>VYZX01007723.1:10746-36676 GCA_013401335.1 Brachypteracias leptosomus | reverse complement strand
GTTGCTGTGAGTTAGTAGCCATTTGATTCATTATTTGGGGCAGATTTGTTCAAGGTTTAAACACCATTCTCTTTTGTTTTTATCATTTAAGAATTGTTTGACCCAGTAAATCTCTGGCTAATGATTTATATAAATGTGGCAGTGGAGAATGAGGGATCCTGTTAGCTACAAAGGTATATGCATAGAGTATACTTGCTTCCTCTGTTCTTCATGCTAGTTTTAGATTAGTATCTTCCCTAAAAACGTTCACATACCAGCCTTGAAAGAACAGTGCACATGGAATAAGAGAATTAAGTGTTTAAAAGCATCCATATTGCAGTCTATTTCAAAACAGCTTTGTGTCCACAAAAGGTTAGCTAGAGGAATTCCAGCGATGGTTTGCTTTCATCTAACAGTGTAGTAATATCTTTGAGTCTGGAATGTGCTGAGATTAAACTTGAGTTTTTCCTGTTGCCTTTTCTCACCCTTTACATCTTCCATCCTGATGGAGAGTCTGTTAGCAGTTGAGGGCACTAGCAATAATACTGTTAATTATCCATTTTTATTTTCTATAGAACTGATAGACTTTAAGACAAGAAGAGTTGCAGCATTCAGAAAAAATCTGGTGGAACTAGCAGAACTGGAATTAAAGCATGCTAAGGTAATTATGATCTTTTTTTGTCCTGAATTTCAACTGATTTTAAATATTATATGCTTGAATAACCAAAATGGCTAAATTTTTTTGTGTGATATGCTCTTCATACTTAGGAAGGGGAATTTGAAGGTAAGCATCATCCAGAAAGGTTACCTTTCTTGAGTAATAGAGGGAGGGGAAGAAAATATAGGTGAAATATCTCTGAGGTCTGCTGTGCTTTAGGTGCCTTTGGAAAACTCATCTTGAAGACAATTTTGGGTTCAGTTTTGTTTCTCTAGGTGTTTGATATTTTATATCTGCAGAGTTTGAATACCTACCTATTTTTAAAACCTCATCTTGCTATTTTACTGAGATGTAGGAAGTGGTTTCTTCTGCTATCCAGATGTTGAGGACTTGATATATGGGATAGGCTAACTTTAGCATGAGGTCACACAAGCCTGTCTGAAGTCAGATAAGTGTTACTCTGAGTATGCTTTTTGAACTTTTTTGCCTTTAAAATATGAAGTGTGAACAAAAGAGGAATGCTGCAGATAACCCTTTCAGTAAAATAATTTTTCGCAGGAAAAAAACTTTAAGGGGCCTGTACTGTCCTTAAATTTCACCATGTATTTGATTCTTTTCATCCATATGAAATAAGCATGTTTGGTTAAATTGGGTTAGCTGCTCTGATTTCATAAACCAGTACAACAGCCTCTTACTTCAACAGTCCTATATCCCCAACAGTCCTCCTCCAAAGGAGGCAGCTTTCTTTTAAAAGCCAACTTTTCAGCATTTCTCATTCTCATCACAAATTGGAAGTGTGTTGACTACCAAACTTTGAATTAGCTTGGAATATATCTGTTGAAAGGACTAGTTAAATGGTGTACAGTGTTGCTGAGTTAACTTGTTGCTGCTTTACACTCTTTTGTCAGTAGTGTTGACAGTGTTGTTGTTCATTCTGCCAAACCTGTTGTTTGTAAAACTAATGCACTGTGAAAAGGGTTGTTTTGGGGATTTTTTTTTTTTTTTTTTTTTTTTACTTAAGTTGTTCTTGAATTTGTGCCAGTATACTGTANCTTTGTAAGTATAAGTTTGGTTTGATGGGATATTTAGCTGGTAAAGTTATCAGTAAGGTGTGGAATACTCGATTCCTTTTTCAGATGAACAGTGCTTACTTTAATGTACTGTATCAGAAATTCAGCTGTATTTCCCCTAATGTCTTAAAACTTCTCATACTTCAATACTTGGCACTATTCAGCCATCCTACTTGTCTGTGTTTAACAGCTGTCTATATCCAGCCTTGAGTCTCCCAGAAATCTGTCTGCTTGGTTATGAATGTACTGGTTACGGGTTTTAGTGAAATGAATAGTCCTAACAGTCATACTTGCAAAGGTTTTTATTGATTTGCCTTATCATGCTTTAATAAGGGAGTGAATCTACAGCACTTCTGTCCTGCTTCATTGACTCCTCATCTCCTGTAACTGACCCTTGCTGAAGTCCCCACATGCTTTGGAGTGGAATGCTTAAAAAATGTCTCTATCTTCTAAAGTATCCTTAAAGCATTGCTTATAATAACTCTCTGTGCAAGTCAAAATCTTGTAGTAGTATTCTCTTGAATTTTGACAGCTAGTAACTTACTTTATATGTGCTTCTCTCTGTCCTCAGTTTACCTGGAAGAGCTTGAATTTTATTAGGAGTCCTTCATCTATCACCACAGCTTGTGTTTAACATGTACCTTCAGGTAGTCTGTCTCAGTCTGTGAGTTACCTTGGCTTAGTAAATTTGCTAACAAGGAGTATATAAGACGGTGATAGAAGCTTTGAACTGTAGTCCTGTTTCTGAAGGTGAATTTTTTTCCTGACCCTTCTCACCTACTCTATCATTGAGCACTGTGAGATTCACTCAACAGTTTTGAATAGTTAAAGCTTTACAATATAAAAGGTCATTTTGATTAAGGGTGACAGTTCTTGAAATGTTAACAAATGTTACTTGTTGAGTGAAAGGGTATTTTTTTTCTCACTAGGTTTGGAAGTTCTGGGGTTTTTTTAAGTCTGTGTTTCCAATTTATTCAAAACAAGCTACTACACGGGGATCAGATTGCTTGCTGTGCTTTTATTCTTTAGATTCTGATGTGGATTATTACAGAATTTAAAAGTGCAATAAATAATATTTTTCAATTTTATATAATGGAAAATTTTATTAGTGCTATAATCAGCGTATTTGAGGATAAGCTTGTGGATAGGTTTTTATTAGCCTGTACAGAATATTGAAGGATAAAACGGTTTGGTGGAGACTTTCTGAGGTAGTTCCATAAAAGGAAGAAAGAAGATACAAAAAGACTTGTTTTTTTTTATTTCAGATAGCATTGTGCCCTGATGTATGCAGAGCAATGTTAGGGGAATATGAAGGTTTCTCCTTGTCCCAGAGAGGACATTTTTCCACTTGTTGCAGTGGGAATCATGAACAATGCTTCCATTTCAGGGAGGCTAATTAGCCCTGATTTTGGTTGGGCTAAGCTGGGGTTTGTAGGAACCTAATTCCTCTTGCAGTAGAGCCAAAAGAGGGCTGGTAGAAGCAAAAAGAAAGCTACTTTTTCATATAGGCAATAAATTAATGAAGTCTGATCAAAATCTCCCTGCTTTAAGGCTCAGGACAAAATACTTGGCCTGGTGTTGCAGCAGTCTCAGTCTTCATGCTTTTGCAGCTACTGAAGACAGCTGAAGTTTTAGCAGCCCCAGACTGGAAATTGCTAGTCTTGTCAATGGCATGTGGAGCACAGCACTCCCAGACCTTGCAACATGACCTGTTATTCAGGTCTGAGTGCTCTTTTCAGGAAAAAAAAAAGCTAATTAGGGAGTAGGGGTTGGGGGCAACAGGTAACACTGCTGCAGGCTTTTGCTACAAGTCTTCTGTTGTGTTTTTTTTTGTTGTTGTTTTGCTTGTTTGTTTTTCTGAAGCAAGTACCTCCAGACTAGATACGATGCAGATGCATCTGACTCTGAACCAGTCTAGCCATGTGTGACTTCTGGACTTGGAGTTGCCTGACACAGAAAGCATGGAGGTGAAATCTGATGCAGCAGTGGCTGCTGGAACTCACCTGAGAAGCTGTCCTTGGGAGGAATTCTGAACAATGAATGCTACCGCATGACATGCTGTTAAAAGTTACTTGCTCTGTGTGGAAAGAAAAACACAAATCCCCAACCATAGAGATGGCTTCACTGAAGTCAGATTCACCAAAGTATCAAGAGAAGGTTCATAGGTGCAGCTCATGTTCCCTGAGCTGTGTCTGGCTGTGCGGCTCCAGAAGACAGGAGGGCAATAGGGAAATCAAGCTTTTAGTAAATCAAGGACATTGTATATACAAATACTGATGCATCCTCTCTGTCCAGTTATGGTTATACTAATTCCCTATAAAATACTTGTTTTAATCTGCTAATATCCTCTTATCCTTTCCTGGCTGCAGCTCAAGATTTTTGAAAAAGCTAAAAATCAGACTGTGTGTTGAGATTGCTTTAAGTTGATGCAAGCACAGACTGCTGCCAGGAAGGATGACGGTGCATGACTCTGTTCCTTTCCCTTATGTTGGCACTGTTATGTGTGCAGCTGTGTAGTAAGATGGAGCTAAAATGTGCTCTCATTTTTTCTAAGCTTTACTTCCAGTCTGGTTTTCACAGCATCCCTTGTGTGAAAACACACAGTTTTGGCTGGGAAAAGAGAGAGATGCTGCCTTAGCAGCAGCAGGTGCCCTAGATGTATTTAAAATAGCTGCCAAACTGCAGCTTTGGCTTCTGCTTGGTCTCTGACCTATACTACACAGATTGATGTTTCTTTTCCTGTGGCCATTCTGTCCGACTACCCCTCTAGGTAGTGCTTTGCCTCTCTTTTGCTGGCTCTCTTTCCTCGTGACTTCATGCAGCTCTAGCCAGTGTAAGACCTGATTAAGTGTTTGGGTATTTAGTGCAAAAAGCTGCATTTAAACCTGTTCAGAGTTTTTAAACAGTTGGATTTTGAGGTGTTGCTGTGTTGGACTTTGTGTTTGAGAAAGGAGGTTTGATAGCTGGTGAAACTGCTAAGGTTATAATCATATACTTAAAAGCATTTTTAGCCATGGCTATACTTCTAGAGGCTTTTCATTTAAAAATTGTAACTGGATAGCCACTGCTTTAAAATTAAAAAAATCTAAACATCTCTTTCCACAAATAGGGTTATATACGCTCTTGCCTCTATGGGTTTTTGTGGAAAAAGAATTTGTTGCGTTACTAGCAACAGATGTCTGTTTGGAACTGACGGAAGAAGGGAGTAAGCAAACTTCAATGCTAAGAGATTTGGTTAAATGCTTTGTCAGTAATTCTTTCTTTCCTGAAAAGAATGTTTCTGTCATCGTGGTTCTGCCAGTAACTGTAATATCTAGAGCTTAGGAGTCTGACTTGGCAAGGAATGCTTTTCTAAATCTGAATTTAGAAGACTTTTCTTGAGCTATGCTGATATAAGTCAAGTATGTCAGAAGTTGCAGCCAGAAAGAGTAATGGCTCACAGCCTCTATTGTCCTTGATTTATTACAATTTAAATAAGGTTGTTCTTGTGAACTTTCTAAAATTGATCTAATGAAAATGAATGATTTGCTAATTTGGAAAATTTCAGTAGAATGGCTGGCTGAGTCTGAAAATGGCTGATGTGTAAAGTGCTTTTTGGTACCATCAACTCCTTAGTGCTGCCTGTGAATTGCAGATATACTTCATGGGCCTGATGAGCTGTAAAGAGACGGCCAAAAGATCACTGTTGCACTTCTGTTGTAGGTAATATGTGCAGTCCACAATTATACTTTAGACTGAAGTATTGGATTTGAAGCCTGAAGACTGCAGACTGAAGTAGTACTTTTCATTCATTACTTCACTACAGCTGATAATCAGCTGTCCAATAACAGAGACCTTAGATTTTTGAATCTTGTACACTGCAAAGAGAGGCCAGCAGGTCCCCATGCATCTCATGTGTATCAAAGTTGTTCATATCACAAAATTACAAGCCTTTTAAATAGCTTATGACTGTCCTCTGCCAGTACAAGCATAAAAGGACAAAAAGCTTTTGAAGCTGGAACAGAAGTTACTGTCTTCTGAAGAAGACTGAAGAGGGTTCAGTAGACACAACTGGGAATCTCCTACTTTGAAGCCTTTAATTTAGTTAATTGCTTAAGATGGATTATATAAACCTTAATGGGGGACAGAATTAAGATTTCTTACCTTTTGGGGCTGATGGATGAGTGTCCTTCTGCCTGTTTACCACAGGTCACTTGGAATGCTTTCAACTGAACAAGCAAGAATTACAAATTCTTTAGTACTTGTGTGGGCTTTTTATCAAGGACATGCAGATCACAGCTACTGGTACCATTTAATTATGTGTTTTTCTTTGTTTGAAGTTTTCTTACAGGTTCCTTTCTAGATCCAAAAATGTTTTAGAAGGAAGCAGTTTCTCCCACATTGATAACTGGGTGTTCAGACTGTTTTGTTCTTACATTTTATCTGAACCCAATAAGAGTTACTCCTAACACTGTTAACAGCTTAACATTGTTTCTTACACAGACATTTCAGATTTGTCCATAAATCTAGTACAGCTATTTAATAGTGAATAGATGGTAGTTTAAAGTGATCGAAACATGAATGAATACACAAGACCATGCGAATACTATGAATATTAGGTTAAGGTTAGGGGTTTGGGGTTTTTTAAAAGTAAATCCTGGCTTACTTGTCTATCTCATTTGCTGAATTCATAAGGGTATCTTTCAAAGCATCAGTTCTGTAATTTCATTCAGAAATCTGAAAGTCAACTTCTGTTTTTATAGTAGAGCCAGAATGCTTTAAGTAAGGTATAAAACTGTTTGAAAAGAATGGTAGAACTTGGCCTTAGAGATAAAGCTTGGTTAAATTTCTGATAATCACTTCTGTAGCTCCCGCTCTAATGGCTAAACTCAGCTTCGATGGGTGGGTCACCTGGCTAAGCATGTAAACTGGTCTGTTGTCTTTCAAACAAGGCATGTCCTTAGGACAGAGCTAGAGCTTAGATGGGCGCTATAGCGAGAAGATCCCAAGTGCTGGAATTCAGTATTTGGTAAAACATATGAATACTTCTGCTCTGGGAATAATATTCCAGTGGCAGAGCAATGGCAATGCTTTATAAAAAATGAAAACTTTGTAACTTTAAGTGCTCTGCAGTGATTGTTTTTTGTGGCCAGACTAGATTAGCCACAACTTGTGAAGAAAAGTGGAAAGGGTACTAGCAGCTTATTTTTCAATCTCAAGTTGGTTCCCTTTAGTTCCCATGACACAGCACTCCTACATTCAAAAAATGTACATAAATATTTCTACATAAGCTTAATACCTGTCTGTTCTCCTTTGGTGGTGTCATTGTTATTTTAAAAACATCCTTTTGCCACAAGTGTAAAATAAAGTAGGGAAATGTGGTCATATTTTTCTTTATTTTTACAGGGTAATTTACAGCTGCTGCAGAGCTGCCTGGCAGTGCTAAATGGTGACACATAAGCTACGCATCGTCCTCCCACTAACAAGGGCTGCCCTCCTCTGGATTTCGTTTTCATGACTTTAAACAGGCATTTACAGTTCCCTGGAGAAAACATTTGACAAAGTGCATATAAGCAAGCTCCTCCTTTCAAAAGGATTAAAACAAACACCTGAAAGTAGCTCCAGACTATATGAAGCAACAGCATACTTGTTATACATACATACTCATGTTTATTTAATCATTATATGCTTTCATTGTTCAGAAACCAAATGCTCTGTTTTTGTGAAAATAGCCAATATAATTATGTTCATGTTACGAATACTACGATACGGCTACAAATCATATATAGCCTTTGTAAGTAATTTCTGAAGTTCACCATTTGAAGCACATTGTTCAAATGGCCTAAATATTACCATTAGATATTTGAATATTGTTACTATAATGGCATTGTATACACTGTCTTAGGTTTTTTTTTTTCCATGTACTGATATCAAGAAACTTAATCTTTTTTTCACTTGTGAACATTTCTTAGAAAGTTTGGAGAACTTTGTGTAACCTTTATAACTATGATTTAAAAAGAAAAGCAAATGCATTAGTATGTTTGCCTTAACTTGTAGACTAATCCAATTATTGTAAAATAAACCATGAAGTCGATGATTTTTCTAAAATTATGCAGACGTATCATCTCTAAGCTTAATATTTTCTAGTAAATCAGGTTAATTTAGTTAGCTTTTTTTCTATTCAGCCTGCAAAACCATTGAGTATTGGACTGGTCTGACACTAAATACTCACTCGGTAATTTTTCACTTGCATTCTCAGGTTTATCCATTTGCCTGTCGCTTTGTCTGTGACTTCCCTATCCAGTGTAGTTAAACTGTTTTCAGCTTGGTGGCTGAGTCTGCAATTCCATTGGCAGAAATGCTTTTCAGAGAACTTGGGTTTCTTTCCGGAAAGGGGAAATGAAGTAGCAGCTGCATAAAGTATCAATGAAGGTGGTGCTGCCCCACTTTGATACCAACACGAGGCTTTGCTTCAGAAAATAAAGAGGTATTCCCAATAAAGGTAATGCCTGGAAAGGATCTCATTCTGCTAACTGCACTTAAAACTCAGAGCTATGAATCCAGTTTCATTTGTGTTGCTTTGTCTCTCTTACTTGAACCATGTAACTTTTCCAAGAGGTGCTGTTCTGTTCTGTAATTTCAGGATGTCATAAAATTAGGTTTTACTTGATGAATTGCTCTTCACAATGGGATTGCTGCTGCATACTGGTTTGCAGCCCTTCAGTGGAGCAGCAGAATTTTGGGTGAAAGGGATGTTATGAGATGCAGATCAGTGTGAGTCCATGTCTCTGTGACTGCAGGCTCCCCCTGACCTGCACAGCGCGGTTCGGTTGGGGTGTTCCCTGCCATGGCTGCGGTGAGGCTGTGCTCGTCATCTGCCCTCCTGACAGGTGTCATTACTAAGGAACTCATCTATAAGTGGACCACAATGACGACGATTACCATGTATATACAGTAAACACAATTGTACATATTTTAAGTAGGATGTGGGAACAGTTTTTAGGTTAGACCTCGCTGTTCAGTGTTACTAGTTCATTAAATTTTTTTCAAGCCTGCTGGTATCGGGTGTGTCTCTGAAAGCTCCACCCCCGGCGCTTCAACCGGGGAAAAAAATCCGGTGCAGCGAGACCCAAGGGCAAAGGAAGAGCCCCGCCGGGGCGGGGCCGACGCGCCGCCATCCTCCGTCCTCTTCCGGGGGTTGCCCCAGAGCCGCGGGGGCCGGGGCGGGGCGGTGGAGCAGGGAGGTAGGGGCGAGGCCGCCGGAAGCCGCTGGGGCTCCCGGAAGTGGCGGGTCCGCCATGAGCCGTCTGCGGGAGGAGGACGACCCGTACGTGGTGGAGGAACCCAGCGACGAGGAGCGGGCGCTCAGCAGGTGCCGCAGAGCCCCCGCCGTGGACGAGCCTGGGGTGGCTTGTGGCCGCTGGCGGGCCGGGGGCTCCCTCCCGGCGGCAGTGGGCCGCCGCCACTCTCCGCTCCCCGCTGTCTGCTGTCCGCGGTCCGGGCGTGCTCGACGGGGCCCGGAATGGCAGCAGCCCCGGGCGGTGGGTACGGCGGGGCCCGGCGCCGGGCCTGAGGGTGCCGCCTGGGAGCCGGCAGGAGGGGATGGCCTCCAACAACCGCGGCGATTTTCTTCCCTGAAACCAGCGCGTTTCCATTTCTAACCCTGCAAGTGCCAGCGTGTGAACAGGTCCCGCTCCCGCACAGGGCTCGCTGCCCAGGGCTGCTGAGGCGTGGCGGCAGCCCGCAGCTGAAGCTCCCTTGCATTAAAACCCCCGTTCTAACACCAACAAGCTAATAAAACATTCTAATAAATACATTACCCGTAAATAAACAGATAAGTGCTTCCCAGTGCTTCCACACAATTCAGAAGTTTGTTCTCTTGGGTGACTCTGTTGCTGTTTTAAGCTGGTTATCATAATTTGATTTGTAACACTTACATACCTGCAGCTCAGAAGATGAGGTGGATGTGCTGCTGCACGGCACTCCTGACCAGAAGCGGAAGCTGATACGGGAGTGCCTGACTGGGGAGAGCGAGTCTTCCAGTGACGATGAGTTCCAGAAAGAGATGGAAGCAGAACTGACCACCACCATGAGGACTATGGAAGGCAAATGGAAATCACCTGAAATGGGTAAATTGCATTTAAATACTGCTCACATATGAAACTGAGCTAAGTGGTGTCCAGTGAAGGTGTGAAGTTAATGTATTGTTATTGTTGCCAGAGGTGTGTGTGGTGGCAGTTGAGGGCCATTTGAAGCCTACAGAGAATCTTAAAATGGCTGATTGCTTCTGCAGAAATGGTAACCAGGTGCAACTTCAGTGGATGCCTCTGTTTCATCTTTGCTAAGGCTTTGATTTTGGTGTTTCTGACCTTCTTATTTCCTGCTTTAACATGATTTCTCTTTGTTGGATCAGTCCTCTTTTCAATATTTCTTTGTTTCAAGTTGTTCTTTCATATGTATTTAGAAGTCTCTTGAGCAGGTTGTGGTCTCTTGTACTTTGTCTAGTGGCTCCAGGTGAGTGTCAAGATCTGGAGCTCTTTCTTGAAGAAGGGCATAGCATGTGGTAGACTGAAATCCCAAATCAGTTGGAGGAAAAAGTCAGGAAAAATACTAATCTCTTCCTCTCTTACCTGCTTATAATAGTTACATCAAATACTAAAACTGTATTAAAGATGCATGTGTTCTGGACTTTGTGTACTATGGGTGCAAGAGATGGATTGCTTTGACATTTGAAGAGAGTGTGTTCTTTTTACCTGTTTCAAAACACTTAGTAAGGTGTTCTTAATTTCTTGGAGAATTGATGTAGAATTCACTTTAACGTAGGGACTTCACTCAGCATTCATCAGGTTTATTAGATTTATTGTTAGTGGGCAAATCTGATCTCTCAGTTTTGGTTGTGCAGTTGAGATGTAGCGATATTTATACCAGCACATCCATCCAGCCCAGGATAGGACTTTTGGTGCAGACTGGCTGTGACACATCTGCTTGGAAATTCACCTAGGTCTTTTTTCAACTTCTGTGGCCCTAAAATTTTGGGGGCTTTTTCTATTGAATTTTATTGTAGTCAGTATGTGAAACAGTGTGCCACACCTGTATTTCCTTCACATGACTGAAGATTTGTGGGGTGTCTGAGACTGTGTGAAGTATGTAGGGCAGAGGCAGGCACATTTGATGTGATTTCCTCTGTGCCTAAAGGGACAGTACCTTGGGAGAAACTTTCCTTTGAACTGTACTTGAAGTTCATTGTGGAGGGTGTGAGCAGCTTTGCTCTGAGAGGGCACCTGTGAATGAAATAACACAAGTGATGTGTATGATCAGGGTGTGAGAATAAATTGGGGGAGCTGTTACTTAGCACACCCAGACAAAGCAGAGCACTTCTGGATAGAGTAACTTGGAAACGAGGGTTTGTTCTAGGCTGTACACTTGCTGTCCTTTTGATGGGATGTTCTTACCACTTCTGATTTCACACACAGGTACTTCCTCAAGTACTGGGCAGACTGGACCTGCCACCACTTCAAAATACTATGATGACATTTACTTTGATTCTGATTCAGAGGATGAAGATAAATTAGGTAAATGGCTGATGAGAGGAGAGAGGAGGACACTTTTAGAGTAGCATTCTCTCTCTCTCAGATCTTGTAGAATGTTTTTTGGGGGGTCAAGGGACTGTTGAAAGAAACCTTTTGGGGGGAATTACCAGCCTGTAGCATCTCAGTAGAGTTCCTGCAATGTATGTTGTGTGCATTAATGCTTTGGGGTGCTGCATTTGAAGAAGAGATGAGATAGACATTTATGTTTTAATTTAGATTTATTGTGAGTGTAGAAAAGAAAAACCGAAAAACTGGCACTTGGATGATTTGAGAGTCATCGTATGTCTGATGTATGTAACACGTGCTTGCACAAATCTTTCCAGTTATACAGGATGTCCAGAAAAACAGAAAACAGCAGCAGCGTCGGGTTCTTTCCAATGATGAGCTGCTGTATGACCCAGAAGAAGACAGTAGGGACCAAGAGTGGGTAGACTTACAGAGGAGGGGGTAAGAGACCTTAAATATTTGAATTGTAGGAAGCTTAGCATAAACGTAAAAATTTAAATTGTGGCTATAGAGAAAAAGCCTGTGTTGTCAAGTCCATGCAGTGAAAATATTTTTTATTTAGAATTTACAGCATATTGAACTTAAAAGCCTGTAAAATATTTGTGTGTATGTAATGGAAGTTGAGTCATCAAAATTACACAATTCTAAAACTTACAGTTTTTTAAAATCAAGACTTCCTAGTTCTGTAAGCCAGTTTTATCTGTAGATCTCATCTAAATTATGCTGTGGATGAAAAGGTTGTGAGATACTTTGATTGCTAAATTATTATCTGTTCATGCTAAATACTGTATTTCTAGTTTTGGAAAACTTTGAATTTAGCAAGTCACAAAATGTTCAGATAAAGCAGAAACAGCACAAAGCTGCCTTCCTGAGGAGTTTTTTGAAGGGTAAAGTAAAAAAGTGGTTGTTGCAGCAGAAGTACATTTTTCCACGTAAACCTGTTGAAAAGGATAATATTAATGTACATTGCCTTCAGAGATTGCACTTGAGATACCTGCCTCATCAGAGCAGAAAGTTATTAGGCACACATTCTCGTGCCAGATGTATTTGTCTCACCAGATGACAATTTTCTGCACAAAGTAAATGAAAAGATACTGGTCTGTGTTCCTCCCCCCCCCAGGTATATTTATGTGTGTGCTTTGATTTATTGAAAAAGGTGTCCAGAAGGAGCCAAATGTTAATTAGTGTATTTTAATATAGGGAAGGTTTGACAGTTAAATTGAGATGCCCAACAGCAGTGGCACATAATTTCCCTTCTTGTCTCTCCTTCCCCTTCCCTGGTGTGGCAGGTACCACAGGCAGAGAAGAGCCAGACCCGCAGCCGCCCCCAGCAGCGACGCCGTCCTGAACTGCCCCGCCTGCATGACAACCTTATGCCTGGACTGCCAGAGGTAAAGAGTGAACAATAAAGGGGCTTTTTGTAATGTCTTTTTCTCTGCCAGTGGTATTTTTAATGTATTCAGTTTGATCAATTGATTAGATCAAGTCTGTCTGGCGAGGTGGAGCTAATACAGAGAAGGCAGGTTTATGTGAATCAGATCTAGGGTGAATGCTGGTTTGGAAGAATGACAATCAGCTCAACCTGCAACATGGAGATGAGGAAGAACAGGGTTGAAGTTTAGCATAGTGGAGAAGGTAAATTATTAAAAAAAAAGAGACTAAACAGGCAGTTCAGGCTTTTTTGGTTTGTTTGTTTTTAAATGTGTTCCCTTGATGTTTAATGCATAAAATTATTCTAGGTTATTTTTGCGTAAAAGTGTCTTGTTTAGGGGAGGATTAAGCAAAATCACAATAGTGTATTCTTACCTGGTTTGAGTCTTAGCAGCTGTGGTTTCGAATATAGTTACATTTAGAAGTGCCTGGAAAGCATTTAGGTGAGAATCTGTAGTGTGTTTTGCATCTCTCCAGTATCTGACCACGCTGCAAACCTGGTTAGTACTGCTAACCTATGCTAAGGAGAGGACTCTGGAACTGGGAATAAATGAGAAAAATCTTGTGAAGTGAGGAATAAACTATCTCTTGTTTATTGAGTTGTTTTGGTGATTGAGGATGAATTCCACAGCAGCCTAAAATTATCTTAAGTACTGGGTGCTGTTTCTCACTCCCTTCCCTTTGCTGGCTCAGGTACTCCTTGCCCCCATTCTATAGTTCAGTATTTCAGTTTGCTAAACTGACAGAAAACATCCATTTTTACTGTCAGACTGATTGTTTGTGGGTTTAAGAAACTGAAATAGCTCAGCGTGGTGTTGTACAAGCAACAAAGCCGCAGACGTGGAGATCACCGCCTGGTGCGCTGGTTTAGGCTGCTGGAAAACTGCTGCCCACGGCATGTTGTGTGGAACTGAATTGAACTGCAGCCCTGAATTTTGCTGCATTCTCCAGCCATACAGTTGTTATACTGATGGCAGCTGAAAATATACATTACATTTTATTATAGACAGGCTTTTGCAAGTGTGATGCGTCAGTGTTTTTTTATTTATAAATGAGGAGTTTCAGGCTTGCAAGACATTTTAGAGTTGCCAGTAGAGTCATTTGCACTCTGTAGTACCAAGACCATTATACTCGGGGGTGTTTACTTCAGCAAGAACCAGTGTGTTTTTAAAAATGCCTTAAAAACAAGACAGATGGGTACAATTCTATATTTTTAGTGATTTTTGTCATTGTGAATTTGCTCTCTTATAAAACTTATTTATTTGGCTTTCAGCCCTTTGGCTTAGTAATTCCTATCTTTATTCCCATTGCCAGTGATGATAACTGATTTCTTGGAAGCAAGAGTTTTACTGATGGTATGACTTGCATTTTCTCCCCTTCTCTGTAGACATGAATCTTACAAAACACAATATAGAGCAATGTTTGTGATGAACTGCGTTGTTAACAGAGAGGAGATTCTGAAATACAGGAAGAAGCTAAAGAAAAGAAATAAGAAAATGAAGCACAGCAAAGAAGCGACCACTATACAGTCAAATCAAGAAGAGGAGGAAGTGTATCACCCAGTATTATGTACTGAATGCTCAACTGAAGTGGCAGTAATGGATAAAGATGAAGTTTTTCACTTCTTCAATGTTCTAGCCAGCCACTGCTGATGTGCAAAAGCAGGGGGAAAAATCCTGCAGTGTTTTAAGACTGTGAAGTATCAGAAACACAAGCATGTTGGTCTTTTTAAAATAGGGTCTTTAAAATGTATGTTTTCACCAGAGAACTTTATAATGGTTGGATTTTTGCAGTTTATGAAGGTAGTAAACTTCATACATTTAAGAGCAATATTCTTTCACACTGTCAGGTGGTTGCTTCATTGAGGACTTAAAATTTTGTAAATATAATGTAAGATCTGTGTATTATGATCATTCCCTGTATATATTATCCATTATATCAGTATGTATTAGAACTACTGCTTAGAATAAATACTGTATAGTAACTGGCTCTCCACAGCTGCATTGGTCATTTCTTAGTCAGGTTGTTTGGCTTCTTTAGGCTGGTATTCTTGGTAGATTTGCACACAGGTAGGTTTGATAAATGGAATTGTAATTATATTTGGATTTTCAGGCCATTAAGGCCTCAAAAATGGAAACTTTTATACAGAGTGGAAGATTAGCTTACATCATGTTTTCTGGCATGGATCATCTAAATCAAGATACTAATGCTTAGTAATATAGCTAGGAGGTTTTTTATGTAAATCTGTATATAAAGAAAATATGGGACTTTTTCTGTTGTCCTTTTTCCTTATGATGACACATTTAACATATAAATTTATGGTCAGATCTATGACCGTAGATCTAATTTGTACGATTCTTCTGTTCCTTTAGTACATTCATAGCTCCTTTATGGAAGCATAAAGAGCTTCTGCTACTTTATATTTAAACTTCTTGCTTAGTCTGTGAAGCCACTGAAATGTTAACAGTGGAACCTGTCCTCTCCTCCTCCAGGCATGCTTCCTAGAGGTGAACTCTTGGGGTTTTTTTTATTATTAAGTAATGTCTCCTCTTTATAACCTGATATTTTTTTAACACTTCACTTTGAAGAAGGGTCTGTCTGAAAAAAAAAATCCCATCTTTATGCTTTTACTAGTACTAGGAATAATTTGTTATATGTGTTCTGAGGAACTGTCAGAAATATTTAAACTTGGGAGGTAGGAACCGGAAGAACATACTTGTTTTGTGCTTTAGATTATAATAAAATCTTGTGACTCTTTGGTTACCTTTTGTAGTCCCTGGTGCTCTGTTTTACTAATTACACACATTCTACACAGTATTACATGAGATTAGGAAGAAAAAAATACATTGGTTCTTCTGTCAGGCTTACATGAGGTAAACGTTGACTTACTATTTTCAACAGTAGCAACTTAACCTCTGCTTGATGAAGTAGAGAACTCTTGAGGCAGCTGCTGGACACCTGGTTGGCCAGCATGGTGTGTATACCTTCTTCTGCACGTGCAACCTACCATCACAACTGGGCCATACTTGTTTTGAAGCTTGGGATCTGCCTGAGATAAGATCTCAGTCTCGTCTTTGCTGATCAGACTGGTAAGTGGAGTGTCTGGCTTGCATATTGATAGCTATGGGATCATCTAAAGTGGGATAAATTGTTAGTGTGCCATAAGCCAGGGGTATACATGGAAAATTCTGAACATAGGAAGGATCGTTTCTTCTTAGCAGATGTGATAGAGGATATAGTCCACGCTGTAGGACATACTTGCCTTCATTAGCTGTCTTCACATTCCGGATGAAGCATAAAAGCTCTACTTGAAACAAAAGCATGCAGGAATGTAGTTCAAGGGCTCAGGTGTTGATATGGGTGGTAGCAGGAGGAACAATAGCTGATGGTAGTCCCTAAGCATGGGTGGAATGGAGTTGGTGAAAGAAGGGAAGCTATATAGAGAAATATTGTCAATTTTCTCAAGGGGCTAAATAGCAAAAAAACCTGTCTCCTGAGTAAGCACTGTACTGAAAAGGTGTAAGGGGCCTGGGCACCACCTGATGGGTTAGGGCAGATGTGGCAGGAGATTCTGAAGCTGGCATGCCTCCTGACATTACCTTTCCTCTCAAATCAGGTACTTTCTTGCTGCTGCTTCTTGCTCGTCCTATCACTTGAATTGCAGAGCTTCTTAGCAAGCGTAGGAGCAGGCTGGACTGGGACTCGTTTGCCCCACATTGATCATGTTCTTGCAGCTTTGAATGGGTGTGATGCTTCAGTTGCAGTGAATATCCCACTCACCCTTGAACTTTGTAGATGTTTATGCAAAAAGGAGGCCTTCATGACTACCACCGCTTTCTCAAGCAGTAGCACCCACACAAGACTCCTCCAGCAGCAATTGCAACACACAGCAGCCGTCCTGGACAGGGACAACAGCTCCTGTAGCTAGTCGTGTAGGGGGGTACTAATTGTGTGAATGCTCTCATTTCTTCTTGTACTGAAACAAATTGCATAGATAGTGTGTGCCTAAATGTCTTCTGGTTGAATAAACTCCCTTTTCAGACTCTGCCACACAAACCAATACAATCTTTAGACATCTGCCAGCTGGTTTTCTTTTCCACAGTTATCCCCTGGTGCTGTAGTTGTATTTTGCATCTGTGTAAATCATTCTTACGTGCACCCTCCTATGACTGTATTTCCTTGTTTTTTCATTGTGCTAGTGGCACAGTGAAGGTAGGGCAGGATGGCTGCAGGAACAGAATCACACCGCTCAGTGACATAATTGTGAACTGGTTTGGTGAGCAGGGTGAGTGTAGCAGGTCAATACCAGTTCCTAATCTACAGTGTACACGCTTGGCCTGTGAGGTCCTGGCCCTGGTGCCTTGTGGTTGCACCTCATGCTCAACTTAGTCATGGTGCCTGACTATTGCGTATGGCCCCTTCCAGCGGGCTTTCAACTAGTGCCTTCTGAACTAGACTGCCAGCGTAAGATGTCAACAGCCTTTCTAATAGTGCAGTCCAGGCCAATCTCTGGGAATTTCTCCTTATCTTAGGCCAATTAGCCGTCAGGGCAGAGGCGTCCCACACCCTCTGGCCCCAAGTGCCTTAGGAAGTGCAAAGTTAGCAACAGTTACAGTAAACAGTTGATCTATTGCCTCTGTTTTTCCCATTCATACGGGATTAATTTAGTTTAGTTGGCCAATGTCAAGGTCTTATTTACCTGAGCCGTGTTTTTGGATGGGCTTTACCCTCTGACAACAGAAGACATTGAAGGCTCCTGCAGAGTGTTCTGAACACACTCCTCGTGGCCCTGCCGAGCACAGTTTTCGGGTCTCCCATAACTCCCAGAACATCAATTTAGGTTGAATAGGGTGAGAGAAAACCGGCGGCACCATCTCCTAGGTGTGACTCAGGCCGGCGGTTCACTGCAGGTTCCGTGTACCGGACCGGACCCGGTGCCAGAGTCTGGCGGGTTGCGGCGTTCCGCGGGGGTGCCTCGTCACGCCCCGGCGCTCGGCTGGGCCCGGGCGCGGACGGGCGACAGGCCGCCGTGTCTGCGGATCCCTCGGGTATCCGCGCCTCCTACCCTCCCGGGGGCAGCGGCCGTCGGGCGCGGGGCGGGGCCGGGCTTGGCGGAGGGAGGGCGGGCCCTGGGCCGCTCCCGCCCCCGTCTCCGCTCGGCTTGGGCCCGGCGCAGGGAGAGCGCGGGGCGCGCNAAGCGCCCGGGCCGCGGCAGTGCCGAGGCCGCCGGCGGGGCTTTCGGGGGTGAGGGCCGAGGGGCGGCCGGAGGAGCGCCGGGCGAGGCCAGTGCCCGCGGCTGCCGGGGGATCGCGGCCTCCGGCCGGCACCGGAGCTCGTCCCTTCCTCCTGGGCAGGGGCTGGAGCTTCTCGCCGTCACTAGCCACCGCGCTGCCCGAGCCGGGGGGCAGTCCTCATGCTGGTGCTCGCCTCATGTCACTTGAGGTCTAGTCAGTTTCTCCTCGGGCGTGAGTTTATCTCTCGAAGTTATTTCTCCCATTATCTCTCCTCTGTAGAGTTTAAGGTAGTTCTTTCCCCTGTCTTTTGCACTGAAATCTCAAGCTTTCTGTTAAGTACAGGTGTCTTTCACGAATTCTTTTGTATTTTTGCCTGGCGGAAAGTAAATGTGCATGTTGCAAAACCTTGCAAGCTTATGTCTGCATGGTGCTTTGTCTCATGATTTCTGTTAGATGAATATTTAATTCTCGACCTGGTAAGTTTGTTTGGCTCTTTTGGAGCAAAATAATAAATGCTTATGTGACAGCATCTGTCTAAAGACTATTTATAGGCTTAATTCTTTACCTAGCCCTTTCATAAATGCAGTATGTTCTCTTAGGTGTTGTTTTGGCATCACAATGTAGACTGATTTACAGACTTATTTTTCTCTTAAGTGTGGCTGTTCTGATCATGACTTAAAATGATGTCTCATATGAATGACCCTGAGCCATCTCCAGTTAATGTTGAGGCAAACAGAGAAATTAACTGAAACATTAACAGAGAGGAAGAATGTAAGTAGTAGTGAGAAGCTGCTTACTGAGATACTGGTCAATTTTGTGAAGGAATTATTTGTTATATAGAAGCAGTTGCCCGAGTTACAGCTGTGCCATCTGGCTTTTTTTTCCTATGTAAAGTCCATAGAAGTGGTGATAACTTATTATTTCTCTTTTCTAGTATTTACAGACTTACTGTAAACAATTGTTCAGGTGGGGGTTCTTACCTTCAAAATGTTGTGTTCCTTGCTAACATGCTTTCCTCTTTTTATGCCATGTCTGTATCACTGAGAAAACTTCATCTTTGCTTTCTTGCAATTATATTGGTCATGAGTATTTTTCCTTTTGTGTCAACCATGCAGCTTTCTAACTCGTGCAAAATATATGAGTAAATGAGAGTGTGTGTGCATGGTTACTTTTGTAAATGCTCATATTGCACTGCAGTAATTGCAACTTAACTTTAAAGTGTCACTAGTGGCACAAGTACTGCTCGTGGTCTTGGGTCAGCAAAACTGTTTTTTGTCCTCAAACTGGAGGCTTTTTCCAGAGGTGGGCTGGGTCTGCCAGGCTCTGTGTGGGTGCGGTGAGGACACAGCGGCCGTGGGAACTAACGGTGCATGGCTCTGCTGCTGCCCCAGCTCCAGGGCCAGGGAGCGCTGATACAGAAATGTGGATTTATGAGTTGACCTTCATTTTATTATCTCTTACTGTATAATTTTCTGGAACTAAAAATACACCAAGCAGCTCGTATGCTCTATTGAGTGCAACTGATAGCTCTGCTCGGCTGCGAGGAAGTTGGCTGTAGAGCATTCATTACACGTGTGCTGTGGAAACTTGATTTCTTCAAGACGCAGGGTGTGTGCAGCTCCTCTGGTTTCACCTGTGGAAGCTGAGCGCTGCTGACCAGTGTTATCGTGCTTGTTAATCTCCAGGGCTTTTTTATAGTGTTTCTGTCTAAGTTTACTGAATCTCTGCAGGTAGTTGGATGAAATCAACAGGTTATTGTTAATTTTGAGTACTTTTGAATTTCTGAAACCTTAAACTTTGAATGGCATGATCTTTCAGTAATCTGATACCTTAATTTCTGTAGATAAAGTTTCAAGAGCCTTAGAGCTCCAGGTCCAGTTGTACATATTCATTATAAACTGTCTTCTCACTTCTCTATATAAAGTTTCCTGTTAGGAGTCCAACTAATAAAGCAGTCTTAAGATTGTTTAGCAGATAGCTTCATGTGGAGTTTGTTCTGCAGTGTGATCTGCTGTAGTAAAGTACTAATGAGTGTATGTTTATTTAAGTACACAATCTGACTCTAAGCCTTGCTAATGCTCTGGGTCTTTGTGAAGGAAGTAATTAGAAAGGTGCATGTCACAATGTTGCTCAAACTTCTCACTCTCTCTGTGGTTTCTTTTTTCTTAAGTACTGCCAAACAAGACATAGATTGAATTGCTTACCCACAAGGAAGGGTCTAACACACAGATGGAGAAATGAACTGAATCATGTAGTAACTTAAAGTATAGAGGACACTGGCAGCTAGAAATTGATTTGAGGTTTCCCAACTTTATTATGGTAACAGTACAACTGTCATACCATGTTTTTTGTGCATCATAAATTAAATCTATTAGGTCATACCATTCCAAAAAGTTGAGGTCAGTATCTAATGCTGGCTGCTTAAAAATGAGTAGGTCACCCACAAATAAGAACTCTTATTCAGTGCAGCTACTCATACTATTGTGTTTTTGTTTTGTTTTGGGTTTTTTGTGCTGGTTGACATTTTTCATCTTGGCTGAACGGGGCTGACTTCTGCAAGACTTGCTTAACACCTAGGAAGTTGCATGTGAAAACTTGTGTGTTCTCAGTGCTCATTTTCTGTTCCTCCTTCACTCTTCCCACACTTTGGCCTGTCCTCTTGTGTCCATGACAGGGCAGTGGATAACTTGCAAGGCATCCTTCTGTAATTCAGATAATTGATCCTACAAGTGTTCTGGTTTCTGGTGTTCAGTTGGTTCTTCCTGTGGCTGTAATTGCTGAATATAATTGACCCCATCTGATTTAAAAATGGAACTTTATAAGACAGTTACCAGGAAAGTTTTTCATGCTATAGTTAAGTGATGCACTTTCTATTTCAAATGCATTTTTCCTCAACTGTAACTCAGATTCCATGCTCGTTTCCGTTGTTGGAATGGCACTGTACACGGGCTATGTGTTCATGCCTCAGCACATCATGGCAATATTGCACTACTTTGAGATTGTGCAGTGATGAAGAACGTATTTTCAAGAAGTAATCAGGCTCTGAAATCTGGTCTACAAAGAAGAATGAACCTCTTAGTTTTTACAAGACTCCTACCCATGTCAGAAAGACACAATTATGACTCTGAAGACTAGGAAATGAGATACGTAGAGCAGGGACGTGAAATGTCCCTTATGTTGTGTTCATTCCTTTTAATTTTACAAGATATATGCCCTTGTATAGTAGTTTTGTCTACTTTAACATTGTGATTGTACTTTGATATCAGTATTTTCTTAACTTTGTGACAGTTTCAATATTGCACTGTGAAAGCTTTTCTTAATTGTAATTTTCAGTAAATCTTAATTGCCTTCTATTTTTAATCGGAAAGTCATCTTATTAAATGGGGCTTAAAGCTTTTGCTATTGTATGGTATGTATTTGCCTGGATATTTCTATTAATGCGTTTTGTAAGAAAATACATCTAGATTCGTATTAGAGACATGGATATATTCATCTAATGCTATTTACAAAAGTTAGTTTGTATGACTGAACTCAGGTGTACTCTTTGCTGTCCAAACTTTATTCAGCAGATACTTGTATCACCTGAATTTGGAATTAGCAATTATTTCAAGTTTCTCTATTCCACCTGTTGGAGGAGGGTGGGTTTGATGAGACATTGAGGTGGAGTGAAGACTATGTTCGTTATGTTTGGAGTGGTGCTGTGGTTGTGGGCTTTATCTAGTTGGGGGGAAAAAGGACTTTTCTTACTGACATAAGCCCATGTAAGGCTTTGGGGTAGCACTTTAAATCAACCCTCTTTTTCTAGCTACCAATTCAATTGTACTTTTACAGGATGCTTTATTATGTTCCAATGGTTTGGTTATGGTTTCTGCTAATTTTCACTCAACAGTGTAACTATGTCTAGGTTTTAAAGGGGTTTTCTATTGCTGCTAGTGTTCCAAATGTGTTCTTGCTACAAATGACCAAAACATAGGGGTTTAAATGGACTTGAGTTACAACTACAGCAATAAGTAGCTGAATACTTGGCTGAAGTTCTTTTTTTTTTTTTTTTTTTTTTTTTAATAGGGATTTTTTTCAGTTTTGTATTCTGAAATGTAAGATGGTGACAACCTAACTTTCTTAAGTAGAGAAACTTTTTTGTTGTTGTTTAAAAAATAAAAGTTTAAAAGCAGAGCTTTGATGAAAAACTTTCTTTGAGAAGTTAACATGTTTCTGGATGCTGCTTGCTTTTCTCAGAACTTTCCAAAAGATGAAAAATGATACTCGACCAAAAAAATGATGACTTTTTCTTTTTAAATGGCCTAGTAATAGTACGTGCTGTTATATCTCTTATGCAAGTTCTATTGAAATGAGGAACTATGCCTAAGTTGTACAGCCAAATTGTTGTCTTTTAGGTTTATTTCATTTTCTCAAATACACACTCATGAGAAGAGTGTGTTTTCCCCCTCCCTGTATTTAAGAACTTCATTTGTATTTGATTAAAAACTCAATTGTCGTCTTGGATCTATAAACAGTGGGCCTTAAACTTCTCAGGTGAACTCCTGCCTTACTGGGGTTGGTAGGAGTCTCCTACGAAATTAGTGCCTTCGCTTATTAACAGCTGGCTATCTAAACATAGGTAGGTTCCTGTGGTGGTGGTTTTTGGTTTGTTTGTTTTGTTTTTTGTTTATTTTTTTATCCAGTAGTATATGAGTATTTTAAATATATATGGAGATAACAAGAAGCTAACATACTCTTTTTGAAGTAATTTAGCATGAATTCCTGCTGTCCATGGATTAAATCAGTGCTGTGATGTTTCTTTGTGGATTACTACCATGACTGGCGCACATCTGCTGAGAAAGGGGTTTAGTTGTACGAGGGGAGGGGAAGCCCTTCTGTGCAGTGGCATTAGGAATGTTAAACATGATTTTTAATTGTGAAAGGTTTTATGAAAGTGCCTTGATGTACTGACATTTATTAGCTGTCTGCTTTTCGTTGAGGAAAAAAAGAGTAACCATAATCTACAGTCACTTACCTTAAGTTGGAGTGGGCTGGGTCAATATCGTACTTGAATTCACTTTTCTAATTTGAGTATAGTATTTCAGAGTTTCTTTTTTAAATTTTAAATCAAGAATTTCATAGTCTTGGACTGTTCTATTGGATTCCAGATACTTTGTTAAAGATGGAATAATTTTATTAATGAAATACTATATGTTACTAGAGTTTGAATTTCTAGAAGAAAGCTTCTGCAGCGTGTCCTTTTCATAAAGTTGATCTAGTGAAAAGATGGTTCAAGGGGTGATAATTATGAAGCAGAGTAAGTTTATTTTTTAAAAAAGGAGTACTGGCAGGGATTTAATTAATCATTAAATTTGAATAATAAATTAGTCATAAGGATACCAAGTTGTTTTCCCACTGCAGTCTGCTTTATTGTCCTGTTAGTGGGAGGATCATACCCTCCTTGTGATAGAATGGTTAAGTTTTTTCTGTGCAGGCTGAAGGTCAAAAGCAGTTTAAATACTGTTTGGAGGCAGTTTTGGTCAATTATACTTCTGTTTAAATAGTGTGATAACAATTGAGCCAAAGTTGGAAAAAATAATTGTGAGAAATAAAAAAACCCAAACATCTGAGAGCACTGCAGTTGGCTTCATATTAGTCTTTTAATAGTAATAGCTCTTGGGGTTTAGATTGAGTCATCAGAAATAAACGTTTAAAAGTGCATTAGCTGTGTTACAGCAGAACTGATAACAGCAGCTCCATCAGCCAGCCCTGCCCAAGGCTGCAGAAGGTGTGGCTGGGGCATCCCGCCCAGGCAGGGTGACAGGCTCTGCTGGTTGCCCCGGATGGAGCCTGTGTAGCCTGCGGCCCTGGTGGCTTCCAGAGCCAGCTCTTCAGAGTCACTTGGCCTGACATGAAGGCTGGGTGCTGTAGAAGTAGTCACTAAAAACCCTTGTGGAGGAGCAAGGGTGTGCCATTCCTGATGAGGAAATAGAGACATTGTGTTGCAGAAAGTCTGGAGCCAGAAATGGATCCAGGACATGTGTGTATGTATGTCCTGGACCAGTTATGTTTATGTATATGTGTACATATCTCCTTTGTTTTTTATATATATGTGTGTGTATATATATCCTGTATATTTCTTGTCAGAAATTATTACATAGCAATTAGCTTGGAGACAGAGACTGTGGGTTGTTTGTTTGAGTGGCCTTTTTTTGTTTGTTTTGTTTTTCTGCTTCCTTAACCCTGTGAGGAAAACATAAGAGAATCCTAAATTGAGACTTTCTTGACAAAATAACAAGAAAACCATTTGTGGATTTGTGTAAATACGCAACATTAGAAAGAAATAGGTGTGCAAGGAGCATAGCACTGTAAAGATGAAAGTTAATGTGATAGGTGTGTGTTGTGTGCTCTGGTGAGACCTCACCTGGAGTAGTGCATCCAGCTCTGGAACCCTCAACACAAGAAGGTTCTGATGGAGCAGGTCCAGAGGAGGGTCACAAAAATGATCAGAGGGATCGAGCACTATGAGGACAGGCTGAGAGAGTTGGGGTTCAGCCTGGAGAAGAGAAGGCTCTAAGGAGACCTTATAGCAGCCTTCCAGTATCTGAAGGGGGTCTGCAAGAAATCTGGGGAGGGACTGTTTACAAGGGCATGTAGCAATAGGACGAGGGGCAATGGTTTTAAACTAGAGAAGGGTAGATTTAGATTGGAAAATAGGAAGAAGTTCTTTCCTATGGGGGCAGTGGAACAGGTTGCCCAGAAAAGTGGTGGAGGCCCCATCCCTGGAGACATTCAAGTCCAGGATTGGTGTGGCTCTGAGCAACCTGATCTAGTTAGAGGTGTCCCTGCTGACTGCAGGGTGGGTTGGACTAGATGACCTTTGGAAAGTCCCTTCCAACCCAATGCATTCTGTTATTTTATGAAATAGGTGCAACTGATATGATGTTGTGAAGCATTGCCCTGTTTCCTTCAGGAGCAGTAATGAATTGTGCATTATAAATACTGAGAAAGGGGTACCTGCTGTTGGATACTAACAAATAAAGGTTATATTGAGGTGAAGAGACACGACCTGAAGAGATCTGATACCATGGGATTAGTGGGCTGTGCACAAAGCTGCGGAGATAGCAGCCATCCTCTGAAATAGCAGTGCAGCATGCTCTGCAGCTGGGACCCCCATAAAGATTTTCAGTGCCAGAAATTCCTTTCACCTGATGATTTGCCCATGTTTTCTACTACTGCTACTGTAGGAAAAATTTCTTCCCCTCTTGCCGACTGGTTATCCTGACACCAGTGAGGCTTTTGTTTGTTTTTTAAAGACAAAAGCATGAAGCTTTTTGTGTGGTTTGTATTGTTTCTCTGATCTGCTAGGTCAGCCTTAACCAGCAGTCATCGCTGAGCATGATATCTTCTGTCCTTTCTGCCTTTTGTAATGATGATTTAAGGAGAAAATCTGGCATCATAGTCCAGAGCTGGATCCACCTATTTCTCTGTAGTGGGAAGAGATGAAGTTCTAGATCTGATCTAGATTCCAGTGTGGGATTTCAGGAGAAATCCCTCTGCATTTCATAACCTTCAGTATATCATCACAAGATCCTCAGTCCATCTAAACTGTCATAAGAAATTATGAATGTCCATTTTCCCTGAGAGTTTGACTGGATAAGAGTTGAACAGGCCTTGATGTAAACCTGATTCAAACGCTGATCTGATTTCTAAAATATCATTAAAGTGGAACTTTTTCTTCATAGTAATTTTGCAGCAGCAGCAGTTGCCTTATCTCAAATGTTACAAGTACTTGCTGTTAAGTAAAGTGGAGAATTATGTTATGCAATATCGTATCAGTAAATGTTTAACACAATTTACAAAAGCTGGGAGGTGGCCTTGGCTGAAAGGCTGTACCCAAGTTGTGTGGCTGTGGCACCTCTTTGCAGTGCACTGTGGATTCTGTTAGACATCCAGCATGTACATTTGACAGAACATGTCTTTTATTTTTGTGGCTGGGCTTCT
>VYZX01007723.1:0-10700 GCA_013401335.1 Brachypteracias leptosomus | reverse complement strand
AAAGAACATGTTTTTTATTTTTGGGTCGGGGCTTTTTGTGTTTTTTAAAAAAAAAAAAAAAAGAAAAACAACCCCAAAACCAAACTAACTTTAAGGCACTAGTTAGCACTGTATTTTGTAGGTAGTACTGCTTATTTTAATAGTGAATATGGTGATGATATACATGTACAATTTATAAGCTGCATCTGTTTACAGATCACATATTTAGACATTATAATATGAAAGTATAGAAGTCCACTTTATTTTGGAAAGAGCCCTGTCAAGTATTGGAGACTCTTGTTTTACACTTGAGACAATTCCCTATGTTTTGCTATTGCTGAGATTTGTGGCTCCAGAAGCATGTAACTACTTGGTATTTTGGAGTCAGGAAAAGTGGAATCCCTTTAACAATATAGAGAAGATCCTGTGTTAATAGCATTCTTCGTTCTGGGGGAATTTTCAAATGAGTTACAGTGATTTTTAATATAAGATTGATTCATTATGTGAAATCAAAGGGAAGGTGCATACAGTGGAATTGGTACCAAAGAAAAGAGACTGGAAATTAAAATTTTGTTGATATTTGGACAAGCGACAGGCTGAACTGAGGGATGAAAATTCTTTTACAAAGCTTCTGGTTTCTGTGAAACTTAAATTCTTATGAAATGGGTTTTACTAGTGTTTTGAAAAATGTAGGACCTATTTCTCTAAACAGAAGGTGTAGCCTTGTTTTCAAATCTGAAGCCAATACCTGTGCTAAACCCCAAAACTTACTAGACAAAAGAAAGTAAATATTTCCTGTAAATATAACAGTTACCAATCTAGGAGCCTTACATTACAGAAGAGTTGGCTTAAGGGGTGATAGTACTGCCCTGGTAATACGACTGTGGTGGGAATGTATGGACCCATGGTTTCACCTGGGTTGGATATGCTTTATGCCATACAGGCACCTAGGATGTGACAGTGATTTATTTATTTATTTAGAGGTTTGGAGTGATGGTGTTTGGGATTAGGGACTGAATAATCATCCTAAAGGCTTTACTGTTATATCTTGTGTTACGTAAATGGATGTTTTGATGAAATAAACCGATGGAAAACCCTACGTCCTCGACACCTGTCTCGAGCTAGACAGATAATCGTGGAGCAGTAATCACTAAACTGGATGTAGGACGTGCCAGTTGCAGACAGATAATCATGGAGCAGTAATCGCTAAATTGGATATAGGATGTGCCACTTGCAGCTACAAACCAAACATAAGAAGCTTGGAAAAGACAGTGTGTCTGTGCGGGGAACAGCTGTCCTCCGTGTTGTCAGGGTCATGGTGGTGATCTCCTGACACAGCCTGTTACTGGCTGAAAAGCGATTTTGTAGATTATCAGAAGACTTTTTTTGGTCTTTTGGTGCTCTTTCTTAACCTTGAAGGGTGCATGCTGTGTACGATATCAGTCTTGTCACAGCTATGTTTCATTAGACTGGATTAGCTTGAGGGTGTTTTAACGGTGAAAAGTTGGCTAATTTTGTAGGTGGCTCTTCTAGTCTTTATTGCTCAAGCTTTGGAAATGAAACATATGATTAATAAACAGCTTACTACTATCTTCCCACAAAAAATGAATCATAGTACTTCTTTTATTTAATCCTGTTAAAGAAGGTATTCAGATAATGTTTGAGGAAGAAGCCCAAAATTCAATGTATAGTTGTAGCCGGTTGCATTCTCATTAAAACTGACAGTTCTTGGATGTGAATCTTCATAAGCCTTAATGCTCCTGGACAAGCTTCCTGCTGAAGATCTATCTGATAGTTGGAACCAACAGATGAACAACGCTTCATTAATATTCATACACTTACAACAGCACGTCTGACGCATTTGTTTTTTATTCGTGCTCATATCTGCAGGTGGAATTGTCTTGATGTATCTTGCATTTTGTGCTCCCTTCAATTTGAGATGGACAGTGTATCTCAGGCCCATATTTCATGATGACAAGACATACTATGTAGCCCTCAAAAGAATGTTTTGAAAAAAAAAATTGTCTTGATAATGACTCATCTTATTTGTCTGTTCTGTGAAGTTTATTTGCTTGTTTTGGGTCTGCCTAGCAAGAAAAACTTAAGTATTTGTGATCACGTAAGGATTTAAACCAAAAATCCTCAGGCAAAGGTTTGTGTTCCGCTCCTGCTTCTGTAATGATTAGCTGCTGTCCTCTCTTCCATTTGGATTGTTTTTCTGTCAAGTTGTTCCTGCTTCATGTATTTCAAAAAGCAGGGAATTGATGCTTCAGAATATGTTTTTCAGTGTTGCTATTTAATACACACCCATAAGGTTACAAAGTTCTGGAAGACATCTTTGTATAATATTCTTGCTGGCACAATAGGATTGTGCCATCAGATCATCAGGAGAGTTAGCCAAGGCTACACTTGGTACAAATTTAAGTATCTAGTTATAGGTCCCAGACTCGTGACACCTTCTTTTACTTATGTTTCATCACCTGCTCAAAACGAACATTCTGGAGAGAAAGCCTCCTATATTGCATCCCAGGACCCAAAAAGTTCATATACTTGGGTAATACTTGCTGAATTTTAATCAGAATTATCAGATAGTTCCCAGACTCAGGATTTATTAGTGAGTAATTATGTGAAACTCTTGGTCATTAACCATGTTTCAAAGAAAATCTGCAATCCCTCCCTGTGCAGTTGTGGCATATTCCAGTGAACTGAACAGAAAAGCAGCGCTCAAATCAAAGTGTCTGAGGATAAAATGTGCCATCTGTCTGTCTTACACCACAGAAACAGGGGCCACATTTAGATGGTCTGCTGAACTCCTGGTATCTAATCAAATGGAAAGATAGGTTTCACTGGAAAGTGATCAAGGGGCTATCTACCCAAGGAATAGGAGGCAACTTCTGTGGAATTGAGGCTTTGTGGGTCAGGATGCAGCTGTAGGGTATGCCTGAGCAACGTGATGGTGCCTGACGCTGAGATCCGAGAGTACCCTGCAGAAGACCTTGTGCAACTCTGTGTTTCCTTGGAAAGAGCTACATTAAGCCACACTCACACTGAAAAGAATGAAAGTGTGAGGAATCCTGAACAAGCTGAAGTGCACAGAGATGCTAGCTCTGGTCTCTGCACTGTGGTGCATGGTGTGAGATGGGCAGCCTTTAGACACGAGCATGATGTCTTGGTTTTCAGTACTGCTTCTGCTAAATGTGATGTGCACGTGAGCACAGATGATCTGTCTTGTACCTTCAGAAAATCATAAGGCTTTTTCAGAAGAGTGGCAAACATCATTCAAGCCTTTCATTCCTTCTTTTTTGGCTAGTGACTGCCTTTGGGGAGCAGATGCTATGCTGATTGATAGTCTCTAAGTTGATTTGTGATGGTAATATTTATTCATTTTAAAGCCAACTTATATGCATCCCATGATATGACATGATGTGGATGTCTTTACTTGCTGCAGGAAGCTGTCCTGTTGGGAAAACCTCTTTTGCCTGGTATTTCAGTAGTGTTCCAACCCTCCCTACAGCTACTGATAAACCTTTTGTATTGTGCATTAGATTGGTTTCCACTGCTGCATACCTTCTCAGATAGTTTCAGGTCTGGATTAGAAAGGTGGGATATGTAAGAGAGCACATGGATAGGAGAAAAGGAAATTGATGTGTGCCACTTTTGTTTCACCTGCTGAGTTACCACCTGTTTTGACAGTTGGAGATTGGAGTTACCAAGGGTAAAGCATCGGGTTATGATGAGGAAGGAAAACAAGTCATTGAAAGTAACACTGATGCTGTGGTGAGGTTCTGCTGTGACCTCCTGCCTAGGAAGGTGAATTTATTTTGCAAAAGGCTTAATTTCATAAGCAGGGTGATTGTTAGTGAACAAGAAAGCTGAAAAAAGAGCACGTAAGAAATGGAAAGAGGTAAGGACAGGCTACAAAGGAGGTGTGTAAAAGCATCACTTAAGACAACCTGATGGTCTTAATATGATTAAATGACTTGTTATGTGGCTGAGAGCATGTGCTGTTAGCTCTCTTCTTCCTCAGGCCAACACCAAACTCAGCAACATCCCCTCAGCATAACTTCATCTTTTATTCTTCATGTCCCTTTGAACCAGCTCATTGTTCTTAAAAGACTAAGGAAAATGTCAGGTGAAGGAGTGATACCAAAAACTTCACATGGATCATAATAGCAATGAAAGCAGTAGGCATTAAGAGAATTACACAGATCTTGAAGTGTTAGAAACTCATAGGGTAACATACTGAAAGTACAGGGAAGGTTCTGAGATGATAATAGTGGTGTGGTCCCAAGATAATCTCTACAGCAACTCTGTATTTCTCACGAAGCTATTATTAGTCAAGAAAAAGTTACAGTTAATAAGACTGAAAACTATAATGGAAAGCATAATTTTCTGAGTTTGAAATGAAAAAAAAAAAAGAATCATGGGAGGCATGTACTGCAATATTTGGAAGTCTGTTTCCTATAAAACTGAACAGACTGAACAGCCTGTGAGCTGAGCAGAATTAGTTACCTTCTCATGAGCTCTGTTTTCAAAATAGGTGTCTCATGGACTTGCCCCATACTTTGTTGGTTGTTGGCACAATATTAACNTGGTCGAAGTTGTAGTTTGTTTTTTTTTTTGTTTTTTTTTTTTGGCCTTGGAGTGCATGTCCTGAGTTGCCTTCTGGGATTAAAGGTTGATTCATCCTTTTCACATCTGGGGACTTTTGTACTAGAGACTTAATGAGTCGTAGACATGAATGACTCTTCTGTTAAGAAAGTGTCTCATCTCCATTTTTTGTAAAGTATTGTTTCTGGAAAAGAAGGGAAAGAAGAATCTAATTTCCAATAATACAGTTTGAGGCTGTTCCTGGTGGAACTTGAAAATAGCCTGTTTATGGGAACTGATTGTTCTCATGAAGGGCCTGAAATTATAAACCAGAGGAAACAAGCCTAGTTTTGCAGGCAGTATTTATGAAGTAATTTTTTCTTTCCTTTCAGTTATTATAGAATTGCTGATGATGTTATTTTGTGAATTCCCGAATGACGTGTAGTTAAGAAGAACTGTTAAAAAGGAATGCTTTGTTGTCTCCCAGTTCTGGATCTTCATCAACAAGGAAAAAAACACTTTGTAAAGTACTTCTTTTTGTAGGTGTCAGAACACTTACAAAATGCCACTTAAGTGCCTTCAGTTAGAGACTAGACATTTATTTTGTGTCCTTTTGCAGTGGTTGAAAAGAGTGGGAGGGAGTTTCTGCTCTTGCTAGAGATGATTTTTAGCTTCTTTGGACTCTAAGGCCTTTAAGATCTTGGCAAAAATGAGGATCCATATAACTTGAATTTCTCTTCTCACTATGTCCAGTTGAATGGGTAAGGGAAGTGGTTACCCTTGCTAGCTGAAGTCAGTGCCAGCTTTACTCGCCTAGCTGAAATATAGTAGTATGGTCACTCACCTGGGGGAACCCAACCTCCAGTCCTTGCTTTCACATCCAAATGAATTTATGGGAGTATCAGGGAGACTGTAGTATCCTTATTAGCACATGTCCAGACTGGGTATCCCTCGATCCACACTGTTTGCCCCAAGTGCATTAGCTTCCAACTTTTTTTGCACCTAATTGAAAATTTCACTCTGGGAATGAGGCAGATTTCCCACTGACAACCCAATTGATATGTCAGGGTAACTACACCTGATCCCTGCAACTCCCCTGGCAATGACTCTGAATGCAGTGACTTGTTTTGAGTGACAGCACTCAAGGAATTAGAGCTCACCTCTGCGGTGTGGGTGAAGCTTGTGAAAATTCTCTGATCTCCATTTAATTAGCCTGTTTGTCATACCAGCTTGATGTACTGGTATAACAAGCCAGAATGTCAAGTGGATTACAAACATCAAACAACAACTGCTATGCTTTTAAACGAGCTGGAAGTCTAAGGTTTCTAGTCAAATCAACCTTCTCACAAAGCCATCAACCAATGAGAAATCCCCAAGAATTACCCTTAACAAGGATGCTGTCAGTGAGAGGGGGAGTTTACACCAGTGAAAAGGAAACGGCATCTGTCTCTCTGCAAGTGGCTGATTCCCCAGCTGTTTCCATTTTGGCAGAGCTTTGTCTCTAGCTGGACTAGAAATTGATTTTGGGGACTGCTAGCACAGCAGAAAGCAGTGCATGGTTTTGAAGAGAGGGGAGTCTAATTTTCATGGTCAATGGAGTCATCTACCATTTTGGGAGCCAAAAGGTCTTCTGATTGTTCTTGTCCTTACGTGTCTTTTCAAGATGCTTTTTGTATGCATCATATACTTGTACATATAAAGGAACAAACCAGCTAATTTGTTGCGGGGTGGAGATGTTACCCTTCCAATTATGAATATTTTCCTCATCTCTAACCATAATTCTGCTTCCATCTAAGCCTCTTGCTACCTGTCCTGTCCGCTGTGTGTAAAGATGACTGATTGTTTCTTTTCTCTTTGCAACAGGTTTTTATATACTTGAAGACTGGAGGGATGAGATGGGGAATTAATCTTCTATAAGCTAAATTACCTCACATCTTTTCTGAAACTGCATGTTATCTCATCTTATCAGTGCCAACTAAAGTAGAAAAATGGTATCCTGAAAGACATGTGAAATAATTCTGCTCATACATCCCTGACTGATGTTTGCCTTATATTGGCATTATATTGACTTGTCTTCTGCTTGATATCTGTGGCTTTCCCATCCTCTTAAGAGCTGTTACCTCGCCAGCCATTTCCTGTTCCAAAGTCACTCAGATGGGTGTTGCAATGAAAACACAATGCTTGACATAAGTTCCTGCTCAGTTTGTCTCCTTTTCCCAACAGCTTCTCCAGTTGACTTTGAATTTTGTTTGCCGTCCAGTATGCTTGTAGTTCTCCCTGCTTTCCAATGCGCAGATTTAATAAGGCTGTTTATTCCATTGTCCAAATGGTCAGTGAAAACACTGAATGAAGTTGGAAGTGGTGCAGTTATCCATGGAATATCCTGCTCAATGCATCTTTCCTTTTTGATAGAGAACCATGGATAATTACCCCTTAGGAATAGCATCTGATGACTTTTGCAGCCATCCCATGGTTGTTTAATCTTTGCTTCTGCAGCTTACTTGTGAGATTTTTGTGTTAGGTAACATTAAAGGCCTTTAGTGAGATCGAGTTTTGACATTGATTGCTTCCTCCCCGTCCACAAGGCCTGTTGATCTATTGTGGAAAGAAATTAGATTGGTTTGGTATGATTTGTTCCCTGCCATTCATCTGCTTTAGTATCTTTGGTGGGTTTACAGATGATAAGATTTATTCTAGTAGTTTTCTGGTAATTGAACATGACAGGTTTTTAAGTTTCAGCTCCTCTTTTTCCTCCCCTTGTTAGAGGTGTGGTAGATTTTTTTTGTCTGCTGGAAACTGCCTGTGAGTTCTGCAGGATGACCACCAACGCTTCTGGTTTTAATTCCTCGGCTGATTTTTTTTTTGTTTTGTTATCCTAGAAAAACCAACGTCATGCCCAAACAATATGAAAAGGATGGTCAAATTGTCATAACCCAGTCTTATTGAGGCTTTTGGGTTAAAAATTCAATCAATCTGTTAAGCGGCTTTTATTGTATGGTGACATTAAAAGTTTTGTACTTGTGCCATTTTAAAATATTTTTCTTTTCTGAATTCCTATTATATATTCCCTATTCTTTTAGCTGCCAAAGTATTTGTGTTAATGTCCCTTCCTAGTTACATCTCACTTTGTCTTGCCATTTCTGATTTTGTCCCTAGGCACTCCTGTTATTCTTTTATACTCATCTTTAGTGGTGTGACCTAGATTGTTTTCTGTACACTTCCCCATTTTCATGTGAGGTCAATAAAGAGCTTTTATGTAATTTCTTTGAGGAACTGGCACCCTAATTTTTTTATTTTTTTTTTTTTTTTCTTATACCAACTTCAGAGTTCATAACAGGCAAATTTCTCTGCGTTTACCTTGTCTTGTAGGTGATTTTCTAAATATCTTTTAGCCTTCCAAAGGATCACTTAGTCTATAATTTCTTAGCTGGTGTCACCTTTACTCTCCCTGCCTTGGGAGGAGTAGAAGATGCATAAGGGAAGAGATGCATATCAGTTATTAAGGAGGGAAGGACATGTCACATAAAGCCACTGAATATGTAGAAAATAGGTTGTGTGGCCTAATCAATGGTAAAGCTTGATCATTTCTGTCTGTCTGAACTGCAGCTACTGAGGTTTGAAATACTGATTAGCACCCTTCGTCCCACCCCAGGATGCTACTTAGGCATCTAGCAAACACCTTGTATGCACTATCTGATTTAAAGTAAGGCAACTTGCAATTTTTGCAAATTGCATCCAGAGCTTGTACAGTGTCTGCCTTGTTACAGAAAGGGAGATCTTCTGATAGGATGTGTGATGCATCATATGACACTTCACTCCACTTTTAAAGGGGAGATGCAGTAGAGCAGTCATGAAAGAAAGGATGATGAGAGCCCCAAATTAAACCAGCGCTTTTCAAAATGGAAGTTTGAATGACTATGAAGTATGTTTGGGAAGAGATAATGAGACACGCAATCCACAGGAAAATACTCCTTGCTTCTTCCCCAAAACATTGTCCTTCCTGGCAGCCATGAGAAGTATGCAACATTTGCTTCGAGCTGGTGAAGCTGGGAGAAGGCAGATCTAAGGCTGAGATCTCCAGAGGATGGATGTGTTCTTTGTGGAGCAGATTAAAACTGGAGATGGAAAATGGTGAGGGAAGATGAGGAGGGCTGGCTGCAAGGAGGGTGGCAGGGAGTGCCAGTGAAAAACCCTGAGCTAAACATGTTCTTTGTAGGACTTATCTCGACCTGAATAAATGAGGCAGTTCAGTGTTACTTCAAGTAATGCAAAGGCATCTGTCCAAGGCTACTTGTTACAGGTAATGAAGCTGAAGGGAGATGAGAGGCACCAAATATTAATAGGGCTGGTCTCTGAAGTGGAGAGCAGAGCTTTGCATGCAGAGGCTGGGAAAATTGTCAGATTGTCATCAAAATTTGCAAAGACGACAAATTCCACAGAAACCCTGGGTGGTTTTCTGATGCTTACTGGTGAAAGACCTCTTTTTGGCAACTAAAAGGAAATTGAGAAGGGAGAGAAAGATTAGTGTAAAATGTATAGATTACAGAATCACTGTTAGGGATTGGAAGGGAGCTCGAAAGATCTAGTCCAATCCCCCCTCCAGAGCAGGATCACCTAGACCAAGTTGCACAGGGACACATCCAGGTGGGCTTTAAACTCCAGAGAAGAAGACCCCACAACCTCCCTGGACAGCCTGTTCCAGTGCTCTGTCACCCTCACTGTGAAGAAGCTGCTTCTCNCTCCACTAGATACAGGTCTCCAACTAGACTCTGCCCCATTGACCACTCCTCTCTGGCTTCTATCCTGCAGCCAGTTCACAATCCACCTCACAACCTGATCATCTAGACCACACCTTCTCAGTTTAGCTGTGAGGATACTGTGGAAGACTGTATCGAATGCTTTACTAAAGTCAAGGTAGACCACATCCACTGCTCTACCAACATCTATCCACCTGGTTATGTTCTCTTAAAAGGCTATCAGGATTATAGCAGCAGATAATAATTTTGTGACACCTTTTTCTTCAGAAGAAAGAGTCTTGCTAGGGAAAACATGTTGTGGGTCATTTTGAAACTTGCTGAAGCAGGCAGGAGTACAGCCTATCACTTCAGGTGCTTCTAAGAAACATTATTGCCTCCCCTTGGCTCATTTCTCTCCACTTAGATCACACTTGCAAGAGATCCAGCACCTTGACTCCAGGCTCAGCTGTGCTGTGGTGATGAGTCCCATGCTTAATGAAGTTCAAATAGCAACAAGCTGTGAGTAGAAGACAGGTCTCTGCTTCTCTTGAGATGGTGCCACTCAAGTCAGTGGGACTGGTGTCACTGATGTGCTGTCAGGACTTTTACCTTGGTGTGTCTGAACTGTTTGGAGAGTTCACACTGTACACACACTGTATTGTCTTCTGTTTATAATTTATTCTCCCTCTGTAAGTAGTACTTAAAATTCAAACATTAAGCCAACTAAACCCACTGAAGTGGAGCTGAATATTTGTGGGAAAACAACTAAAAGTCTGTTCTCAAAGTATCAACACTTGTATTTTCCTTGCACTCAGTGTAAATGTTTCTGTAAAGTGAATTTAGTGCGGATGCACTAACTTGGTGCCCATTTTAAGGCTCTAAACCTGGAAATGTCTATCCGTGAGGCAAAACAGGGAACTGCTGGTGCAAAACCCTTGCAGTTTGGCTCTGCATAGGACCAAGAACTGCAGACAGCTTGAGCCAACTACAGTGTTGGATATAGTTCAGTCTGTGGCAGCACAGAGCAGCTCCATGTGAGGTTTTTTTACCTTACTTATTAATGGCGGTTAGATACACTGAACTTAAGAATAAAATTAAAGTTTGTTTTCTGATGAAAGTCTATTTGCTGTACTTCATAATGAGTATATCTCTGGTGAACTGCTTCTCATAGCTTAGACTGCACTTCGGGCTGAGTTTAGGGAGTTGGGGGGAAAAGGCTCTTTGCCTTCCATTGAGAGATGTTCAGGTAGGACTTCCATTAGCTTTGTGATGCTGTTTCAAAGCTGACCTCTCAAAGCTGTTTGTTTTCAGCTTGAGTGTTTATTGCACCACCAGCTTCTTGCTTCACCAGTGGTGAATGGTATTACCCCACTGGTGCGGGAGATCAATGGACAA
>VYZX01007720.1:76784-109304 GCA_013401335.1 Brachypteracias leptosomus | reverse complement strand
CATACTAGCATACAGAGCACCCATGAGATATCAGGGCCAATTACAACAGATGTATTAACACGTAGAGACTTTGCTGTCTGGAAGGGTTATATGCCTTCTGTGAAAGGAAAAAAAAACCCCATTATCCAAAAGAAATGGAAGGGATTTGTCCAAACAGCCTCTGACAGGGTTAGGAATCAGTTCTATTTGTTGAGTCTGTATCCAGTCCTTCAACTACTATGCTATCATTTAAGCAAGATAAGAAACAATATTGTGAAGACCCACTGAAATTAATAGTCCATATGTAAAAGTTTAAAATTGTGTCCAAATACTTCACTGAGTTGGTGTTTTGTTTATTGTTTTGGTGGCAATTGCAGTACAATAGTTGTTTTCTTATGGATATGCATGAATCTGAACTGGTCATTTCTAGCAGTAACCATAACTTGCCAAACTGTGAATAGCCAAAAAGTTCCCTTTTAAGTTACAATCATGATCTTCCAAATGAAAATTTGCCCCTTATGGGGGAGCCAAAATAGATTTTTGTGGTTAGATGAGAGAGACTGTTCTGTATAAACCCGTCTTCTATTGCAAGAAATAATAGAGGCAAGAACACAAAATGTGTTTTCCATTTCTGTGAAATCATGGGAATGTGATGTCTCCATTTTGTCAAAAGGGTGGCTTTTTGTCTTCTAGCTGCAAATCTTTAGCCAATTTCTAGTGCAGTATTTGGCACCTTGTAAAATTTCAGTAAGGCTGTATTTGAGGAAGAGAAATAGATCGAGCTGCTAATATGCTTCTGTCCTTCCAACACTGTCTAGCCTGCTTTTGTGGATCCCTAGAAAGGTTATTGATTTACTGTGAGTGTGACTTTCTCTAATAAAACCTGAAGGCTGTTTGCAAACTGCCACCTGAAGCAGACACATAAAGAGGAAATTTAGATAATTACATTCTGCTTCCATTGAAGTCTGTGGCAATTTTGAAATGAATTTCAGAAGGAGCAGAATGGGATCCGATGCCTGGGAGTCACTGATGCCAGCAGCTGGAATAGTACTTCAGCTTTATGTCGCATAGATGCTCAGTGACCTGGGAGCTGTCCAAAAGATTTAGAAAAAATATTTCTGATAGCAGTTCTCAGTATTAGCACCAGTTTTTATAGGCATTCTGGCTTTATAGCACTTGCTGGGCTAGCACGTTTAGAGTCATCAACACTACTCGAAGCTGTTCACATGAGATTCCCAGCCAAATTTTGCCAACAGAACAGCCAGTCCTGTGAATTTTCTCATACTTTCTGTCTTTCCTGAAGGCCAAAAATTCTACAGATTTTTCAGTTCAGCAATGTCAGCACTTTTGATCCCACATACTTATAGTTGTACAAATAATGGATTTTTTGGTTTGGCCATTGAACTTAGAAACTGGAAGCAGTTGGTTTAGTTGACCAGAAAGAATTTTTGGTTTTAGACAAGCTAAAATGAAACAATTTGCTTAGTTTCAGTTTCCCAAATCCCTCTCTATTTGCTGCAATAAAAAAGACTCAATTTCAATTAAGTTTTAATTGAAAACAGTGTTTCCAAAGAACGATTCTAAATACTTTAATTTTTAAAATGTAGAAAATATTTAGGCTTTTCTGGTTTCTTTATTTTTCTGGCTAATGCTATCTTTTCACTCTCCCCACCCACCAAAGCAAAATATATTCAAAATATATTTGTAAATTCATTGCTTAGCAGAATATTTTTGCTCAGCATTGTTATCAATCGACAACACATTCCTGTTGCTTTAGTGTTTAAATGCAAAATTTACAGAATGTTCCTTTTAGAGTATAGCCTCTAGCCTACAGTTTGAGAAAACTGTTGCAATATGTCAGCATCTGGTATGACTAGACTAATATGACTGGAGTCTGTGAGAATGACAGAAGTACAAATAGCATCCAGGCAATGGAGGTACAGTGTCAGAGGCATAGGAAATAATTTGCGATGGGACAGTTTGAAAATACTGGATAGGTCTGAATTGAAATCCCTTAGAGATTAAGGGGGGGCATGGAGAAAGAAATTAATAACCAAGGCTGGACATAGTCTTCCATTATCAGCAAGCTATTCTGCAGTTGTTCAACCTGAGATTGCTTGAACTTTCAGAATATCTGTTAATTGCAATTGTCAGAGACAACATTAGAGCAGAAAAATGAGAGGCTAATTTGCCCATGTCTTCACCAAGGGCAAATCATGCCTGACGAATTTGGTGGCCTTTTATGATGGAGGTACAGCTTCGGTGGATAAGGGAAGAGCAGCCGATGTGGCATCCTGTTCTCTAAATTGGAAAGATACAGTTTTGATGGATGGATGATTCAGTGGATAAATAATTGCTTGGACTCAAAGAGTTGTGGTGAAAGGCTTGATGTCCAAGTGGAGACCAGTAATGAGTGGTGTTCCACAGGAATCATCACTGGGACTGGTGCTATTTAACATCTTTGTTGGTGATATGGACAGTGGGACTGAATTCATTCTCAACAAGTTTGCAGAGGACATCAAGCTGTGTGATATGCTCAACATGCTGGAGGGAAGGGATGCCATCCAGAGGGGCCTTGATAGGCTTGAGAGGTGGACCCATGCCAACCTCATGAAGTTCAACAAGGCCAAGTGAGAGGTCCTGCAGCTGGGTTGTGGCAATCCCAAGCACAAATACAGACTGGTCAATGAGTGGATTGAGAGTAGTCCTGAGGAGAAAGACTTGGGTGGTTGATGAAAAGCTCAACATGAGCTCCAGTTCTGGATCCCCCAGTACGGGAGGGACATAGATCTGTTGGAGCGAGTCCAGAGAACAGCCACAAAGATCATTAGAGGGCTGGAACACCTCTCCTACAAGGACAAGCTGAGAGAATTGAGGTTGTTCAGCCTCGAGAAGAGAAGACTCTGGGCAGACCTCATTGTGGCCTTCTAGTATCTGAAGGGGGCCTACAAGAAAGGTGGGAAGGTACTTTTTACAAGGGTTTGTAGCGATAGGATGAGGGGTGTCTCTGTTTAAGGGTCAGGGCAAGCCCCACAGAGCAGAATTTTTCACCCCTCTCTCTCTCTCCCTTTTCCCTCTTGGGGGAGGGGAAAAAAAAACCTTACACAAAGTTGGAAGTTAAGATTACAATTTTAACAGGGAACAAAAAGATATTAAGGGAAGGAGAATATATAGAGATATTAAGAGGAGATGTATATACAAATATATATGAACTGATTCTCGGATGCCGCTGGATTCTCCTGAAACACGTGAAAAGTCAGAGCTCCCACCACGTGGAGGAAAACAGTCCTAGCAGGAATCCCAGAAAAGAAGGGGTGAGCGGAACTTCCTGTCTTCTTTTATAGAGTATGGAGGAAGGGGAATGGAACAGCCGCTGCACCTGTCCCCCCCCAAACCTTAAACCACAACAAGGGGTAATGACTTTAAAGTAAAGGAAGTGAGAATTAGATTAGAGGTAAGGAAGAAGTTTTTCACTATGAAGGTGGTGACTCACAGGAACAAGTTTCCCAGGGAGGTTGTAGGTGCCCAAACACTGGATGTGTTCAAGACTAGGTTGAATGGGGCATTGAACAACCTGGTCTAGTGGAAGATGTCCTGGCCCATGGCAGGGAGGTTGGGACTAGGTGATCTTTAAGGTCCCTTCCAACCCAAACCATTCTATGATTCTATAATTAAACCCAGGAAGTGCTTATTTCTTTAAGCAAGAACAACAAGGTAGCATATTTGTTGGGAAATTCTGCTTCTTCTTAGGACAACTTATTTGGCTCTCTATACCGAGCAGCATTAGTGCAGTTGGGGTCGAGGACTCAGTGGATTTACCTCATCTGAATAAAAAAGCTACATTACATTTTCTGTCCCTTGTCATCAGCTGTTTTGGACTAAGAGCAGGACTTAAACTATAAGCTGGTAATAGTTTATTTTAGAAATTAATGGAATTGTGTGATTTGCAAAAACTAGTCACCTGGTTATCTTACTATGTTGGGGATTTTTTGTAGTTAGAATAAACTTTTACAAACCAATTCTAATTACAAATGTCCATACTGTTCAACAGGAGGCAGCTTACAGTGAATGAAATGCAAAGCATAATACTGTGCCATGACTACTGCAGTGGGAACATCACCTGTCTAGTAGAACTGCTCTGGAGATTTTACTTTACATAAGAAACCCAGGTGCTAGGAAATTGTTCTTAGCTTAAGAACCAGGCTTACAGGCTTGACTACTGTGAGAATGGTTTTGAAGGCCTTGCTAGCTGGAAGAAGAAGAAATTATCTCAAATAGGTGTTTCATCAAGACCTCTGAAGGGATTTTAGTGTCCAAACTTGGGAACTAGCTCTTGGAGACACAAGATATATGCTGCTTCTGCTGAGAATGTGCTCAAGTATATTGATGCGTGTGTCTTTAATGGCAATTGCTGAAGTGTGTTATGTGACTGTGGCTTGAGGTTTGTGGAAATTCTTGAAGCGTTGGAGAAACTTGTATTGAATGCCATTGACAAGTCAATTACGGGGAAGGCAGTGTTTTTTAAGGTATTGCACTGTGGTATGATTGTGCAGAACTACTCTTCTCAAGGATAGTTGAGATATGGAGAGGGAGATTTATTGCTTTCCTGATCCTTCTGGTGTACTAGATACTTCAACTGTAGTGTCCAAGCTGGTCCTGGCTACTTATCACACCACTCTGCATGTGTGTACATGCTGGGAAGCAATATTGACATCTTCCATGTGAATGTGTATGATGGCCAGCTGTGGTCTATAGTCTTGATAGAAGCATCTTAAACTTCAGGACTAAAACTTTCCATGGTTTGTGGTGTGGCTGAGTGCTAGCTGAGACTGAGAGAAGATATTATCCTATCATCCAGGTAAATGGAGAAGGAGCTAAACCACTGTGTCATTGCTGCTCTAATTTAAAACTCTCTGCTATTAAAAGTAAGGGAAGCATGAGATGTCACAGCTTCTGTGTAGGTGTGCATGGGGAGACTGTGGTGCCATCCAGTCCTCAGGCAAAGCAGTTCCTTGGGTCTCTGGTTGCACAGTGTAACGTGTGCAGCTCTGCTGCAGGTTGGCCTTCCAGAGACCACACCTCCTCTCCATCTTCCCAGATGGAAGAAAGGCATGTCTGATAGCTAATACGCTACTAAAGTGAGTGTTGGAAATAATAATCTCCAGGGTGGATTGGCAGGGGAGGCCAGGAGTGGGAAAGAAGCAATGAAGAGGACTTCAGTTTTAGGACACATTACACTTAAAATTCTGAGACTGTTCCACTGATGAATACAAAGAATTAGATTTACAATTTGAAGTAAGTTCTGTTGTAAACTAATTGGATTGGTGAAGCAATCTCAATCTCACTAATTGCTTTCCGAGGCCTTCTGAAATTTGAGCCTACTCAGGTCTCATCTACTTCAGTGGGACTTAACTCATTGAACTCCGCACTAGGCAATCATTTCCTTATAGGTCTATTTTTTCTGCTGCAAAGTGATAGCTGCCTTTACTTTCAGTTAGCAGTCATACCCTGTGATCCTTAAGTTCACGCCTTAGCATGCATATATCATTTAATGGTTCTTTTGTGAGACATGTACTTAAGCATTTATGGATACATTCTGTTCCTTACTGCTTTCTGCGGATAGCATTCCTGATAGTTTTGTTACACTGGGTGCATCATGTTAGTAAGTAGAACATGCAAAATACTTGATGAAAAACCTTGCAAAAATAATGCTGTCAAAAGCCCATAAGACAGTTTTATGTTTGGTTTGTTTCTTTTAAATAGGAAGTGTTTGTTTTGCCATCAAAAAGGGATGGATGCACTTCAAATTAAGAGGACAACTTTACTAGTATGGTGGAAGAATGAGTTAATAAATGAGATAATGAAAATGAGATTTTTCTAACTTTCCTTTACATGAGAAAACACCTACTGAAATGCAATATACTTGCAGTCCTCAAATTACTGAAGCTCTAAATGTTTTTGCTTTCATGGTCTCCATTTATGCTACTGCACATTTTGGGATGATGGATTGTGGAGCACTGGGTGTTGAGATGAAAAGAATCAATAGCATGATACAAAAGATGAAATAACTCTGATGGGACATCAGTAAAGGCTAAAAGTTGCCATAGGGATTTGAATCTTAAAGAAGAGCTTGAGAAAAAATATTAAGAAGAATTTACTTCTCCCCTTGCACTTCTAGTGTCTTTATTCCATGAGTAGAATCCCCTTGGGGGTCCTTGTCAAGTACAGGGGTGGAGAATTTTTTCTTTTCTGTATCTTTATGGTGCCCAACACAATGCTTCCTGGGCATGATGTCTTCCAAGCATTGTTACAGTGTGATTACTATCCCAAGCCATAGCTGACATGAATAATAATAGAAGAATAGAGCTCTTAGTAGCTTTGTGTGCTGCTTAAGGGTGCAACACATGCATACTGTAGGAGAAGTAGGAGAATTTTTATCATTCCAAAGTTATTTGCAGTTTAAGAGAAGATGTGTTGCAGGTCTATACACTAGTGTGTATAACTAGGGGTGTTATGAACCAAGTGTCTTCCCATTTCACTCCGCCACTGGAAAATGTGCAAGAATTATTGTAAGACCCAGATTCTGCCTTAGTGTTAGCATTGCACAGTGTTGCGTTCAGTGATTTGTTAGGATGCAGTTTGGAATATTTGATCTGAAGGAGAGAGGATTGTTTGCTGAGTAACAAAGTTTTCAGGATGAAGAAGGCTGTCTCATGCAAAATAGCTACTATCTCTATCCAAGCAGAACTTCAGAGGTTTGTTTTTTGTTTTCTTGGGTTTTGAGGGGTTTTTTTGAGTGTGGACAAAATGAGGTTAGTCTGAAGTAATTCTGAGCTATAAAACAAGAAAATTGTGGAATCCTTGAATCATTTGCTAGGCAGACAGAAACACAGGTGGGTGATGGTATAGGGATATATTTGATGACTTCTATTTCTAAATGATGTAAGCATTGAAGATACACATCAGAATTGTGAAATCGTTGGTAGCTTTCATTAGGATCTTTATACAGGAGGCAGACCTGGAGCTCCACATTAGATTTTATGGATATTATGAAGAAAGGTGCTATTGGATGTGACTGAAGGCATCACAGTATGCCTCTTAGCATTTCTGCTGTAATTCTGAGTATTCCTGTCCTCATTCTTATATTCTCATCTCTCAAATGTTTATCAGCACTGCTTTCACAACTTATTTCTGGCTTTCGGCTTGAAGCAATATGCAAAACCCCAAAATTGCACATTACATTCTGAAACAATATTCATTGCTTTCATATGCATAATTCATACTGATGTTACACTCTGGACTTCAGTTAGAATTCTGACTCCGTTACTCTCATAGCTTAAAAACCAAACACTAAATAAAACACATAGCTTTGTCACAAAGATAAACCAAAATCAAAGAGGCAAATTAAGTTAGAATCATAAACACTCCTCCTCTGAATTCAATCTACATTCTTAAACAATGGTAATTTAGGTATGTACCACTAAATAAATATGGGAAAGCTAGGTTTAGTGTTGAAAAACTTAGCTGTTTCTATCTAAGGAAACTATATGGGACTTGCATACAGAAATATGCCATGTAAAAATAAAGCTATTAAGGCAAGGTTGGCATCATCATTTTTCTTTTGCAGATCAGGTGGTAGTTTCTGACACTTACTTTTAGAGCTGAAATAAATTAATGCAGAAACCAAGGTTAAGTCATACACCTATTTGCTTAGTACAAAGTCAAACCAAAAGAAGAAAAAGAACACACTGTTTTGAAATGCATTAATGTTATCAGTAATATATTAAAATGCAACTTTTAAAAATACTACTTCTGTTAAAATACTTATTTATGTTTAATTCTGTCTTCCAAGGAATAGAGTACTTAATCCAGCAATGCATTTAAGCTTATGAATGTTTTCAAACATGAGAACACCGAACTACTCACACAGTTAAAGTTAAGCATAAGATTAATAGGACAAGGTTAGGAGCCCTGCTGAGATGAGAACAAGTGTTCAGCTGTAAGGACCTGACTGCCAAACTTACTCATGTTGTTTTTCTGCAGTGGGACACCTATGAGATTTCATCTCATTCGACAGAAGAGTGATGTAGCCAAATGCTGCTTATGCCTTAAACCTTAGAGATGAAATCTTAAGCTCCAGGATCAGGCCTTCTCTCTTAGTATTGCATCACACTGACTTCTTTGGCAGTCTTAAGTTTCATTAGCATTGAATGGAGAGCATCCTCTATGGAGAGTGGCTTTGTAGATGTGGCAGGAGAAGGGCCATCCAGGACAAGTAGTCAGGCTTAGTCTACTTAGCACAAGGGAGAGAAACTTTGCCTTTTAGCAGCTGCGGTTTATGTTCTTCCTATGTTCAAACCTTTGATCTACATCAAGAAGACTAGGGGCCTTAACCCAAGCTTTCCTGTGTCACAGATGAATGCCTCAAATAACAGGCTTTTGAGGGTTTTAGATATTGCTCTGGTTCTTCCAGGAGTCCCTGAACCTGAAGGTCTCAGTGCACAGTCTGCCTCTAAACTTGCAGGTCTGAGTTTTAATGTCTCTTGAGGCAGGCAGGGGGAAGGCCAGCAAGAGGTACAAAACTCAGACAATTCAAAAAAATGTTATAAGTCATAGAATACAGTTCCTGCCCAAATCTGCTGTATTTCTGAGTGTGACATCAATCCTTTTTTTGTCTCTACTTTCAGATTGCTCCTATAATTAAAGAAAGAATGATGAAGAAGGGCAGCATGATGATCGGGTACCAGCCTCACCAGGGCAAAGTCAACTTCTTCCGCCAGGTGGTGATCAGCTCGCATGTTAGTCGAGAGGACATGGACTTCTTGCTGGATGAAATTGAACTGCTTGCTATGGACTTGTAGCTGTAGCTCCACAGCACCAGGCACTGCTCACATGACATTTATGGAGAGAGAATGGCAGCAGTATTCTGGTGCTGTTTTGTGAAAGGTAGTAAAAAGCTTGACATATAGGTTGGAAATGGTCATTTTACAGAGTGATTTTGAGAGCTTTGTAGGAGCAACCCTTCACTCACAGGAAAATATTTGCTGATAGGGGTTGAGAGTGGCCAGGAGCAGGCTGGTGCTTGCAGCACCACTGCCCTTCTGGGAAGTGTTTCCTCAAGAAGGAAGCACTTCTGAAAATGGTGTCTATGTCCCAGGGAGGGCAGCTGTTTATGTGGTGCCTGTGCACAGTGTAGCTCAAACTAGTCACATTTTCAGGCAATACTCCTCTGAAGTTACTGTTAAGAGTGGATTTTGCTCAGTGAGCCTTAAAATGCTAGTTAATACTCTGTCTACTCTGTCAATATTTTCATTTGGTGTGTGTTTAGGGATAGAGGCCTCGTTGGCAATTACATTGATAAGAATGGAAACTTTGGACTTATATGAAGAATTTCTCAAGGCCCCTAACTAGGTGGATTGTCCACATTTTCTTCTGTGAGCACAGGCAGAATATAATGGGACTTGGTGAGGTTATGCAGTCACCATCCCAGGAGGTTTGCAAGACCCTCCTCTACAAAGCCCTGAGCAACAAATATTGACCTCAACTTGAGCAGGCTGAACTAGATGACCTATTAGGGTCCCTTCCAACCTAAAGGATTTTGCGATTCGATGAAATACAGTCATTGGGCCCAGTCAGTGTTTGCCAATATTGCCCACCCAAAATATCACCACCACTTTAGCAGAGTGGAGAATATTGGAACAGCATTTAGAACTTCTTACCTCTTTGTTAACAGATGTTGCCTATCATTTCTGAACTGCTGCTCACCTTCCCCTATTTTTGAAGTGTAAAGATTTATTTTAGATGCACTTTAAAATCATAACAAAGAAAAAAAAAATTACCTGAAAGATGTGTATTTTTGATGCATGGTGACTATATATTAAGCATATAGCAAAATTACTTATTTGTTGTTTTCTGTTTGTATTTCTTACAGATTTGAGATGACTAGATCTTATGTTATCAGTGTATAATTTATATTTCGACACTGAAGTTAAGATGATTTTAATCAGAGAAAGCCTGCCTGTGATTTTAGGATATGAACAGCTTGAACATTTTTGGTCAATCTTAAGTTGCAAAATTCAGTTCTAAACTTTGTCTTTGTGTTAAGAATTACAGTATACTTTTGATCGGTTTTTATTCTATAAGATGATCCATTTTATAAAGACAGAAATTTATTTCTTGGAGTGAAGTTCTTGCAGCAAACTAATGGAAATAACCATGTCTTTCATCTTGTAATCAACACTTACTTTAATATTTTGATGTGTGTTCCTTATTCTGTATTTGAGGTAGCACTGACCAATATGAACTTTTCTGCTATGATGTTTTCTGTCCTGCTAAAAGCTGTCTTTAAACACAGCACTTTCTTGTTTTCATTTCCTACATTGTACCAGGATCCAACACTGCATGACATTCCAACTTCCAGTCTCCAGGATGATGGTGTGGAAAGTTTAACAAGGTCGTCATGATAACCGAGGAGGTCACACTATCAGAGCAGTAGATAGGATCAAGAGTCACCCTGCAGCACTTAACAGATACCTTTAATAATGTCCTGGAAGTTAATACTATTATAGTGCTATTATAGTGATCCACTGAGCTTTAAGCCAAAACTCACATTGATATTAATATAAAAATGAATATCACAATGTGGCTTCTGGATTCTGCCCTGTAATATCCGCAGATCACTTTATCATTTATTACCTTGTGCTTCTGGCTATACCAGCTACCCTGATCTTGGAAAGGCCCTAACTAAATTCAGAGCCTGTAACACTTATCTAGCCTCCCAGCCACTTTGAGTGGAGTGCAGAGCGCACAAGGGATGCTGGATAGATGGGATGACTTTGCTGTTGTTTCTTGAGTTAGACAGGACTACAAGACTGTAACCCCTCCTCCTTTTCTTTTTTGATCTTGAAGAGAAAGACAGAATACAGTGTCAGGATGGTTTGATTGTGGTCCATATTCTTCGTGCATACTTGATTTTTGCTTCTGAGGGAGTTATGTCACCTTCCACCAGATAAGAATGTGGTCCATGCTGTTTTGTGACACCACTAGTATCAAAAAGTGTTACTGTCTTGTTTATCTTCATGTTGTTAGTGCATTCCTCTGTTTCCAGATACTGTAACACAGTGTATGTCAGACTGAGGTAAGTTTCTTTCTGTAACAGTAGTGACTATAGTATTTTTAAATGAGAACAAAATATTTGCAGAATGTAGGTCTCTGATCAACATGTGCACTGATTTCTTCAAAGGTGTAGGTTAGCTCTCCAGTGTGATGTGTGTACCTTATCTAACCTCCATATATTTTCTATAATTTCTAACCCTTTATCATGTCTCAGGTGTACAACATGATGATCTTATTTCAGGACTAATGGCATTATCTCATAGTTGCCTATTTAGGACTAATATGTACAAAATGTCTGTTTTGTAGCTGGTGATTTTAATAAAAAGTGAGGTAAATGACACTTATAAATACAGGCTGTGTTTGTCATTTGTCAATCTAAAACTGCAGAGATATATATAAAGAAGGTACCTATGAGCACGCCAGATAGAGAAACAACTGCCAGCACAGCTTTAAAATGTTTAACCCTGATTCAGGATGTGGCTTGTCTGTGCTGTATAATCTTTAACAAACATCTTTGATGAAAATGCATCACAATTTATCTTACTCTTGCTTTCAAATGTAGAAACTAAATTATCTTTGCATAATGGCCTTTTTACTCATTTATTTACTATTCTTAGGATGCTAAACCAAGTTCTGAAAGTTGTGAGGTACAACAGATATAAATCAGTGTAGAAGTGGATCCACTGGCTGTTTGTAATTTCTCATGTCTAGTTCTAATAAACTTTTTTTCAATAGGAAAGGAAGGAAATATTTAGACAGAAGAAAATATTTAGACAGAAGAGATGATGAGGCAGTTTTTGCTCTCGGTTGTGTGGGTGCATCTTGTGAGAAATTTGGGTATTTTATGCTGGGCCCATGTGCAAAATCACTCACAAATCATGCCTGGAACAAGCAGTCCTTGTCTCAGGACTTAAAATGTGATTTTCTGTGATAGATTAACACTAATCAATAGAGTTCGGTTATGTATGATTTTAGTGCTTCTAACTCTCACTGCTTTAACTGGGAACCCTTGCTGGATTGGGCCCTGAGTTTTATTTCTGGGATCTTTCATTTCAACACCAGCAGCTTGGCACTAATAACATCTCAGTTTAGCTACTCAAGGTTTGTGCCTAGAGATTCAGATTTATCTTTATTTCTGTGAGACTGAATTGAAATGTATTTGCATTTGTATCCTTCAATGATGCATTAAGATGCTTTTAATATATCATTTGACCCTTAAAGGACAAGAAATGTCCTTTAAGAAAAGCCTGATAGAACTGGTAGAGTTGCATTCCCAGAATGCCAGGTAAAAGCATGTGAAACCTGTTATGTGCCTGAGGCTTCCTTGTACACACAAAGGACAGCATTAGTTCCTGCTTGAAATAATTTTTATTTTAAAAGCCTTGGGCTTTTTTTATTTTAAAAGCATGATTGGGCTTGCAAAACTGATATGAAATGTTGAAGGCAGAGGAGAATAATTCAGAACTACTAAATGCTAAGTCTGCTTTCTCCTATTATTTCACAGATAAGCTCTATGACAAGCCAAAAGTAAGCTGAAAGTGTCATTCAAGTCCCCTGTTTTCAACACTGTCAGATCTGTCCAGTCTCTCTTCCCTGTTGGCTACTTCCATGGGCTTTCAATGGGAGAGTGTGTTCACTGACATGTGTTCCTCCAGGGAATAAGTTGTAGGTAAGTCCCACTCACACACCTGCCCTCCTTCCCGTGGCATAATTGATAAATAGTGATAAATCATTTAAGCTTATAAATGCTGTGTCTAGCTGCTAAATATTGCTACTGTTACATCCTGAAATAATGCAATTGCACATATTCATTATGTCTTAATTGCACGTGCTAATTGCAGGTTAGATGCAATCAAAGCAGCACTGCCTGGCAAATGCACTGTGCAAACCACGAGAAACCCTGGTGGAGGGTTTTTTTTTCTTTAAATTGAACCTAGTCTCCTGCAATTACATGTTTTTGCTTCAAATCTACAATTAAATGTTATTACTCTAATTCTGTAACTACACAATAATCAACCAAAAATTACTTTGAGAAGCAAAACAAAACAAGGAAATTTATGCCGCAAGAGGTACAATAAAGAGAACGTCAAAGGTTTTGAGGCAAATCTACAGAAGGAAACAATGGCTGTGTGAATGATTAACCTCTGCTAAATCTAATGTGTGGGAAGGTGCGGCATGGCTGTGCTGCAGGAGTGCACACGATGAAGCAGTACCAATCATGGAGTCATCAAAGGACTTGCATATACCCTGACGCTGTAGCAATCTGCTCCAACATAGCATGGTCCATCCACTGATCTTAGACAAACCCTCTCAGAAGGCAGGACACTTTTTAGTAATGATTTTTGTATACATCAGGGTAAAGTTTATTTTAAAGCAGTCTCAATAATAAAAGTGGTACTGAAAAGGTAACCTTGAAAAAGTCTGTTTTTAAAATTCATTAAAAAAACCCAGTAAAATCTTTGTTATGAAGGATAAAGGCAAATAATAGAAATTGAAGGACATGGACCCTTAATAGTTTTGCCAAACACAGATGTTCTGTTTTGATGAAGCAACTTCTTTCTTGTAAGTAACTTGGAGGGCGTTAATTTCTACAGAACTATTTAAAAATGGAAAGCGTGATGAAAGTACTTGCCATGAAATAGCAGAGGCCCATGGAAAATAACATCTGCCTTTGGGACTGTGTGGTCTATATTGTTCTTTGCACAACACTGTTCTTCCAGGAAACTTTTGCTCAGCCTGTCATTCTGGGAAGTGACTCCTTAAATCTGGCAGGCAATGGCAATGGCAACTTTATATATTCTGCCCCTTTTGTGCCAGATTATGTGGAGTTTACTCTTGCTCTGTTTCTGTGCTCTCTCGCATGCCTGGACATTTTTTCAGTGGGAGATTTCCAGTATTTTGAACCATAGGAAAAATGTCAGAGTAGCAGAAGAGGAAAGATTGAAAGCTGGAGCAAAAGCAGTGCTCAGGTTGGTATCCTGAAGTGCCTTCTTTTCCTCAGCAATGGATTTGTCTAGATGCTCAGATGATGGTCACTCACTGCTCCTGTCAGAACTAGGATAATGCCAAGATCAGGACTTCACTGTATACTGTACAATGTCGGAATCCAGTTTGGACTTGGGAAGCTACATAAGACAAAGTGTGGAGAAAGAAATATTAGTCGTCCTGTTTTACAGAAGAATGATGAACAAGGAACTTAAAACCTCTACTTTTGTGAAAACTTGCGCTGTGGCTTTAGAAAAATTGTTGAAGGAGTCACTACCAGGAGATAGCAGTGAGTGAAAAATGGAACGTAGGGCTGAGCAGAGGGATATGGTACTAGACTAACCAGAGAGCTTTCTGTGGAAAAAAAAAAGATTTCTAGACTGGACTATTAAAGTATTTGATGTGGTGTCATTTTGGAAGACCTACATGAGGTGGGAAGCAGGATGGAAAATGTAAGGTGGGTGGGACTATCTACTGAAAGATGAAAATAACTGATGGGGAAAGGAAGATAGCACTTAAGTACTGATATTGATTCTGGGCTATTCTAGCTTCATACTGTCATCACTAACCCTTTCTGAAAGATCAGACATCTGTTAATGAAATTTGCTGATGAAGCTATGTTGGAAGTTTTGGAATTTGGCATGCATGAAGAACTAGGTGATTTTTTTAAGAGCTTGCAACAAGAGAGACTCAGTCAAACAGTGCAAAATCCCTGGGGATTTGCAAAAAGCTGAAGAAATTTTTGATTAGAGGTAGGATTGGGAAACAGAAAAGTGTGGGGATAAGTATAATGATGGCATAAATAGCAGTGTATGAGCTAAGCCTAAATGTCATATAAATAAAGTCAGCCAGCCAGTAAATTTGGTGGGAAACAGCAAAGCAGATCTAGCCTGTCATGTAGCCTCTCCAGCAACAAGGAAAACCTAGGTGCACAGCAGACTCAGTGGCTGGTCCAGATCTCTATCCCCCAGTTCTACTGTCTCAAGCTGTGAGCAGTGAACAGTGAGATTAATTGGTGTTACAGCGTCAAAGAGCAGCACTGCCTAGTTGTGTGCTCCATCTACTGGTGTGTCCCCTGTTAACCAACTTGTGCCACACATAGGATGTCTCTTCCAAAGAGCACTCCTGCATGTCTCACATGGTAGAGAAAGGAACGGGAACTAAAAAATGGTTTCTCAGAAAATGTTGCTTTGTTTTAGGCAATCTCCTGTGAAAATACCAGATTTCAATGAATTTTAGGAAAGTACATGCAGACCTGTTATGATTTCTTGTCATCCTGCCTAAATAGTGATGGGAATGTGCTTCCATGCCATGCAACCCATGACAACACTGGTGTGTTTGGGGCATCCAAGCTGAGCAACAGGGAGCTCAAGGTGCCATGAAAAGTGCCCTTCCTGACTCTGAACCCCTCAGCTGAGCAGTGATTCCTTACTCTTACTTTTTACCAAGGTTAAAAATGGAGTCAGGAGTGTGAAAGCGACTTTTAAGATGTATTGCCTCAGAGTGCTGAGTTTCCAGGCTTGATTTTATTATGAAGCAATCTAAATGTCTAGGGTTTACTTATATTTTTCTTTCCACGAGAAATACTGATGTTCTATGATAAGTTATGAAAGAGCATGTCCTGCCCACATGCCCGGCACATTTTCAGATTTCCCATAGAAACACAGACTGAACATAGAACTGCAACCCCTGTGGCAAAAAAGGATCTCAAGATGTCATTGAGATGATATGACCTTTGTCCCAGGATAGGGTCAGTGATGTCTAGCCTTTGCCTAGTCTATAGTTCACAACAAAAAATGCTGGACATCCTGCAGCCTTCCCACAAGGTTTTCTTAATGGATAATCTAGATTTTCGCTGCTGTGCTTCATCTATCCACCATGATTAGGGCCAACACATATTTTTCCTCTTTGTGACTTCTACGTGTTGAAAGACTGTTATCTTATTGCCTCTTAATTATCTTATTTTCTGGTCCTGCACTACAGTCATTCCTTGCACATTTCCTCAGAGGCCATGTATGGAAGTCTTCTGATTATTCTGCTGCTCAAAGCAAGACAGAGCAGGTCTCTGAAACCTTACTAGGTTTCAAAAGAGAGATAGGATCACTTTGTACACCCTTCAGCTACCACTGCTCTTTATATATCACATGATGATGTTCACTTTCTTTTCTAACAGCAAGACACTATTGACTCTTGTCAGGTTTGCGATCCATTCTGAGCACTAGAGCTTCTTTGACCAACTGCTCTACATTAGATATCTGTACACTTAATTACTCCTTTGTAAGTGTTCTCACTAAAGAGGATCATGTTTTTTTCAAAACATTTATTCAATCTGTCAAGAACAATTTGAATTGTCAGTCCACCGTGCAGCACACTTACAGCCTCTCACAGCATGATGCAAACTGCAGACTTAATAAGCATATATTTTTGTCTATCACCTAGGCTATTATTTAAAATACTGAATAGGAGCTAGACTTGGGTTGCTGTGGAACTGTACTCGACACCTCCTAGGGATCTGCATAGTAACTGTTATATCTTTTAAGCCAGCTTTGCATCCACTTTGTACTTGAATTTAGACAATATTTCCCTGGTTTGCTAACAAGAACATCACTTGAGGTGCTAACATAAACCTTTCTAAGCTCAAGACATATGACATTTACTGTATTTTCTCCATTTTACAAGAGCTACTGCTCTGTAGGAAAAAAAAAACCCATGACAAATCCATGTCAGCTCCTATCCTCTTCTCATTACTTTCCAATTGTCTTCAAATAATTGGATTCTTCCCACCTCTTTTAACTTCCTGAGACACAAGGGAACTGAATGGGTTCCCTAGCTCCTCTTGCCCTCTTTTGAATGGTTAGTACTACCTCTGATCCTTTGGCAACATGGTAACTGCAGCTGCAGAAATCCTTGCTGGGGCATATTTCAGCTCAGACAATTTTGTCCTCAGGTAGTCATACTGCAGGTTGGTTGTGGATGGAGCTGAGGCTGCAGGGTGCTTAAAGCTTGTTGGGGGCCACATGCCTGGGTGCTGACTGCAGGAAGGGTCTGGAAAGGGGAGCATGGGGGAGCATCACAGTTCTGCCTTGGTACAGAGCCACGATATGGCTGGTACATGCATTTGAATTTGGTGCCAGGCACATGCTCTTGTTTTATGCAGGAGGGTCAGAGTAGTCAAAGACAAGCATGAATAGATCTGAGATGGTGAAGATGAATTTAATATTCAATATACTAAGCATTTTCCACCCTTTTCTTAGCCTGTGCTAGTTTGAGAATTAATCTTTTATTGTCTGATTGTAGGTAGAGAGAGAACTGATACAACCAAACAAATACTAAACATTTTGGCCTTTCCAGCCATCATTCTTTTTAGTTGTGCAGTTCTTACTGAAAGGATTTCTTTTCTGGTTTTGGGGGTATTTTTTTATATTTTTCTTTGTAAAAAATACCCTCTGTGTTTAGTTTGTTGGGTTTCTTTAGAACTGGAAGACAAAAACATTGCTCTGGTCCTGGAGTATTGAGCTTAACAAGGCAATCATGTAGAAGATATTTGCACGAGACATTTGAAAAAAAACCAGACGCTCCTTCTCCCTGCCTAGTTAAGAGCCCTTCCCTCATAATTATTGTCTTAATGAAAGCACGACTTGCAAGCTCACAATGCTTATAATGTCCTGCAAGACAATTAAAGCAGTTATTTAAAAATACAATTCTTACCATGAAGTATAGCAAAATGGAATCACAAACATACACAAGTTATTAATCAGAGCATTTAATATCCTTAAGTTAATAATTTTATTATTGCCAAGATTGTGGCTCAAGCAAGAAATGCGTTGCTATGATAACAAGAGGAGTCATTTGCTCAATAGCACTCATACATTCCAATTGTTAATGCATTGGCTACATGCATAGAAAAGGAGGTGAAAAAGGATGAACATCATCATTTGACTTGTCTGACTCTGTATCCAAAGCTTATTTCATGCATTTGTCCATAAAATAAATTTCCATGTCTTCTAGAAGCTAATATGATTGATTTTGCATATGAGGGCAACTAGTGCAAAAATACAGAACTCCAGCCCAGCCAACCCATATAGCAATCAAAATTCACAAAGGATTGTCAAAATGCTCATTGGAAAATGGAAAGGCAAAAATTTCTTTGTAAAAAATCCATTGTGTTTTTTGCTAGGATTTTGGAACTAAATACTTTGCCTTCACTGTGAAGACACGTAAAGAAAAGAACAACCAGTCTTTAATCTAGTCTATGAGCCCTTTCCATATGTTGGTGGAAAAAGCACATTGTCCATACTGAAAATATGCCTATAATCCATAGATGTAATAGGTAAAATTGCTGAGGTCAAACCTATTGACCTCAGCAGTGTTACAGTGGGATAAAGGGATGGTCTTAATGTGAGACCACGAAAGCACACAAAGCAGACTTCATCTCTCTGAGCTGTCTGACTTTTCACTGTTCAGGCTCAGGCTCCCTTGTGATTCTCTGTGCAGCACCATTCCCACTGGGAAAGGGCCCCTCTGACCATAGGAGCCAATTTTAAGCCAAGCTGATGATGGGGTGAAGATGATGAGACAGCTGCATCACTTGCTTGGTCTTGGGAGAGTTTTCCTGAGGATGTTTTACATTGAAAAGTGAACCTTCTTTGCCAAAATGTTTTTCTGGAGAGCTAATAAAACCAAATTAGACTTTTCTTCAGATCAGGAATGAATTTTGTCTGGTTGTGTGTCATGGATATAATAAACAGTTTATACTTGGACAAAGGCTGTGTTTAAGTATGGCTGAATTCTGTTTGGTTTACTGTGATTAACCTAAACAATTTATAAATGGATGAAGTAAGTTAATTTAAATTCTTTCTTCCATTTCCTATGACTTTGTTAAGTTTTTTTTAAAGCAACCATTCCAGAAATTATTTCAAGACAAGCATGTTAACATTCCTACATTAAAATGAAATTGCCTTATTTTTTTCCCCTTAATAAGGCTTACGTGTCCTTTCCAGAATTACTCAGGCTAAACAACCTGTTGCTTAATGGAAGATGCCCTTTTGCCTTAAAACATGAGAGGATTTCATTATGCTGTTCAAAACATAACAAGAAAAATTTCAGTCCAATCCCCTGCAAGTTGCTTCTGCAAACTTCTCCTCAGTGGCGAGGCTGGAGCGTCAGCAATGTTGTCATGTTACAGAAATATTACTCCTGCTTCTCATATGGGGATTAGATAGGCAAAAGGGGTTGTAGACAAAGCACATGAGTGAGTCTGTGTAAAAGCGTATGAGGCTTAACAACTGGAAAATCAAAAGTCTTGGTATGAGATATGTGTCCTGTTCAAAACCTTTTAGCTAATTAAAAGTATGGCTTACTTTCTTCCACCTTCTGGAGCACTGGATGGTTCTCGATCAATCTTTACAATTATGCGCTGAAAGAGCTCAGGGTAGGCATTGTTTTTAAATATCAATCTCTGAAGCAACAACTCTTCGCACTTCTGAGTCCGGGGACGCCAAATTTCCAATTTGATACCAATATTTTGATAACCTTTTTTTTACTCTGTAGTCATAGACAGCCTTGCTAGATGAGTGCAGAGATCCTCTCAGCGTTCACATACATGTATAAGGAAGTCAGTAGATAAAGACCAGCCTTTATGAGCTAAACATTTGCAGCCAAAGGCAGACAGATGTTTATCTCAGGAAAAGTTTATACTGTCTGCGAACAAGAAAGACAGTTTTCACCCTCAAGTGAAAGCAGGAATTAGATGCAATCAATGTCTTCTGTAAAACATTTTCTAACCTTAAATGGTCTCCAGCAAGGTTGAAGTGTGAAGATCTTGGCACATTTCTAGCAGAATAAAGTCTCTTTCTGGAGTTCTTTGTGTGAGGCAGAAAGCACCACGTTTCTGCTTTGTCAGGGCAGGGGGTGGGGAAGTGAGGAGCTCCACTTCTGTAGCTCACCATACGCTGCTGCCCTGCAACACATGTCAGTTTAGCTTACCCTAAATAAAGCACTCCCCTAAACCCCACATGTAGCCAGTCAGTGGCCAAGGCACTCTGCAAAAAACTGGGATGTTTCAAAGGTCCTTATGTTACACTGGCAGGCGACTGAGCTGTACACTACAGCAAACCCTGCTGCAGCTGAGCTGTAAATGTAGGGCTGTGTTCGTTCCTGGCTCAGGGGGTGGGATTCATGGTCTGGGGGGTGAGAGTTGAGGGTGAAGGTGGGGGGGTAATGCAAATCACTCATTTGGATGACAAATGCATGGACGCTTCACTCCGGGGATGCCAGGAGGGGACAACAAATATGGTCATCCTCTCCTTCAGAAAAACCAAGGTGACAGGCCTGGTCTGGGGAGCCTCACGCAACCACTCATGCTGCAGCAGAAAGCTGACAAGCCTGGCTGGAGACATGACTGTCATCTCTGCGGAAGCTGGTTAGGAATCTGTATGATGTGTATTTCTTGGGCTTTACTTCTTCTGCATTGCTCCTGCCTTAACTGAGCAATATGGAGCTGCATTAAACATCTGTATGCAGTGAATTTACTCAGGTGGTTTCTGGAGGAAAACAGAAAAACCTGGTGGTCAGGTCTCTGGTCCTTGTTGGGGCGAGAAGGGGACTGGGTGGAACAGGGACACCAGAGGAAGGGCATGGCTCCAGCCTGAACAGAAGCAATGGTGATTGCCCTTCAGGAGGTCATGCAGCGCCAAGCTCAATGTTTCAACCTCAGTATTTGATGGAAGTCTTGCTCTGAAACACAAATACAATGAGTTGGTTTCATGAGAGAAAGACCAATGCCTTGGTCCAAAACCAGAAGCAGGAGGGAGGACACTGCACAGCCCCTGTTCAGGAGCTCGAAGGTGCCTGTGAGGAGGTGTGAAGCAGCAGGGAAGGGACGGCAGTGGCCTGAGCTTGAAGCCATGAGTGGGTGAAAAAGGAGAGTAAGGTGAATTTGCTTTTTGTTTCTTCTTCCACAGGAAAGCCTTCCTGCAGGGCAGAAGGAAGAGTGGGAGTGTTTTCAGCTGTGAGTGGTCCCTCCTGTGACACAGACCAGGCAGTTAACCTGGGAAGAAATGCCAGTCATCTTTGATCTATCTGCTTTCACATGGCAGCATGTTTGCAAAACAGATATTTCAGCAGGGGGAGTTTAATTATGCCGACTTGATCGGGTGGCTGTTTTCTTTATTAAGAATTTAGCTACATAAATGCAACTTCCTGAAGAGATTGGTTTATCACCGTTGTAACTGAGCAAATAATTCACAGCAGATAATTTATGAGCTGCGTTTTGCCTTTACCCCTAATCAACTGATTAGATGGTGCTCAAAATGTTAATTAGTCAAGAGTTTAAAATCTATTTCCTGGGCTCAATCCTCCCAGGAACCTCACAGTTTGGTTGTATTTCAACAAACCACTGGCTTTCTCCTCAGCTTTCTTCCCCTTAACAAGGCCTTTCAGACAGAGGTCAAAAATAGGTGAGAGCTGCCAACAGGTCAAGGCATGGTGAGGAAATGGGGTCTGGACAGCCAGGCTGGACACCATGGGCTCAGGCCAACTGGATCTTTTGGGTCATGCTGGGAAATGTAACCCAGTAGGACAAAGGTGCCTCAAACAAACATACAAACAAACACCAAAATCCTGCAGTGAGGTGCATCACTTATACTGACCCAGGATGAGATTGGAATTTTTGGCATCCCTCCCAGCAAGAGCTTTTTGAACATGCACATGTGTGCACTCACTTGCATGAACATTTGCCAAGCAATAAGCAGCATGAACGCAGCCAAACTGCATTCAGGAACAACAAGTAGACAGTCTGGAACAGAATTCACTCCATCTTCTTTGTGGCCAGAGGGAAAAATTGCCATAGGCAGCATTTTATTAAAAACATCATGCCAAAAAAGAAAAAAAAAAAAAAAAAGGAAGCAAGCAAGGAGAGAAAGAGCTAAGGATGAGGAACTAAATTAATCAATGTTCCTCTTGAAGCAAAGGAAGCCCTTGGGTCCCAGCACAGCTGTCTTGACAAGAGGACAATATTGCAGGTGCTTTACATGTGGCTCAGTTTGTTTCCAGGAGCATTCAGAATAACAATGTCCTAATGCCCTTCTTTTTCTTCTTTTTTTTTCTCCTCTCAGGGGCTGGGTCATGCTTTTTTCTTCTTTTATAATTCATGTCTATTCCAGTAGCAGTTAGGAATATCCTAGAAGGAAGTGAAAACCCCATTGTGCTGGGAATTATGTGAACTGGTAACACAGAGACAGGCTGCACCAGGAAACTTTGCCATCCAGTTTAGGCCATTGCATGGTTCAAGAGAAAACCCAAGGATTGCCTTCTGCATTGCACAGCTAGAGCCTCCTTGCTGTGTACTGTGGTGATAAAATGATGATTAACATGCTAACTAAGAGGTGCTTACAGAAGGATGTTGAATACCATATTTAGGATGAGAAAGGCAGGCAAAAGCCTTAACTGAAAAAATATTAAGAGGATATAGTGTTCTTTATTTCAAGGCTATTGTATACTCCAAGACTGAAAGGTCTGCGGAGTTTGCCTGCTACTTTTTTTAATACACTTTATATTTAGTTTTGCAACACTTGTTTGCCCTGTTTTGCCCGAAGGACTTGGCATTTGAGCCAGTGTAAATAGGATGTCAGTGCTTAAAGATCTTTGCCAATATGCAGCCAGTAATGGGGTCTGGTGAGGGGTGGCCACTGTCACCAGTGCACCAGCAAACACCGGAGCCGACCACATGGATGCTATTTTTGCGTGGGGCTCTGTTGGTAACCACAGAGGTGTGGGCAGTGAGGCTTTGCATGCCTGTAGGGAAGCTGAAAGCTGGTTTGTACCTGGACTTCACTGAAGGAACAGGAAAGAAGGGAAGACTACACTGTTAACACTTGCTGGGGAGAGTGAGGCTGTAGAGCATCCCATCATCCCTTAATGTTACAGCAACTACAGCAAGGCTGGTGCTGCCTTGCAGCTGGTGGGTTCCTGTCCTGACTTGCACCCTTGGCAGCAGCCCTGTAACAAGGCTTCCCTGCAGGCCCCCCCCTCTCCCCTCCATGGCATCCCTAGGCATCTGGTTTCTGCTGGCTGCAGAGCATCCTCATTATGCATTATGCCTGCTAATATGGGGCAGAGAGTCGCTGGCTTGAAGGGAGAGCTGGTCACCTTCAGCTGTCTGCTTGAGGGGGCACTTAGGTAAGGGCCTGCTTCACAGAGCCCCCATTTTGCCAATTTTAGACCAGATGTGGCTGCTGCGCTTTGCACACCTGACATCAGCTATGAAAGTTGTTCTGTTCAAAGCATGAGGTGCTCAGAGAGGCTGTGAAAGCAATGAACATATTCAGAATTCAATGAGGTCTGAAGCAACCTGATCTATGCTGTCTGTTTAGAACAGGAGTCTGGACCAGACAATCAGTGAGCACAAAGCCTGGATCAGAGGAACCTGCGAGCCTGTTATTCTGCAATTCTTCTTGACTCATGAGTGAAGACACCTGGGTGCCTGTTTGGGGAATTTTCACTTGAAGGTTCAAAAGAAGATATTCACTGCAGCCAAGCATGAGCACTAGTGGAGGTTCTGGCAACAAAAAACAACCCCTGAAAAAAATGGTGATGCCTGCAAAGTGTCAGATGTCTACATCGGGCACTGGTGGACTGCATCCTGTGTAAAGGCTTAGATTCAACCTAAGTCACACTGGAAGAAATTTGAAGGGTGGGGAGAGGTATCTCACCCATTGTTTATGTGGTGCTTGTGTTCTGCACATCTTCCATGGGAGGGGTATCAGCTTAAAAAGGTGAAAGCTCTTGAGTGGAGAGCAGTAGCTGTAAGATACAAGCACATTAATCATACACTTCTCAGTGACACAGATTTAGTGGGCTGCCTTCTGGCTCACTTTAATACCAGCACCAAAATGATTGAGGTTTAACTAAGGCCTTATCTGCACTAAGACTTGAGCAACCTAAAAGTAGAAAAGCATCAACTGCGAACCCTCTTCTCCCTCCCCCTCCCCTGAGACTACTGAAGTTTTTAAGGTGCAAGGGCTCATCACCAGCAGGTCTAGGTGTCTGCTAGTGCTGCTTTGCTGAGGGGCAGGATGCAGACCAGGGGAAGGAGTTCTTAGCAAAGCAGGGCACATCCACAGGCCACTGGACATGCTAAGCATGACATTCTAGGCCTCTTATGGGAGGGACCTGAATCATTTTAGGTTAGAGTTCATTATAGGAAGTGCCCTTTCCCTATTCTGAATGCTCCAGAAATGAAAGACAAACTTGAGTCGGTGTTATTTTATTTGCTTCAATAAACATTTGATTTATACAAAACCGAACAGAAAAAAAAAAAAAAAAAGCAAACCCAAAACTGTTTACAAAGCAAGTTAAGTGCTTGAAACTTTTGATATACAAGAGTATACATTATTCACATTCCTATTTCATACATGATGTACAGGTGAAATATTCCTTAAAAGAATTAAAAGTTTCCTTTACAAGTAGTAGTAAAAAAATATCATAAAAATGTCAGTATTGTCAGGAACTACCAGACGCCATCCCTTGACATTCTGCGTTGATGGAGGAAGAGAAACGGGCTGCGTCATCCCCCCTGCCCGTCACCAGGCAGCCGAGGCGGCGGCAGAAGCAGCGCTAGAGGGCAGTGGGACCCGCCGCCGCCGCGCTCCCGTCCCCGCAGCCGTGCTCCCGCCACCCCCCAATCCGCAGTCCCCGCTCCTCTACCCGCCTTCCCTTTTTTTTTGCAAAAACCAAACCCCTCCCCTATAAAAGCTGACGCAGTACCCTCTGAAGCCCACTGCAGTTGTTGAGGTTTTGCCCCACTCTGTTTAAATATTTCTGAGTAGTCTGGTTAAAATGCAAAAAAAATTTAACACCATAAATCTTAACTCCTATTTGAATAAGCATGATTCCTATTGTCTCCTAGAGAAATATCGATATTTAGCTGTCAGAGGTGTTCAATGAATTGCACCAGATACATTTGTACAGGACTGGCTTGTTCTGGCTGAATTGCTAGTTCCCAAGGCCTGCTTACATGCCATGGGGAAGAAAGAAGTGGAAAAATCACTGCAAAACTCCTGAAGACAAAACTCTTAGCACATACTAAACACATTGCTGTCATTTATATAGGCCCAACATGATGTCAACTGTCTTAAACATTTTGGAGAACTGAAAGAATATAAGCAATGTCCAAGGGATCCTTTTGGAATAAATCCTCTTTCTTGGGTTTTGCAGTTTTTTTCTGTTAATTGCTGACTTGCTGAGGGCAGGCGATGCTCTTAACCTAATGCTCTGGAGCTTTCCCTCACCTCCAAGGTCCTTCTGCAAAAATAAAGGCACCAGCTGTTGTCTCTGATTTTTCTCTAGGAAGTGTGGAACAGTGTCAGACTGTGGGGTGTCAAGCAATTAGACATGCTGTACAGGGGAAAAAATGTTTGTCCTTACAGCAACACAATCAAGGTAAAAGGAAGGAAAAAAAATAGTGCTGCCTGCACTGAGAACGCACAGCAAATATAAAACATCTGCTTGAAATTACTGCTGGCCCTGTCTTGTTTGTATGGTTTGGGGCTGGGGATGGGAGAAGGGGAAAACTCATCCTGCTGCTATTTTGCAGCTTGCTTGCAAGCAGCATGAATTCAAAGCGATAAACATATAATACTAATAACGTCTGTATGGAAATGCACATATGAGAGAGACCAAACCTCCTTGCCCTCCCGTTCTGGGACACTGTGAAGATGTTGGGGTTAAGGCAAGAGGGCAAAGGCATCCCTGAACCTTCCAAAATGTGCTGTAGACAGGACCATGTAGGTACAACTGCAAAGCCAAACTGGCCTGCCTACTGTGAGACTGCTCCTGCAACTGGGAACTGCAGAGCCACAGCCAGGTAGTTACAATACACACATTGAAACCATCCTACTGCAGATCATTCCTATCTTTTTGGCAGAGCGCTTAGTGCACAACTGCTGGTGTCATGCTATGCCAGTCTCCCCAGGCTCCTTCCCTGAGGAAGAGGGATCTCTAGTGCACTGGTAATTTTCTGGAAGCACTTTTTAAACTCTGTTTTTCAGAGCATGGCTGTTTATAGATATAGATATATATATACATACACACATTTCATATATATGTATATATATATATAAAAAAAAAAATAGCATTTTCATAGTTATATACAGGCATTAATAAAGTGCATAATGTTATTGGCTATTTTCAAATCTCATTTCCTGAGGAAGTGCTAACATATATAGCTCCTCCTATGACATGATGCTGGCAGCCAATCCTGGGGTATGACACCTACTCCCCAGCTTTTAATTCCCATGAATACATCTCTCCCTGTCTGAATGCAGAGCCTAAAGGGAGTATTGACAGCCTCAGTCCTCTGGGAAGCAAGTCAAGGCACCAACTGAGACTTCTTCCTTTGCCAAGGTGAACGTATCTAGGAGCAACTTCTCTCTGTTTTGGAGCTCTCAGGTGCACATTACTTGGCAGTGGTCACTGAGCCATCTTCAGGAATCTTCTCCTCTGAATAGCTTCTTCCCGAGAGCTTGTCATGATGCTTGAGCTCACTGAAGCGCTCCGCAACGCACTGCGCTGTGAGCCGGGCCTCAGGGTCGTGATCCCAGCACTCAATGAGAGTTTCACACACCATCTGGATGCCCTGCAGAGAGCACAGACAGAGCGGCCATGATAAGGAGGCCAAAGCCCATGTATGAACATTGCTTTAGCGCCCTCTGAAGTTCAGGTGTTATTCATATGTGTCCAGGAGATGCTTTATGGGCTCTGCTGCTACTGTCATGGGGGCACGCTTTTCTGTTTTTTAAAAGAAAACCTACTACAATATTTTCAGCACTTTAGTTGATATTGTAATTTCTGGGCATATGTTCTGATAGAATCAAGTTGGGGTTTTTTTAATAAATATGATCAAAATTCTTGGACAATATGAGTTCCTGCTCAACCCATGCCTTTGTATGCATGAATTCTGCTTGGGTTTTTTGAACAAAAATTTTGATTGCCAGCAATATCAAGCCCTACATCAGCCCTTTATGAATTCCTTGCAGACTAACTAAATCTATGTGCAAATATGGGTCACAGTCCCATAAACACTTAAACACATGTCATTTGCAGATGTAACTATTTAACCTTAATTTCAATGCTGATGCACATGTTTACAGGAACAAAAAACAGTTGCATCTCTGTAATGCATTTTATAAATGAAGTATTTGACGGGAAATTGTGTGCTTTGCTTTATGACACTAAAAGCCCATTAAGTAGGATTTATCTTAAACTTCTTATTTGAAAAAATAACACTGCATTAATTGCATAATTTACCTAACTGGTGATGTTGACTGATGTCAATGTTAATAGCAGAATGTTATTGTCTGTATACAAATAACATTAGTTTTCTGCTGGCATTGAAATTACAAGCAGCAAATTAAATTAAATATTAAACATTCACTTGAAATCAATAGTGCAACAAATCTCATTAAGGGGGGAAAACTGTAATATGTAAATCCATTCCAGAATTTTATCATGATGAATAATGAGTTCATTACAAAAACACAACTGCACAGGAAGGAAATGAATATGGAAGAGCCATTATGGTAAGAGCAACTTCTATGGAGTTCAAAGCAGATCCTCAGCTGCTGCAAACTGTCACAGCCTCACAGAAGCTGATGTATAACTGCATTTTAGATAGCGCAATGTGAAACACCAAGGGGATTCAGACGAAGGGAATTAAACCACCTTCATTAAATGTCCTGTGAGTATGCTATCAGACATCCATTTCCTGCCTTAGACTCTTAGCTGAACCCTGCTGGAGCTGGCTGTGCCCATCCTGGTGACACAAAAATGTAGATGGCATGGTCCTCCCAGTCAGTGAGGTGCCCTGTACTGGAGGCAGATGGAGATCTGTGTTTAACACAGGGAAGAAGTCTCTGAAGTTGAGTGCACGTCATCTAGGTTCAAATCTGTGGTCATTTTACTTGCTACCTAAACCCAGATGTGACCAAGTTCACGCTGCATCTTACAGCTCTGCGCCAGTCCCCTGAGCTGCAGCCTCAGGCTTGCTGTCACAAGAGTAGCTGCAGGCCTGCCATATGCCTGGGCACCACAGGGATCCCAAGCCCAGTGCGTCCCTGCCTCAGTGCCCTGGACATGCCAGCACACCTATGCCTGCCACTACAACTGGCTGTGCATGAAACAAGCTCCTGGACGTTTCTCTCCAAGGCATAACCAGAGGCATTTCCCAATTGTACTGTCACATAATGCAGTGCACCACCACAGTGCTCACATGAGTAGCCTTGTCCTGAACACACGCAAGTATCTGGGCCACCTAACACTGCCCCAGGCCTGCTTTAAGTGCCAAGGGCTTCTGCTTTTAGGGGTGTTCATCACCCTCTGTTACATGTACATCAACCGACTCTTCTCATATACAGAACAGAAATATTTTCTGACCACTTCAGCCATTGGATTAGCATAAGCAGTATTTTTTTCATATCCAGCAACTGATTGGTACTGTTAGATTTCCTTTTGCTCTTGAGAAAACTCTGATTATCCTCAAGTTTGCTGACCACAGACCTTCCTGTTGTTCTTCTGTTTCCCTAATCAGTTCTCTACCCTTCTTTAATTTTTTCACGTGAGACCATGTCTTTTAAATGTTCTTGCACAGTTCCTAATTTTTAAGTATACTCTATTATTTATTTTTCTTCTCTCAATTGATCTGAATCAGGATTCTTTTCTGTTTTGTTAATTGAGCTTTTCTAAAGCATCATATTTGTATTACTAGTTTGGACTTCATTTTGCCTTCATGGAAAACAAACAACTGCAGTCAACTCATGATCCCTTTTACTAGCTCATCCACCATTTTTATAAAATTTCTGCAATCAGTTCTTCTCTATAAACATTAGTATAATCTCTCCTTCCCAGCTCAACTTGTCATTTAGAAGATGATTGTATCTATGGCTCCTAAAAATGTCAAGGGCTTTTTAGTACTGGTAATATCAGATATCCAGGTATCCCTCAAAATACAGCTTTCCTCCTCAATTAAAGGCTCTTCCTCAATAACCCTGCTCACCACAGATGACTACATAAGAAGCAAGTCCCTATGGTTCAGGAAGGGGCTGCACTCTGCTGTACTCAGCAGGCAGCACATGCATTGTCCTTGGTTAGAAAGATGATTGATTCTGGCCACTCAGTTGGCCTTTCTTAATTAGGTGTTAAACTATGATTTTAACATCTCTACTGGAATGAAAAAGGGAATGTTACATTGGTCCTGATGAAAATACTAGCTCATCCTGGTTGTCTGGGCTTTTATAAATGTTCACAATGCTTTTCTTTTGTTTGTAAAGACCACTCAACATATTTAAATGACCAAGTCTCACTTGTTCTCTGATAGGATTCTCATTTTATCTCTACTGATAAAACTGCTCAGGATAAAGGTGAAGAAATGCATGCCTTTGGTTATTTCCATTCAGTTTCATCTACTGAGAAATCTACTATTGCCTAGGAAGTACAGCCATGGTGTCCATGAGTCAGAAAAGCTCACAGTGTGCTTCACGACATGCAAGGGAAATGGACTGCTAATGCGCAACCTGAATAAAAACAGACTGGCTTGCTGAAGACTCATTTCCTATTTTCTTAAACCTGTCAACAGCTGGGATACAACTATGACTGCTCTTCATGACAAAGCACTGAGTTTTGTTTTCTTTGCTGAAGGGGCCCATGTGCAAAGTTATTCTCTTTGACTTTTCAAAGCCCGCATACAGTGTGCTTTAAGGCCCTAATTATTCTGTGGCTGTCTGGATGATTGTCAGGTTTCAGGTTTCCAATCTTTCATTTTGATCACTTTTTGATTACACTGGTGGGCAGCAGAAATCTGAAGGCTTTGGGGTAAGCATGGTGCAGGTGGTGTCTGAACCACGGGCAGCACCAGTGTCACAGTGTGACAGAGCTCTAAACTGTGCAAAAGAGAGGTCCAGCCTGTTGGGCAGGGCACTGATTTGGGCAGCAGCTAAATATGTAGTTCAGCTCCCAGCTGCTCACAAATGGTGCTCTTACCTGATGCTTAAGCCATGAGCTGGGGATCTCGGGTCGCCCTCTGTCTCTTAGGACATTGTCCTTCATGCTTTCCACACAGGGGTGTTCTCGCACTTCAGAGCCAAACGGGGGCTCATACTCTTTCACTTCTGCCAAGAGAATAAGCAAACACAAGGGTATTCATCTATGCTGTGCTGGTGCCAAGTGTGAAGGGAGCTGGCTGTTCTCTGGAGGAGTAGGAGCTACTGATTAGCTGCTCAGTGCCACTGTTCTGCTTGACCAGCTCCAAACAAAGCAAAGCCAGTTGGCATTTTCAAAAATGTTTCAAATGTGTTTCTCCCACATGCTCCCTCCCTCCCTTTTTATTTCCTAGCCAACTAAACAATTTTCATTTAAACCCTTTAGTACATCTTCATATTTGCAACAGTCAGAGCAGCAGAGTAACTATAATGATTTGTGAGCCTTTCAATCTGTGCTGAAGCAAAACACACAGGAGCTTCAAGTTGAGTTTTGCCTAAGCCAGGCTTGCAAGAACTGGTTACTTTGGTCCCCTTTAGGTTCCCTGGAGTTCACGCACACTTATGGGGTGAAATATAAACTGAAATCTATCTAGGTCAGGATAGATGCTAATGTGCCAGATTGCTAGGAGGATACAGTCGCTTGAAAGGGGCAAAGATACAAAGATAAGGAGCAGTGCTGGAAACTGCTACGCCACCCTTATTATTGAGCTATATTCCCTTGTAGAAAGCAGTAGTCTGCTCTTATTTTAGGCCTCTTTCCCAAAATGGGTCAGTTTTGGCCCATGATGCAGGAGGCACAGCTTCCTGAAGGAGTTGCTGCCATTCTAGTTTTTGTTTGCATGTTGCATATTTTCTTTGCTTTTCTTTGGAGAGAAAAAGGAAGAGGCAGACATATGGGACCTTTGGAGAAAACTCAAGAAAGTTCTGAGAGCGGAAATATTATAGTAGATGCTGACACAGTGTAGAAAATGCTGTGGTTTCTTTGGGAACAGATGGAGACTTTACTCACAGGTCTAATGACTTGCTAGTATTAGATAAAGATTTATGAAGTTGGCCTGTTCTGCTGTCTCTTATTTCTTTCTAGGAATTAACTGAGGGCAGGAAAAAATGAAGTGTAATCTACAAGGCTGTCTGAAGAATGAATGTGAATACCCAGAAGATGTGTGAAGAGAGATGAATGATGGGAGACACTCTATAGTTGTGTAATGTTACAATCAAAGTTCAAATGCAGTGTTCAGTGCTGCTCACTCCTTTCCGGGGGTAAAATGAAGCTCTGAGAAGGGTGATAACAATGAAAGGCCCAGAAAAAAATGGGAAGGACCTCTGAAGCTTATCTTTGTTTCCACTGGAATGAAAGGTAAAAGGTCATATGGTAAAATACTGAACATAACTAATGATCAAGATAATACAGATCTGTCAGATCCTTCTGATTGTCCTGTTTCATGATAAAAGAAGGTACTATTGAACATAACTAAAAGGTGGACTTCTCCAAAATCTTAGACTCAGGCTGTAGATCTCATTTATATGTGATGGCCATAAGATGATGTCTATAGGCTACAGAAAAAGAGAGGGAATTTCTAATACTTAAAAAGAATAGACAAGATACAATAAACATTTTGGAAGGACATTAAACCTCATGTTTCAAAGTTCAGCATTTAGAGATCCAACTGCAAATGACTGTGTGTGCAGTGCAGCAGATCACCTCACAGATGCCTCCTGCAGAGTGCTCTCTCCTTCTCCTGAACCATTTGGTACTTGCCATTGTCTACATAATGCTCTGGAGAGTGGCTATAGTCCAGAAACATGACTTCTATCTTCTCAAAAGTAAATCACTTTAAGACTCAAGGGCCAAAGTCTACTTTGCTTTCTTTCCTCTACAAGAAGTCATACCAGTTTCACCTGCATTAATCTGAGTTAGAGATTACTCAGCCAAACTAAATTTATAAGACTTTAGCCCTAGAAGTTAATTGTTGGTCACACCTGGATTCCTATGCAGCAGAGGCACAATGATTACAAAGCAGATACCTCTACTTTCAAAGCAAACCAAAAAAGATACTGAAGTTTGCTGGAAAAACTGAAATAGCATGACCTAGACAACCCTTCCCTACACCATCTCCATCAGTCATGGTGTGATTATGGTAGTGATCATGCACACCAGCCAAGGCTCTGTGATCTTCTTGCAGTAAGAGGAGTCAAAGGGAAGCTGGTGCTGTGGTGCTGACCTGTTCCCTCTCACTGAGCTTAAATCAAAGGCCACTCAGGTTCATGAGATGGGAAGGGAAAACAGTCCCAGGGAATCGATAGACCTGTAATACATTTTCACTGTTTGAGAAATTCTTTCTATGCTATGAGCACTCCTCTTCCAAATATAAAGACTGAATAGGTTTTTCCAGTTTGGGTTTTTTCATTG
>VYZX01007720.1:23723-76758 GCA_013401335.1 Brachypteracias leptosomus | reverse complement strand
TTTTTTAATAACCAAGAAAGAGAAATTGAAGTCACATGCAAATTACCTGTAATAACTTTATAGTAATACAGTCATGTCTTCCCTCAGTTTGAAAAACATGCAACATCTTCTTGCTATTTATTATCTCGCTTTTCTTTCCCTTAGAAAGAAAAGCCCACTGAATACTCTCAAAGTAAATCATCCTTATGGTGTGGAATCTCAGGTGTCAGGCACATTTTGCAGTAATAGCTGGGGTTATACATGGAGCATGTTGATGTGCTACAGTAGATGTAACAGATATCAATTTGAGGTAGGTTAAAAAGTTTATGCCTAGCTGCTTGTGCATGGCTGTAAACAGATGCTAAATCTATTCTTCATGCCTTTATATGTTTCTTTTGATTGTTTTTAGACTAGTCAGGCCCCAAAAATAGCAAGTGGCTGAAGTACCGTAAGTAGCTCAGGTACCATGAACTATAGCACCTTTAGCATTCAATAATGTCAGGATTCCTTAACTTTAACCTCCAGCATTTAATCTCTGTGGCTGCAAGCTACTTTGCACTAATAATTGCTGTACCTCTGGTTCCCTTTGACATTGTCCTGGCCATAACTCTCAGAAAGGCTGGGACTGGATACTTAGCCCCAAACAGAAGCATTACTGAAAATCTCTTTGTTGCTTCTGACGAATGCTTTGGAAAATTTTGCTGTGGGTTCCTCGTGAAAAATAGGTCTCGCTCATGTGATCTTTTTCTATTCTGAGATCTTTGCAGTGAGAATCTCTTTCTTTGGGTCAGAGCAGCATACCCACAAACCTTCTTAACACTCCTTCATGTGATCTGTCTTGCTGATTTATGTGAGATAACTTCTCATGCTGGAAGATGAAGGCTTGTTTGTTTATATCAAGCAGGAGAGAGGTGAAAGAAGGCCAGCAAAAATCAACTGTGGAGCACAGTCTACAGCAGTGGGCTTGTGTTTGGGAACTTTTAGGTCCTTTTGAAACACCTCTCTCTTTAGAGTTTACAAGGGAAGAGCCACAGAAGGGATAAATAACTTGATGGTGGCACTACTGTGACAGTTGATGAACACACACCCACCTGCGTGGGTGCATGTGCAGACTGTGTCTTTCTTCATGCTAGAGGAATTTGGGTGGTGGATCTACTTAGCCATTGCACAAAGGGATTATGCAGAGGTTCAGAAGACATGTCATCACAAAGTTTAAGGAGCTGTCAAATGCTTACTTCACATTTACCCTAGGTTTTCCCGTTCTGATTCTTAAAGAATACAGATGCTAGCTGGGAAGAATGTGGATGTGTTCGGATGGGTGAACTCACTATGCAGCTTCCCTTGCACAGACATGTTTTAAGTGACTTCATATTTGATGATCAAAGACACTGACACCCTTCTAAATGTTTGGGAATGCATGAGCTCTGCCATCAGTGTACAGTTACAGGCTGCTTAGTCACTGAGGTGGGAAAGTAGAGGAATGCAGAGCACACGAGCACATCAGCACTCAACATGGAGTGTAGTGCTGTGGTCTTATCTACTGATATCTGGGCTTGTTGAAGGCAACCACTTGCTACCTTACAAGTAGTAAGGTAGTAACACATAGAGAATTTCTAGGATGTGAGTTACTGTCATGGGGTGACGCTGCACCATCTGGATGTACCAGCTTGGGTTTATTTGCCATCACAAGCCAGTGCAGTGCAAACATGCCCTAACTGGGCTCTGCTGCTCATAGGGAGAGGCTTAAATCAGGCCCCAGCTGCAGCCATGCCAGGGCCCAGTGCACAGGCACAGTCCCACTGTACAGCCTATCAAAATGCTCCCTGCCACCAAAAATTGTCACCTCTCTATGACAGTACAGTGAAAACTGAGCATTTCATGAGGTACAGGATGATCAAATGTTTAGTTAGCAAACTGTGGCTCTTGCCTGACTCTTTCCAAGTAAACATAAGATTAATCAGTGATTTCACTCACATTAAACACTGCTCTGGTAAAGCAAGGCTGCTGTTTCAAATTTTATTTGCCCTGTTGTTATACCAAAGCCAGCCATCACTTCAGGCAATACAACACTGTACCAGCAACACCGCCATTTTCTGAGGGGTTTGTCCTCTCCATCTTCACCAACTTTGTGTATCCAGAAGTTTTCTTTCCTCCTCTTTTCTACTGCCACCCCCAACAGTTCCCCACCCGTAGCAGCTCTGATACAAAACAGATGGTTTTCTTTTCTTTCTATGAGGCTGTCAGAGAAATTACACTTGCTTTAGTCGTCAAAGCTGCGTCGCCCTGAAAGCAAGTGGTTGAGATGAAAACTGTATTTCTTGCAACGTGCAGCATCTGGTGCACAGCTGTTGCGCTTAATGAAATACCAAGTTAACGGCAGCGTGGAGCAGTTGAAGTTCTCCCCAAAGTAGTATTGCTGAGTTTTTAAATATGCCTCTTAAATTATACTCCGGTGAAAAATCAGTCAAACTCGATCTTTGCCTCTGTCTCCCTTTCCCTTGTGCCCCATTTCTGCTTCTCCATATTTAGCACAACAAAGTAACAATGAACAGCATGGCCTTTCTCAAAAGCTGATCTCCACCTGCTTATTTACTATGGCAGCTTCACAGTATGGATTATGTTGCTGGGTATTTTTGTTTAAAAGTCTGCTGACTGAAAAGGCCTGGCACAGTGTGGAGACTGTTTGACAAAGCTGCTGTAGTGAAAGGACCTGCCTCCCATCACCTCCCACACTTACTGAACACCTGCATGCTGACAAATAAATCCTGAGAGTTCCCTTTGTAAAAAAAGTAAGTCACTGTACCTTTACATGGCTGAATGGCAATTAGCCCCTTCACATGCTTCCCCCCCCAACTGAAGTTGCTAACGCCGCTGCCTCAGCTTAGACTGCCAGTCCTGCCCTCTAAACTGCTAAGGGCTTCTCTAAGGACAGGGAGCTCCTTTGGAAAGGCTGGCTGCAATCAGGTCAGCCTCCTCTGGCTTACACTAGAGTTCATTTCTCTCAGTGCCTAATAGTTTAGGAAGAAAAGAGGGGTTTGTGTGAGCAGTGGCAGCTCCTCGGGAAGGCTGTGAGAAGAGGAGGGAGTCTCACAAGTGACAGATGGAGAGAGAAAGCAGAGGGGGAGCTGTAGTCACTGTAAGGGTATTTCACCAGCTGATTGCAAAGATAGCCAGACTGCATGAACCAGGGGAAAATCTAAGAAGGAAATGAGTGTAACTGTGCAATGCTGCTACAGTTCAGTACCAGTGAGAAGTTAAAAGAGTTACATCCTGCAAATTGTATTTCACTACTCTGGATGAAGACACTAAGCCCAAATTCCACCCTCCCCGCCCCCTCAAGTACTCCTTTGGTTTTGCTGGAGACTTGAGCCCCTGGAAAGATGACTGAAATAGGGAAACAAAATTCAAGAAATGTTTTTCTGGAGATGAGGAAAACTGAGGGATGAAATGAATAGGAAAAATCAGGATATGGGTAGAGGTTAAGCTCCACCTTGAAAACAAAGGGGATGCTGGGACAGAGAAATCTTTCCTTTTCCTGAAATGATTTCAGCTCTTCTTCTCAAGGTTATAATGGGTCAGCCTCTTCCAGCTAAACATGCTGGTGATTTTCCTTCCTTATGAAACTCCTCTTATATCCTCTTTTAGGCAGTTGCCTTCTGAGAACAGCAGCAATAAGGTTTGCTCTTGCCACAATCTCCATTTCACTGTACTCAGCAAATATGAACAGGAAGGGACTCAGGCATTTGCAAAGATAAAAGACTCCACAGCGAATAGCTCATTTTTATATTAATAAGGTGAGTTCCTAAATGCAAGAAACAGAGAGAGCTCAAGAGACAGGGCAAAGATCCTTTTTCTTGGGTTTTAAATCTCCTCAGCCACATTTACAAAGTGCTAATGAAACGCTGAGGTTGTGCCAAAGCATTTAGAAACAGGCATGATCACGACTGTTAAATGTGGATAGATTTGCCCTGAAATACGCCAGACTGAGGTTCAGTTCCTGAAGCACCAAATTTTTTTCCCTGAAATGTTTGACTAGAAAATAATTTTTTGTTCATGCTTTTATGCTAGCACTAGCTGTCTGCACACATACTCGCTTTGTAGCTTTTCTGGCAGGGTGCAAGCAGGGGCAAATCTGTTGCCCACAGGCCAGCACACCCAGCAAGACTAAATGCTGGTCAGACACAGGAGGAGACTGAGGTAGAGACATTCCTCCTGCCTCCACATGGACAGGGATGCAGACACACAGCCACTGTGCAGAGTGGCTTCAGAGACCTCCATTGGCACCCTTGTGGTATCCCACACGTTAGTAGAGAAACAAGGAGCAGCTATGCACATCTTCTCATGCGACATTGGTTTCCTTCCTGTACACTATGTACCCCATACTGTAGTGCTCTAGACTGCAAGATTGTCTTGTCTTTATGGCAGCCCTTTGAGATGCAACTGTGCCAAGTCCAATGAAAAGGGAGCCTCTGTGGTTTTGGAAGAAGAGTAACAAATCAAAACATAGTAGCATATCTATATATCTGTAACACCCACATTAGTGTTACCTTTTACAGCCTTACTCCTTAGACTGCCTGTGAAAGCCCTGGACCGTGCAGCAGTTTTTGTCAGAAGGAATGCTAGGCAATACCAGCAGACTGAAGAATTTTATATGTAACTTAGTCTTATTTTAGTCCCTGAAGTAAGGTGAAAATCTTCAAACATGGCAATATGTAATGCAGATATCTCAACAGCAACTTTTCTGATTTCTCGCACATACCAGTGCTGCACACTGGGAATTCTGGGGAAACTCTAGGCAAAGCAGAAATGGAGATTTTGTTACAGTGAACAAACTCTGAATATGAACAAGCACAGCAGCTCTTCCTGGAGCTGTTCTGATAGTTCCAATAATTTTTGTTTTGTTACTGTACTTCATACAAACATCCCTTGATTTCTCATATGGATGATCTATTATCACAAAAAAATGATGAGCAGCAGCTGGAGATTTTGGGAAAGCAGGAGGGTTTATCTATCGCTATTGATGGCTCTTACTGAAATGATCAATCAGTAAATGTGACACTTAACTGGCCCTCAGAAAGTTTCAGAATTAACATTCCATGAAAGTAAATGGGAGGCAGTTATCACTTCTTTGTATTAGTATTTCAAAATGTCTTATGTTTCCAATCATTTTGGGTGAGGTCAACCAGACTGAGTCTATGGCTACTCAAGATGTTATAGGAGAAAAACAGACACTAATTATCTTTAGTCTACCTAACAGAATTTTTACCGAGAACCAACTTTCTTGTGCTTTCAGTTGCTTGCCCTTCAAGCCTGCTCATGAACACATGCATCTCATACTACTAAAGTTCTGTTAATTTACAGCATCCAGGTACAATAGAACAATTGGTGAGTTATACAAAGAATTGCTCCCTCCCCAAATAACCACAAGAGCACGTCTGTCTTAACATACTTTTAGAGAGGAGAAAACTGATGGCACTTACCTCCGATGCCATTACAGCGAGATGTCATTTCCCAGAGGACCAAAGCCATGGAGTACACATCTGTTTGTTTAAAGGACTCCACATTCTCCAGGTTCATCCTGGACTCCAGAACCTCAGGGGCCATGTACCTTGCTGTGCCAACCTAGAGGAGAGATGAGGGAGAGCTCAGGAGAGGCAACTGTAATTCATGTTTTGGATTCTGCTGTGATTTAACTTCAGCTTTCACAGAAATGGTGCCTTTTGACATGTATCCAAAAATTCAGGCCATACTTGGCACAGGTCATATTTTCTGCTGCCAGGGGAATCTGGCATTGTCCTGACTACCAACTTACTTGTACGTTCCTTGGTAAAGGAAAAAAAAAAAGAAGCCTTTTTTAGTTCCTTAAGCAAATAATTTTGACACTAACAAGCCTTCTCACTCTTTGGCTGTTCAACTCTGCCCCTTGGGCCTGAAGCAACTGGTGGTGACTGTCTTTCAGATGAGCAAGAAGCACATTGTATTCTTTTGTGCTGCACATTACAGAATTAGCTCTTTCTTTTCACAGGAGCCTTAAAAGGAAAGTGGTAAATGCAGGCCTGGCAGAAGAAAGCAAATACACAAATACTGAATGAAGAAGCATACATTTGAATGGAAACAAAAAAATTGGCCCCTTTGTTTGAAAAGTGATTCTCATAAACTTTATTCATACTGAGGAATTTTCAGGAATGATTTTAGCAGCTTTACTGAGATCTAGATTATGACCTTGCATTACAGAAGGCAAAGTTTAAATGTCTGTTTCTATTACAAGAAAGGATTTAAGGAAGAATTTTTGGGTCACTGAACAGTTACTCTCAAATGACAAACTTCACAGGGTAAAATTTATTCCTCTTGAAAAATTGCAAACAGTAAGTTTCTGATCAGGCAAAGACAGTTTCAAACTGGAGACTGGTTAATCACAGAGATGAACAAGCACAAGTGGGTGATGCAGTAGGACCTGCGATTCAAATGAACTATTTGTATACTGCACTACAGCAATCACTCTGGAGCCCAGCAGCAAGCAAGGCCACAAAAGATCATTTCAGTTACTGGGTCTGCAATTGCAGGCAGCCGCATAGTAAATATACGGTCCCTGAGAGAGCCCTACAACATCCATTTTACAAGCTTCTGTAAATGTGTCTTATCACCCCAGGCTCAGGACAAATGGGAAGAAGGTCCACAGAAAGTGCAATGCACCATAAGAAGACAGCAGGACAGATCAAGGCCATAGCTTTTTCATAGGACCCTGCAACAGCAGAGAATTTCTGTGTCAAAAATATGCAAGTGGTTGTAGGATCAAAACTTTTGTAAATACAGGAGAGAAAAAAAACCTGTGTCATCAGTCCCAAAGTTAAATTCCCTATTATGTGGACTCTGTGGCAAATTTAAGGTCAAACATGTGAGCAACTGAATAGGTACTTGGGAGAATCACATGTCAGCACCACTGAGTTGCCCAGTATCTCCCTCCCCTACAGACCATTACCATATGGAAACTCTGCAGTAGAGCCTGCTTCTACCTCTCAATTCATTCCCCAACACATAATTTCTCTAGACAGATCCAATTCAAAGCTTAAGAAGGGTTACCTGTTCACTATGTCCCACAGTCCGCACGCCCAAATCCCGCTGATTTTAACAAGAGTTAGTGATGCCTAAATACAGATTTTTAAAATTATCACAAAGTGCTGTTCTGGTCTGGCATTTCACACTCTCTTTGCAGCAGTGAAAATTTTTTTGCAGCTTTGCTGGACAATGGAGGATCAAGCCCTATAACTAAAAACTACAGTGGAAATGCAGAAAAGATTTAAAATTACTTGAAGAATGGTATCAAATCAATTCCATTTCCATCCTGCTTAGGATTTATTGTATGTTCCACAGTTCTTGTGCCCTTTTATCTACATTTAGATAATTAGGTGTTTGGGTTAAAGACATTTTTCCTGGATCTCACCGCAACCTCAGCCCTGAGACTCAAAGGCATTTTAGGTATCTAAACTCCAGCAATTCAGCACTGGTTGCTCCTGTGGAGTCTTGATATGCTTTCTCTTTGCAAAGACCAGTCTGGTTTCAGTTCTTGCTTCTCCAAAACTTCTAGCAAGGGAGCATCTCTCTTCCTGTGACTTTTGAATCTATTTTACTGGAGACCTTACACTTCTTTAAAGCTATCAAAGGATTCTTTGTGCCCTGAGATGGTCAGTAAGAAGGGTGATAGATAACTCTCTTTATCTGATTAGGGAGACCATCTGTAACAAGGTTGATGCTACTGCTGAGATGAGGAACTACTGACCTTGCTGGCACCTACCCATCCTTTGAACAAATGGGACAAAGGTCCAGATTCATGTCCTCACATTAACTAATGTCTGCAAATATTAACCATTGTGGGTGGGTGGCCAAACCAAAAAGACTGCAAAGGTTCTAATCGGGAAAAAGACAGTTTCCAGCAAGTCACTACTGGTACTGTATGGCCAATAACGGCTACATTTGCATGATATGGAAGGTAGTTGAGTAGATGGGAAAGAAGATGGTTTTGCAACCCAACAACTTGCCTTGAATATTACTAAGGCTGACCAGAAAAATGGTAAAATACTTACACTCTTTTATCTATTTCATAGGAAGCTAGACGTTTACTTGATTTAAGATTTGGGTCAGCTCCACTATATATGTACCTTCAAGATTGGACCTCCTCGTGGGAAAGGTTTGAGTCAAAGGGTAAAGTTTAGAAATTATGAGTCATAGAATCATAGCATCATAGAATGCTTTGGGTTGGAAGGGACCTTTAAGGGTCATCTAGTCCAACCACTCTGCAGTAAGCAGGGATCTCTTTAAGTAGATCAGGTTGCTCAGAGCCCCATCCAACCTGACCTTTAATGTTTCCAGGGATGGGACTTCTACCACTTCTCTGGGCAACCTGTTCCAGTGTTTCACTACCTTCATTGTAAAAAATTACTTCCTATATCTAGTCTAAATATGCCCTCTTTTAGTTTAAAACCATTATCCCTTGTCCTATTGAAGCAGGCCCTGCTAAAAAGATTGGCCCCATCTTTCTTATAGGTTTTTTTTAAGTATTCAAGTATTTTCTTCTCCAGGTTGAACAACCTCAACACTCTCAGCCTTTCTTCACAGGCAAGGTGTTCCAGCCCTCCGATCATTTATGCATTAGACAAATCCTGGTGCAAGACTCCTTTAGCTGCAGCACTGAAGCTGGCATGCTGCTGAATTTGAGTGGATGGTGCTTGTCTGCCCAGAAAAAACAAGGTGGAGGCTGAAGTGGAGCCAATTCACACCATCTTAGTCCCTGTCACAGAGAAGAATGACACTAGCTGGGTCACCCTCAAACAGATTCAGTGAAGCTAAACAAGGTAAAACAGAGACACTCAACACCAGTGCCCAAGGACACTGATTCAAAAGCAGTAACTCGCTCTGGGCTGCACTGTACTTTGTCATTAGTGTTGGTGTGGACTGTGGAAGTGGCAGTATCAATGCTACCCTCCTACTTCCAAGTGTCTCTGAGCAATGCCAGAGAAATCAGCTTGAAATATGGGTTGGCTTTAAGCAACTGGGTTGGGTTTCAGAGCCTCTGCCTTATACTGCTAAATACTCTGTTTCCACTTTATTTCAAATAGAACCAGCCTTATGACTTACAATATGGTATGATTTCCCTGAACTCCAAAAAGGTCTGGCATGCTGGAAAGAAATGATATGTAATTGTGAGCAGTGTTCGTATTATTTGAAATACAGCTTCCTTGGTTATCATTACTCTTGGTACTGGTTTATAAATCCTCTCGAAATGAGATCAGAACAGTTGCCTCACAGTAACGAGACTTTCAAAGACAGATCTTCATTAGATAAACAACAGCAAAGCCCCTGTGAACTCAACAGAGCACTACTGACTGAAGAACTGTCCCTGAAAATGTTCTAAACCAAAATATTAGTTCCATGTGTCAGTGTAAATGGACAGGCTTTGATGTGACCTACATATAAAAATACACATATAAATTAACTTATACAGGAGTTTCCATTAGAAGAGCCAATATTTAGAGAGTTTTGGGAAAAAAAATTATATTCAAAGCATTCATAAGCATCCTTCTGGCATCCTTATGAAGTAGATTCATATTTTCTGTTAGTTGCCAAGCCAACAACAGGGCAATTATTTTTATTTGAGATTCCTGCATTTGCTTGCATTTTGAGAAAGTGCCATAATCTTAAACAAGTTTATTTTGGGGCTTGTAAAAGTTATTATCTATCACTCTAGTTATCTACTTATGCCTCTCAAGAATAGGAGACGGACTTCACATATGCTGGGGTACACCAGGAGCGGGTCTACTCACACAAAAACTGTCATGCCATCAGGCATGAAAACTGTGGCACAACCTTGCAATGTGAAGCACATCATTATTATGTGTGTGTGCATTGCAGCAGCATCACAAACAGTAGCTAACGAGCTCATACACACTTAGTATAAGTGTATAAAGAGGACAGTTGCATTGTAAACATACACAGTGCTCTGATCCTAACAAAACCTTCTTTGCACATTTCTCACCGTCACTTTAATGTTAAGTTTAAAGACTCTTTGTTTATAAATACTGTCACTTTTAATTTTTTAAGGATATTAATTATGGCAATGTTGCTATGGCAACATAGCATTCTTCATCTTTTCACCCCAGGAACTGACACACCAACGGGTACAGGACACACCCCTCTCTTCAAACTTTTAACTTACCTGCCCACTGTTAGCCAAGTCATCCACAGATAGAGAAGGGTCCAGTCTTAGGGATAACCCAAAGTCACAGAGAGAGCAGGTTAAATCATTTTTCACCAGGATGTTGGAACTCTTTAGATCTCTGTGAACGATAGGTGTTTTGGGGCGACCACAGGGTGTGTGATCACTATGCAGATGGGCAATCCCTCGGGCCAAGGACCCACCCAGTCTCCAGAGGTCCTCCCAGCTGATAATGTGCCGTGTGAGGTATTCCTGCAAGTTTCCTCTAGCATGGAAGGCAGTGATCAACCAATACTGTTTTCCAAGATCTGTCTTACGCTCCTCGGCTGTCAAGAATTGGAGGATGTTCTCGTGCTTGAGGTTTACATCTGAAAAAATGTCTTTCTCAGTTTTCCAGGAGGCATATTCTTCATAGGGGAAGATCTTGACTGCCACAGTTTCATACTGCTCCGATGTGTTTTGCTTCAGTTTGGCTTTATACACTTCGGCAAACCTTCCTTTGCCAACAACAATATCCAACTCAATGGGCAACAATTCTGTGTTGTGATTGATGTTGTTGGCACAGGTAGAGCTGATGTCTGAGCGGTCATCATCCAACATAATGGCACAAACATCACTGCAGTCCTTATGTTTCCTAGGCTTAACATTTTTCTCCCACGCCTTGTTGAGCTTCCTCTTCTTATGAGTGCGGTAAGCATAAAAGATAACAATCACAGCAACAGAAATCACCAGTAATGGGACAAGACTTATGATTGTGACTTTGGAAATTTCATCTTTCTCCTCTGGCTTATGGGGGTCATCTGGAAAGAAGAACAGAAGGAGGGGATACATGAAATGACACAGGAGGCTGTCAATAATGATAATTCGTATCCAGAGTGCAATACATTATTACCTTCAGGGACAGTAAGTAATAAAAATTATCATTACTTTTAGTTCAAAGTGTTGTTGTGTGTATAGGCCTCCACTTATCAGAAGTTCTCTGTCTGCTCATTTTGTAAGAAGCCAGAACGGAATGAGCAAGGACCTAATGTAATTTAGTATCTTTGTTCTTTTCTCAGGCTCCTAATGAAACTTTACTTTCCTGAAGACTAAAGTCTCCTGCACTTACCCTTTCAATGTATTCTTGACAGATCTACCCCTTTAACCAGGAATTACTAAACCACATCACTTTTCCTAAGAACTGGATTGATAAAGAATAGACAATGCAGGATGTGTGAATTCCCACTTGCCCAGTCATCACTCTAGATCCAGTATATTTCAGTGGGATCCATGTAAATGTAAAATTTCATTTTACATTTCAGGAAGCCTGTCTTCACACAACTACTACAGGCTAATAATATTCAGGCACAGTATGCATGCCTGCATACACATCTGAAAAACAAAACTCATCTTCAGACTTCAATGTGTGTGAAAGAGCATTGCTAAAACAAATTCATACACCTGAATGTACACAGGTGTCTGAATCCTGCAGGCACAATCAGGCATGTATGACACATCTGAGAATTGTCATCCACCCATGCACTTTTTGCATGGATTTATGCAACTGAAAATAACCTCTGTGTGTCATCCCCTGGCTGTATGCTGACTGCCGTGTTGTAAAGCAGTAGATGATTCACTCCAAACTCCTTAGCTGGTGCAGTCCACCCACTAACATATTCTTAGGTGGCACATACAGAGATAGGGAATAGAAGAAAAACAGGGACACATTCTAGAATAGGGACATGTTCTGGGAACAGTACAGAACATTATTCTAGAGGTGAGAGATGCCCTGTCACCTCTAAAAGTGACCTAGTTCAGTATTTCTTAGGGAAGATAAACAGTTTAAAAGGGAATAGTTTTATTCTGAAAATAGATTAAAGAAGGAGGGTCAGTTTATCTGGACCTGATTTGACTGGACACATGGAAATGTACTCTCCCAGCCTATTTCTTTCTTTGAGGGAGGGGATTGATTGGAAGGAGCCCTGAATGGACTAAAACAACTGAAGCTGCAACCAGAGCTAAACTAGTGGCTTGTGTTGGCAGCATGATGCTCTGATGGATGCTTACAGCAATGCCACTGACTCAGGTTCTGTGTATTGGGCCAAATAAGCCAATATGAAAAGCAGAAGTTTAATAAGCTCTGAAGGGAAGTTGCCACAAACTACATTAGCCACAAGCCTCTGTTTCCCCTCCTCTGTGCCTCTCTAAATGAAGGTGCTGAAAGGGGTGGGGAAAAAAGAGTTTACAATCAGAACAAGCGGTACCTCTGACCCTCCAATTTTACTTGTAATCACTTTTCCACTGGAAACAGTTAGCTGGCAAGCAGCAGGAGCCATCAGCTATTCAAAGGCAAGTGACGGGATATCTGAAGAGTGTATTCTTCTTTATTTGGAACAAGGCCTGAATCCTGAACCAGGATGTGCTTCCTCTGTTTGAAAGGTTAATCAACCAGATGTAGAGCAAGTAATTCAATCCTAGTCTCTCTGATAGGGTTTCCAGGAAGAGGAAGTGCCTTTCTAGCACTGACATTCCTGGCTAGCACAGGTCAGTAGCATTCACTAGCAGCACCTACAAAGAATGAATTTCCTTCATTCATGCAGAAGAACACTTTAAGCCAATCCCTTCTTTCACATCTATGTAAACCAAAAAAACTCATTCTCAAGTGATTTCCCTTGGCAACAAAATGTTAGTAAATGTAAAACTTTTAAAATTTGAAACTAAAAAAATACTTAAAAGTTCATCACAGATTACAGAAACCTTTTCTGCTTCTCAATATGCTGAAGAGGGGAAAATCACCCCTTTTTTTATGGAGGTATATATAGAAAGTCCAGGGTCATTGTCAGTAAACAGAAGATTTGCATTGCTTATTCCCATCTACATTGTTCACTTTCAGAAATCTGCTTTATAAAGAACTTGGGAAACACTCCAGTGCAGGACAACTGCATGACTGCAGGAACACAACTATGATATGTAACCATCAGATAAAATAGTCTTGATGACCATTTGGGGTTCTGTCTTGGTGTTTGCTTTTTCTTTTCTTTTCTAGACCTCAGAAAAGCATGCTTGAAGTTTGGACTCTGCTTTTGGAAAAATCTATATCATGCAGTATACTTTTTAACAAAGATGAATGTGCTCCTTCAGGGCCCTTTAAGCCCTTTTTCTTTGCAATAGAACTGCAATATGTAGCCTATATATTTGAAGTAGAAATGTCTTTCTAAATGAGGGACAAAAACCCCAAGATGTATCAGTTCTCTTTCAGATTTCTCCGCATGAGTCCAGGCAGTTGGAGCTAGCTGGGTGCATGTTCAGCTCCAAGTAAGAAGAAACTCATGAAGAAGCTGTCACTTCTTGACTGTTGTGGCTATCTGTCTGAGGGCCTCTAATCATTCCTATAATGCACTAGAGTAGTATGACCAATTTGGGCAACAGTTGAGAAGTCTCCAGCAGACTTCACAGACTATTTGGTTCTTCTTCCTTCTGCACAAGAGAAAGCTCTGCTTGTGGTGTAGGGGGATTTCTGGGTGGAAGGGAGAAACTGTTGATGTCGCAAATGTATCTTGAAAAAGAATGAAAAAAAAAAAAAAGTTAATCAAAGCAGAACCTCACTTCCCCTGAGCACTGTATAGTCCTGCACTCCTGCTGCAAAGTGACACATCCACTTTGACACCATCCCTTTGAGGAAGCAGGAAGGCTGGGGGTGGAAAACATACAGCTGCACATCCCCACCTAAAGCAGCAGGGATAAAGGGTGTACTCAATTTCAGTTTTTAAGACACTAGATAAGTCCCACTCTAAGCTCTGGAAGTGCATGAACGTACACCCAACAGGGAGAACTGTTAGGACTGACAAGGCTGAACCCTGAGGTTAGGAGGAGACTGAGCTGCCTGCTAGCAGAATTAAAGGGGACAGGAGCAGCAAAGAGCTGGTGGCACTGAGGGCTGGTCCAAGCAAGACACCTCTGGAACTGTCTTGGATTTTGACTGCTGATATGAGCAAAATAAAATCAGCCTTTCCAGCACAGGCTAAGGTTGGGGCACTTCTCTGTTGAATCTGTGTGCAAAGTCAGGGCAGGATCAAAATTCAGAGTATATCTGTATGTTTGCATAGCGGCTAGCCAACATTTCCTGGCTTGACTACAGGAATCTAAGAATAAATATGTTCATTTGCTTATAAATAAATACCTATGATTCAAACCTCATAATTTCAAAAATGGCAGTGCTTCCTTTCTGAGTACTGCAATGAGTAAAACCTGGCTGCACAGGCTGGCAGGGAAACAGTTAAATGAAATAGCCTTTCAGGTTTTGCAAACAGGCTCCTAAATAACTTTCCCCACCCAGAACTATTTAGGAGATCAGCCCTTTCTTAAGCTTCAAAAAAGCCTATTAATATAGCATAACAATAGAGAAGCTGAGCTAAAAGAAAGCTTCCTGTATGGGTTTAAACTAAGCACAAACCATCTGCACAACCCTTCACACTATCTCAGCCTTTAGGGAATAGGGTTCAGGTGCCAAGGAAAATGGAAACACTGTACAGCCCCTGTTCAGACAGGAAGCTTCATAGCACAACATCGCTTTGCCTGGAAATTCTTTAGGTTGGACTGAGTGCCTTTGATTGGACTTCAGTATCACCGAACTTTAGAAACAAGAAATAAAACAATGGCAATAAAATTGGGACCTGCACCTTAATGCCTAGGGCAGCACAAATGCACAGCCAGTCCGGACAGAACTACTTCAGTGCTGTTTGCTGTTTGTGAGTTCTAAAGTTGCTGCCTATTCAACTGCTAGTCAAAGCCACCCAGCAGGGCAAGAATATATTTGATACTGGCAGAACTCAGGCTAAGCATATTGATACTGATGTATTGCAAGCTTCTCTAATGTCTTAAAAAGCACCAGAAACACACAGTCACAAAATATGGGCTCAGACCCAGGACTGTGATCTAATTATTTTGCAAGCTCCTGAGACACAAAGCAGCCCTTTGAGCTGACTGGAGGACAATTCGGTTTTGCAGCAATTCTGAGGTTTCAAAGTTTGGTTTCAATTCCACACTGAAATGAAAACTAACAGTGAAAACTAACACTTTTTGAATGTTTTTGCATAAACAAAGTTCTGTTCAAATGTTGCAATTTGGCAAGAGATGTGAGTGCTGAATCCCCATAACTGAGGGGACTAGTCTGGGGTATGGGAGCTCCAAGTTCAAGTCCTGCTCTATTTGATTTCAGGGCAGAATTTCTCATCTCTGATTATGCTGAATCAGGCAAAAAGTGAGTCTTAGTCTTACATGTATACCAATTTCTGGGCAAGACACTAGTCAATAAAATATGGAAAAGTCTGCCCATCTCTTTAGTGCTACTTTCTGGGTGAAAACTAATTCAATAAAATGCTTCATTTTCAGCAAAATGAAGTTTCACTCTGAGCAGCGGTTTGGGGTAATTTGGTTTATCTTTGTTAAAGAATTCTCAAGTGACAACGAAGTTCTGTAGTTTAGTGTCTCATGTGCCTTCCCAACTTTGGTCTTTCTAGAATTAGGTGAACTGAAGAGGGAACTCATTCACTTGACCTTTTGGTTATTTGCCAACCTGAATGTTGCTCTGCAGTCAAAATATGGCTGGCAAACCAGATCCAGCCCTCAGAGTACTTAATGCAAGTCACTGCCCAGTGTCACCACTTACCTCTTTTCCTAAGAGGTAGTAAGGCAAAGGTATGAGCAGTTTTGGAGAGCTGTGACACACTCACTGCTGCTCTCCACTGGAGGCCAGTAGCTTTGCCCTTGGCACATGACTACCCATGACTGATCGGGTGATCAGGACTCAAGACATCTCTGTTATGCCTGGGGAAAATCTACAGTTATATGACCCTGTTACATGTGTTACACGCCAGAAGAGTCATGCGTATGCATCCATCACCTGATGGGAATGGCTGCATCTTAGTCATGGAGGTGGGAGACAGGCAACTTGATTGCCTCTGGGTGGCTTACTTACAGTGAAAAGTCTTGCACAGCAATGATGTAATGGATATTTTATCTATTGCAAGCAGAATTTCATTTTTCAACTGATTGCCAAGTATGCTATTCAGCACCCAGGAGGTTTAAGAAACTCTTAAGCTCTAAGACAGAATAAATAGTTTGTTGCTGTTTTATTCCCTCACTGCTGGCTAGAAAGTGTAATTCCTTGGTTTGCTGGCACAGCACCCATTTGTTTAAAATCTCCCACCCCTGGATACATTCCCTTTTTATCTCTCCCATTCTAACAGGTCACTTCATTGTGTGTAAATGGCATCTCTCACACATTTTTAATTTTGTAGCTGGGCTTTCCTACTCAGCAATATGAAAGCTGACATATTCTAACTTTACATGATGTGACTGTGTTTTCTGTTATACAACTCAGTGTCTGCTGCTGGTTGCTGGTGGTTTTCTGGAACAAATCAATCTCTCTAGTTTCAATATGTTCCAACAGATGCCACACATTAACCACTATTTTTATTCTCAGCCTGAGTTTCACCCCTCCAACCTTTCCCAAAATATTATGTTGCCAGTGTTAGTTACAGTTTGTTTCTGTCTGCAATTATTAAAGTCTCTTCCATGACAACCTGATAAAACGTTGGCCACATTCCCACACTTATTAAGGTCTCAAGTGATGCAAATTGTAACAAATATGCCAAACAGACTGGAAGAGCACTGACTAGTTTGTTTTTACACAAATCTGTAACTGAGCTTTGCATGGTCATTTTCCTGGGAAGCAAACAATATAAATAATACAGAGCATAACAAAATTTTGGCTTCTTTTGTGTCTTTCCATTTTATTTCCTTTCTATCCCACTAAGTGAATCAGATGTTCAGTATTAGACAGCCTCTCCTTTGGTTACATACAGCTGCAGGCATTGGGTGGGACTCTGTGGCTGCAAATACCTAAGAGGAAACAGAGAAAAATGCCAATATACAAGCAGTGAGAGGCTCTGTGCAACGTTATGTAATGCTACTGACCTCTTTTACGGGGCAGCTGGAAGACAGTTACCTTCTGAACATGTTAGTTGGATAACAGAAAAACAGATTAATGAAAGCCTTTGTTAAAATCCACTTGGAAGCAGTTCAGCTGTAATCATCTCCCTTCTGCTGTTCCTTGAGCTCTGGACAACTCATCACATGAGTATTTACGGTCTGGAGGCTGTTTGTGCACAGATCTTAAGTTTGCTCTTAAGTTTGAGATCCTCCTATGAAGTCAAGTAAAATCACTAATGCTTTGACTCTAGTAAGGAGAGGAAGAGGAGAGAAAGAAAGGAAAAGACAGGGGCAATATGTTAGAGACAAGTGAGAGATACCAAGTTAAGGAAATTAAGACATTATCTGTATCTCCTGCGATCTGGACACAGTACAAGGCATCACATAGATATGCTTGTGATGGTTCAGGCAGCAGAATGGTACCAGGTCTCCCAGGTAACAACCACACCCAGTGAGCAATCACAGCACTTGACACACTACAAATCCATAGGCTGTAATTCATTTGGGCAAATGATTCAGCCACAACTGATTAATGAAATACTTATATCACTCATACTCTCAATTAGCAAACTCAGTAAAACCATAATCAATGTGAAGATTGTTAGCAGCAAACACTCTCTCCCTCCCTGACACACTTCCCCAATTAGCTTCATTATTTTCATAAACTCTTGTTGACCTGTCAGTCATCTCTATCATTGAAGTCTTGATATTTCCAGGCAACTGTTTGGATGATTCAGATAATCATTAAAACTTGTACACGCTGTTGATGCTACAGGCTTCTTGCATATTATGACTGGGTGTGGTGGGAATGCCCAAAATAATGACTTCATCTTGCAGTACAGGAGGAATAAACACAGTCTACCTGAACAATCCCACAGACACGCAAGCTGCATGGAGATCTGCATAGCATGGAAAGGTCGGTGAGGATGAAAAATAATCATAATATAAGTTGTCACAACAAAACAACTCTAAACCAAACAGAGTTGTGCTACAGCTCTGCAAATCCTGTTTCCGAATTTTGAGATCTCTGCATTTTTGCCTAGATTTGAACTCAATNTACTTGTGTAGGGAGGTTGGACAAGATGACCTCCAGAGGTCCCTTCTGGCCTGAAACATTCTATGATTCTATGATAACAACCGCATATATAACAACAACAGTACTTTAAGGATTTGTTTTCCTGTCTGCAGTCTCCAGTGCTGGGATCACTCTTTTGCACACTGCTGAATAAACGCATTTGAATGAGCCTGCACAACAGGAAGAAGTTGCACTATATAGCAAGGTCATGCACTACTGAGTATGCAGGTATCCCATTTACTTGCTGCAATGAGTGCCCGGTCATCTCTGCCACAGAGAACACATCAGACATGAGGCTGGAAGGAGCACAGTCCTACTTGGTCCCTTTGGGTAAACAAGCCTTGACCTCAGCCAAATAGCTTAGGATTGTTGGTAAAGAAGAACTGTCAGGCATGTGTAATGCTCACGCTGGCTGATCAGTAGAGGCTGAGAGATGGTGTGGTAAAGGGAAGGCTGAGGAACAAAACTGCCCAAACACGAAGGGAGGCCTGGAACTGTGCAAACAGCTACAGACAGACCTGGTTCATCACAACAGGTCAAAACATAAGATGTCAAAGCAAGATGCAGAAAATCCACCAGACACAATTAGACATCAGGGTAGTCCAGTCCTGTATTCATCTTTTCCATGACCAGAGGACCAGGCCCCTGTCTGCCGCTTAGCCAAATTCTAGCAGCCATAGTCTTTTTCCCCATAATTTTGGCTATCTCTTCCAGTGTTTTTGTTTCCTGGCTTTGCCTTATGGTAACACTGACATTACACATTTGAGTAAATAATAATTAAAACATATTGGCATTGAGTTTTGCTGTGAGAAGCAATTTTCCACCATAGAAGTGTAAGCTGCTTGCCAGTCACCCACAATTTAGTTTGGCAAAAAAGAAAGAGATTAAAAAACAAACACAGAGTAGCCAGATTTGCCATGGCTACCTGTCTCCTGTATATTATTTTTCCAAGAACTACAGAACATTGTGTAGAGTAATTCTGCACACAGTATTTTCTACCAGCTCTCCATGGACTGAAATGCCAGGCGTCTGATTCAGGGTCAGAATCCCCCTGACACAGCAGAACCACAGGCATGTTTAGGCACATGTCTGACTGTGTCTTGCTTATTCTGCAGATTGGCAATTTAAACAAGTCTATATAAGAAACAGGCATTTGATTTGGATGTAACTACTTCAAACATTTTCAATACCATCACAACACCCCTCACTACCCAAAACTTTTAGATGTTTATGTCTAAAAATGGAGTCAGGAGATTTACCCTTCACAGTCAAGACTGCTACAAGCCAACAATGCTATAAACCAATCCTTCTATAAACAAAAACAGCTCAGCTGTGAATCACTGGAACGTAGTGACTAACCTCTGGTGGAGATCAGAACTTGTTGCCTTACCCACAATTTTCTTTATTACATAAGAAATGCCAGGAACAAACTAAATCTGGATTGTCTTAAGTGTGCACTCTGGAGGAAGGAGTGCTAAAACACTGATCGTTTATAACAATAGCTTGAACGGAAAGGATTAATAGGTGAAAAATTACAATCTTTTTTATAATCTCAATTTCTGCTAATAAATTAGTGCAATCACTTTTTGATCAGGCTTTTTTAGATTAACTTTCACCTACTCTCTAAAACCACAGGATGTGCAAAAACACTGCAAAAATTCTTGTTCTGGTTTACAAGAAATGTAGAGAGAAAAAAAGGCAAGAACAATGTAGAGAATAGATCTGGATGACAGTCATTCCAAAGGCAAAATTATTACAGGCTATTATCTAGTTGTCTGGAGGAGCCGTGGCCCAGCTGGCTGTGATGTTCTGCTCAAAGTTAAACACAGACAGGAAACCGCATGTCTGATACTGTAAAAATCGTTTGTCTTCCTGCCATGGCTAACCAGGCAAGCAACCCAAAGGGGCTGTTTTCATTTAAAAGAAACACTAATCCACAACAATAAAAAAGAAATGACAAAGCCTCAATTCTCTTCCCTCCCAACTGGAGTTAACGCTTGTGTTTGTGAATGAACTGGAAATGTTACTAACTGAAGTTTTAAATTACTTTAATTTTTATCTGTAGTTATTCACTTACTATACGTAAATGCAGGACATAGTTTTCATGAGTCACCTAGAATGCTTGCAGCACATATGACCTAGAAGGAAAAGCTCCACTCTGAATAATGAAAGAAATTAAAAAGACTTGGTTTTAATTTATACTACAGCTCCTTTTAGGCTGCTCTGGAAGTGTGAGGGAGACTGCAGAGTTGATGGGAATGAAGGCACTTGGTGTTGAATTTATAGTACGGTTTTCATAAAGAAGACACACGTTTGTCAGAGCAATTGTATTCAGCTACATAGCTCCAGGAAAAACAGCTATAACATGACTAATTTATAACAAATTACTCAAAATCCACAAGGGTGTGGTTTGCTTTGTATAAAAACTCCAGGAGGTTGCACCAGATACGGATGGGGGAGGCAAAAACTTGCTAGCTTGCTCTTGGCTAATCTTGTGTGTTTTCGCAACCTAAACTAGTTATCCTTGGAGGACTGGGAAATGAGAGCTAGAAGCCACTCACATAGTTGACCACCTCAGTGCAGTCATGCACCATGTTTCCCAGAAGTGGAAGCAGTGTCCCAATTCTTCATTATAAGGGATTTGATTATATCCCTTTCTGAGGAACTTACAGGTGATAAGGATGAGTTCTGTGTGCCATACTCATTTAAAAGCGTGCGCACACAAAGTTCTCCACAGGAGGCCTCACACTTGCCTGTTAGAGACCTGGCATTCTCAGTAAAAGAATCACTGTGGGATCCAGCAGGTAGGAGACAATAAATTGAGGTGGGTACACAGGCACACCTGTGTGTGTAGCATGAGGTCCACCAGCCCTGCACATTCCTGCACTGCCTTTACTGTATTTGCAGTGGTCTATACAGGCATTTATGAAGTAGATTTGGGACAGGTTATGCACTTGTGATTTGGTCTATACCCAAATTTCACTGGTTTAACTAAACTAACTTACATGTCTTTGTGCCATAGTAAGCATGAAGTAGCATATCCACACTGAAGCAACCTTCTAGCACTTCATGTCCACCACAGAACAAGTGCAGATGGTCAGTTTCAACAGAGAAGCTGACTTCAAATTCACATCCTACCAAGTTACTCAGCTGTATCTGTATATACAGATGTCACACTATGGCAATATTTTCCCCTTTTATAAAAGGCAAGACCTTAAATATGGCATTTGCCTCTTGTTTGTGTTTTATAATGTAGTTAGCATATGTTGCCTTTTGGTGTGTCGACTCAATAGAACAACTCTAGTCATCTTGCTTTCATCTTTCTTTTCATCAACTTTTTAAGTGCAATGTCTTGAGCTGAGTATCAGACTTACTTCAAAAGGACAGCCTGACAGGAAGAAGTATCCTCTGAACACAGAAAAGAAAGGTTGAGATTTTGCACTCAGGAGAGACTAAAATAGCTCATGCTACTAGAAGTTTTCCTCAGCAAAAGATGATTCCAAATCTATTAGAATGACACAGTTAATACTACTTGCAAAGTATAGCCTAGGAATGCAGGGTAAATCATTAAACCTACCTGATGGAAAAATGAGCATATCATTGCATTCTTCACTTGTACAGGAACACATGAACATCAATCCCCCATCTTCCTTCTTTTCCCTCATCAAACACTGCTCTGAGCTGGAGTCATCCAACATGTGACCATAGAGTGTGTTCTGGGGATCATGGCATATTGTTTCTAATGTCACATTTTCATCATTCTGCCTCCTAAAAATGAAAAGGAGAAAACTGAAATCAAAGAAGGAATATTTTACAAGGTAGCAGACAGGACTGTGCCTGCCCAAAATCTGCTTCTTTTGAGAACTCAAATGCGATTTAAAGAATAACATATGTTCTTCCTCAGCTTTCTTGAATGGGGTAAATTTGACTGCATCTGGGCTCCCCACATTGGGACTTTTGTACAATGGCACAGCTATTCCTGTATCATATTACCACTAAGCTCCAATGAGTGCCTTTGAAAATTTCACCCAGAATTATTCAAGCTAATGCTCAATGAACTGCTGTGAACTTCAGAACATACGTTTGGTTTTTGTGGTCACTGTGCAGACAGTAAAAATCTGTAGGAAATTATGATAAAAAAACCCCAAAATTATTTCCTCAAAATCTGAGGAATTTCTAGTGAGTGGCCTTTTTCTTTTGCTTTTGAAGCCTACAATCAGCACAATTTCTGCACTGAAGGAGTTATCCTCATAATTTAAAAAAATAAAATAAAAATAAACTCAATACCAACCATAGAACTGGTGCAACATAGAGCTGACTCACTGTAAGGGAAATATTTACAGCTGATAATCTGGACCATATTCTTGTGTTCTATCCTGGTCCACAGATTTCATTACATTGACACAAGACTCTGAGGCAAAGAGCACTTTAAATACAGTTCTCGAGTCATTTGTCTTTTGGATAAATTGGCATGAAAAATCCAAAATGTATCTTAAATTGCACTACAGCCACTTTGTATGGCAATAATGGACACTGACCATTTACTAAAGGAGCACAGGACAAACATGGAACAGTACACTGGACTGATCCTCCATTTCAAGTGTCTACTTCGAATTATGCTGAACATCTCTTCAAGTCAACGGACGCAACTAATCCCTCAATAAATGAATTATGTCTTCTGTAAGTGGCTCTAATTATGTTCCTAAATCAGCAGCAATGTTGCAAATACTCAGTTCTGTTCCTTTTGTCCCTTTATAAACTCATTAACGGTGTTTCCTGTTTTCTTTGATAGGATTGGCTTACTGTTTATGGAAGGACAAAACCAGTTTTGAGTCTGGAATGCAAATTTAGAGTCAACAAATCCTAAAAAAGTGTTACAACTTGTTTTCATATACACTTGATTTCTCTGGACCTAGACATAGGCTATATAAAAAGCACCATGCCTACATCAGAGTCACTACATACACAGAAGATATTTTACCATTAAGAAAAAGTATTTCTACCTATACATAGTAAAAATAAACCTCCTGTGACAGATCTACATAATCTAGTTTACTTTGAAACCCAAGAGAGAATGGTCTTTCTCCAGCAAATGCTGTCACAATCTTCTCTGAATCTCAAATCTGTTTCTACTCTGAGTGCTGTGGGTAGATGCAGCTTAATGGTTTGAGCAAAAACATGTCTCTTTTCTAATAACAGTATAAGCTGGAACAGCTCTTAAGAGAAAAAAATCCACAGAACATTTCATATCAGAATTATTGTTAACCTCAAGCATCTCTCAGTATGCTGAGCACAGATATGAGTTGGAAGCAAGAGAGAAAAGCCTGATGATGTAGCAGGGACATTTTCAATATCAGAGCAATCGAGGAAAGTACTAAGTAATGATAAATGAGGGTGTGCTACCTTCCTCACCCCTATGAAGAAATAACTTACCATATAGCAACACAGACTTCACCAATCTTCTCACAGATAGAAGTGATGTTGCAGTTGCTCTTGCACTGATGTTGGTTTGAGCAGGTTGTTACTTTAATGTCACAAAATTTGCATAAGTTTGGCATAGGATATCCATTTTCCTTATTTCTGTCTACAGGTGACATGATTTCAGCTTAAGGAAAAATAAGAGAAGGAAACTCAGTAATGGCAGATTATCAGATTGCATTATGAAGATAAGGTTTTCAGCAGCAGCAAACATTCCCTCCCATCTTAAATTAGAAAATCTTTGATCTTTCACAGCTACCAATTTTCTTTACAACAAGGCAAGTGTCACAGTGTCAAGATCAGTTTAATCAAAGTGAATTTGAGAACGGAAATCAACTTCTATTGACTTCAGAGGGAGCAAAAGTTGCTTTGTATTTTGCAGAATCAAGCTTATTCTGAGTCCAATTTGCTGTGAAAAAACTAATCTACAGTCACCCATCTGCATTATTCACAGGCAGCATATTTGTCACCCATGTACGATATATTGCATCACGATCTGTGTGCCAAAGTAACTGTGGATATCATAGTGGGAATGCATGCTAGGTGGGTGATATCATTATGACATGGATCATGACGAATTTTGCAAGTTTGTCTTTACTAACCTTGTATAACCTGGATGTCATCCCTAACCTGATTACTAATCACATAGAAAAACAGAGCTGGAACTGACTTTCAATTTAAGGTAGGTGGTCTGCCAGAGGTTGTGGATGGAAATCCAGCTGGAAATGCAATAGGGCATCTGTAATCTGCTACTGGAGTCTTCCTGGCTAACTCAAGGGGACTTGAACTCAGACTAACTTGCAATGACAGTCTGTCTTGTAGAAGCCTGCTTTGACCCAACAGCTACAATTCTGTACCCAGACATTGAAGAATTACTTGCTTACTCATTTTGAGTCTTAGTACTCACCATCTGCTTCAGCGTGGTAGCAGTAAGGGAAAAGGTATTTTTTGTCCCAGTGTATGAATTTCAGGAAACGTATTTTTATTTCAAAAACTATTTTGAAAAGTCAGTGTAACTACAAGGAACAGAAAATGCCAACATAAACTTTTTTGTAAAGCTAAAATGAATATGCAACTATCTGAAGTGGAGCAGACTATCTACAACAATTTCAGTCTGACTCAGTCTGTAATATATTTAGAAAAGTAGGTTGAACCGCTTTTAGGAGATACTGAGCTCCATACAGCACAGCCCTTCTCTTGTAACCACCTGTGTGTTAAAACTATGTTCATATTGCTCTCTGTGGCCAAATGTTGCTAGTCAATCGATAACAGGCAACCAGGGATTCATAATTTTCCTCTCTCCTCCATTAGCTGTGAAATTAATTTTTTCCTTCTAGAACGTCACTCCTTACTACCATTAGAATATTTTATTACAGGAATTAAATATACATGCTTTTTCCAGAAGGAAACAAAAAGGCCTCTTGCTAACATTTTCAATGGATTTCTGAATCATTGTGAGGGATTGAGAAAAAAGTGTTCCCTCTTCATGCAAATCACACATCCTCCTCATCCCTAGCATGCTCTGGTACTAATCTTAGGTCTCTAATCCTACTGATATTGTAATCAGTGGCAAAACTCCCAATGATTTTAATGGCAGGCAGACGTCTCTTGTTCTTAATTATTTGTGTTGCAATAGCTCCCAGAAGTCAAGCAGAAGACAAAGCCTCATTGAAGTAGGTGTGGTAGGAACTCAAAAGGTCTTGAATATAGTGTTCTATAAAATATGTGTTAATATAATCATCGTTATGGCAAATTGCTCCTCTCTTCTGGATAGTACCTCTTATTTACCACATGAAGAGAAAATAATAGCTGTATTGATTTATCTCCATTACAGTAATGGTCAAAACAACATGATAATGAGGGACTGTCCCTCTACCCAGTAAGAGACTACGGTCGTAAAAGCCTGTATAAACAATATCAAGTGAGAGATGAAGTGACCCGCCCTGAAGTTCACACAGGAAACCTGTGGCAGCATGCCAAGTGGCTCACAACTGAGCACAGGGGAAAACATCTGTTGTTCAAACTGCAAAAACCTCAGCTGCATCTACACTGCTTTCAGCTCTGAGCTCACATGGCTCCATATTTCACTGGGCAGCTGTGTTGAGATGCCACAAACACAACTCAGTCCTCTCTAATGCCTGCAGCACTGGAGCCAAAAGCCACGTGAAGGCGGGTCCTTAGGTAAACTGGTTCATGCACATGATGTTTGTCGAGAGGCAGGGCTCATTCCTGTGCTATCCCTGGCCATGCCATGTTTTGCCAAGACTCACCCACTGGAACAAACAGATGAAAATATGTTTGTACCTCTTCCAAGGAGGGCTCTCCAATTCAAGCAATTGATGAAAAAAAGCCAAGCAAACAATCTGGAAAGCAGCAATCCACTGCAAAGTCACAAACATTAAGTTTCTAAGTTAGTGTGGTAGGCCTTAATTCAATTACTACCAAAAGGCAGAGTAGTTAGGGTCAGCTAATTTCTGAATAGGCTAAATTAATGGCAAACCAAATGGGATTTTAGGACTTCCAGAACTGACTACATTTGAATTCTCTCCCCCAGATTCTTGCAATGGTGGCTGACTGTGCAGTGCCTCTATTCATGCCTCTGGCAGTTCAAGGTACTAGATAAACTGCCCAACTGGAAAAACTTTCTTTCATGATTCAGCATCTGATTTAAAGTGAGACTGCAGTTTACTTTCACTAATACCATCACATTGCTCCAGAAGATGTTGGTGTGTTGTCCATTAATACAGCTTGAACTTGACCACTGTGATAATCCATCTAGTTCCAAACTTAAGCCAAGTTTGACTTTCCCCTATCAGACTGATGCTGAAATCAACCTCTGCAAAGGACCTGAGATGAAGTATGGAGTCAGATGTTGAAGTGCTCGGCCCTGGGCTGTGGGCCCTGATTTGGAATTGACCTATGGATGAGTCACAACCCAGCAACATGTTTTGGTCCCCAAAGCCCCAGAGGCAGAACCTGGCCCACCTATGTGAGTCCCCACCTTCCCCCAGGTGATCATGGCTGTTGGGCAAGGCTAGAGCTATATTAACCAGGAACTGACCAGTTTGAGAGAAGAAACAAGGAGCTGGTCAGTTTGAAGAGAGTTTCTGTTAGGGGCAGCTTGCTGAGCTCTCTCTCAGGGGTATGTTCCCACTTGGCTGATTCAAGACAGAGAGGAGCAAACAGATGAAGAATAAAAGATGAAGGTATGCTGAGGGGATGTTGCTGAGTTTGGTGTTGGCCTGAGGAAGAAGAGAGCTAGCAGCACAGATGTTGAACCTCAGTATCACTCTCTTCTCATTACAGCCTGCTACTAGACTCTGAGGACTTAAAAATCCAGGAAATATTGGTCTGCTTCCAAGTCACATGAACTCAGACATAACTCTAATCCACAAAATTCCGCCTGGATAACAACAAGTTGATAGGGTTCTTCCCTAGAGAGCTGTATTCACTCATTCCCTGAGAGACCCACAAGCAATAAGTGGTTCAGACTGGCAAGATTGCTTCTCTTCTTGTAGTCACTTGAATGTCCATCTCTAAAAATGTTTTACTATCCTGCTGCACACTTCATACCCCATGAGCTAACTCCTTAAGGTTTTCTCCTATTCAGACAATCAAAGTCACCGTGAACACTGTAGAGAGAGGCAACCTTTCATTTTGCATGAAAAAAACCCAAAACAACCCTGAAGAGAATTGGAAAGTCAATGGAACAAAGGCAGATTTGCACATCTGAAGGAAGACATCCTAAAATGTGTGCTTGTCTCATAAAGTTGAGTTTTGTCTTCTACTCTCTGTTTGTTTTCTTATTTTGACTTCTACAGAAAGCCTAATTCTATCTTTCCTTGCTTCCTCGTCCATGGAGAGGGCTCCAAATAAAAGATTGTGGTTTCTTGGCTATGAAGTTTTCAACCAACCAGGTCAGCATAGATCACTGTGGTTAAAATGCATGGAACATGCAAACCAGCACGTGGGGTGGATATTATGGAAGAGACACCAGAGCAGCTACATAAGAAATATCAACTCCATGGATTCTGGCAGAGCCAGGCTTGCAGCACAACACTTTTACTCTACGGTTCATGTCTTTTTTATGATTTTTCAGGACCTTACAAACAGTATGCAACACCCAGAGTCTATTGACTGTTTTGAAGTTGTTTGCTTTGTGTCTGTTGTTTGCAGATGTGTAACTTTTATTGAGGCCTCAGGCTAGAGTTTACATTCCTCTTATTTTTTAGTATCATTACAGAACTCTCAAAAGCCAACAACATTTAAATAAAGCCTAAACTAACATGCTGTCTTTTTGGGAATATCTACACTGGAAAACTTTGTTTATGTCTTAGGATGCATTTCAAAAACAGCAGTCAATTTCTATTACTCCTTTTATTTATTTTACTTTGTAAAATACTGTTACTGCATTTCTCTTCTCCCATTCAGTGCCTCTGGCATATATATATAAATATATATAGCACTGATGAGCAGATAGAGCCCATCTCTTTGGAAAAAAAACAAACTGCTGAGGGAGATGCTGAGATAGGAACTCAACTACTCAGCTGCTGTGAAATAATTCCATCTGATGGGAGAGACTTGAATTTAAGACTTCAATCCTATACTTTATGGAAATCTGCAAGGAGGAGGATGCCTTTATCAGAAAGCCTTGAAGAAGACTGTCCTTGTTTTCCCAAAGAGCACAGCTCCATTACATATCTCCGTGGCTGGAAAGGACAGTAGCAGCTATGAAGAACATCCAAGCTATATTACCTTCTCATCCAACAGAAAGACATCAGGCTTTGCCAGGAACAGTACTAAACGTGGCATTTTTTCTATTTTGCCTACCACCACCAGTACATGATCTATAACCTCAGCAGAACTTTTATAATGGCCAGCATCATGAAAGTGAAGAGGTGATGATGCAAAAGCACATTCTTTGCATTACAAATATTGATGATTAAATTGCAGGAGGGAAGGAGTCAAGAAAAATAAGTGATTTGAGCTTTGCTTTTAAGTCCTGGATATATCCCGATGGTTATTCTTAATTATACTGATTATGTTCAGTGTAGTAATACAAGGAGGAAAAGACAGAACCATAATCAACCCCAAATATTAAAAAAACATGAGTTACAAAATCACAGGGCTAGACAGAAAGATCATAGAAATAAAACCCACAACCAAAACCCAACCAAACAACAAATGCTGGGTTCTCCTTTATATGTCATTGCTGTCTGGACTCTTAGAGTGCATTCGAGTCATGTTTTGAAACTTTGGCCATAAGCAGGAGGTTTGGAATTACTGTAAACATTACAAAATGAAAAGATAAGAAGAAAAGAAATCACTGGAATCCAGGAGCTTGATCTTCAAGAAAAATGTCAGCTATCATATGACTCATCATAAAATCACAGGAGTTGGCAACACTGCAGATCACCTAGTAACTCCCATGATACCACCTTCAGAGGTAACTCTATGAAATACGTATTTTCAATTTTTCAGTTACAGCTGTCAATTTTGAGCTTAACGACATCATGAGTTCAAATGGAGTGTCACTCTGTGATACATACTCTCATAGTCACTATGTTAGTATGAACTCACATAGTCCATTCTGTCTTGGACACTGCTTTGGGCTGCAGTCCTTCATCTCAACTATGATTTACCCTAGTATGATTACCATGGGTATAGGATTTTTGTGACTGTTTTTATTAACAGCATTTACTATCAAGAGTGCTGAGACAGCCTCTGTAAAGCCTGGAAGAGATGCATGCCATGGCTTTTGCCCGTCATACAAGAAAATAGCAAGTCACACCTATGAAATGGCAACAGTACAACTGTTAATGCAATGAAACGCATGTACAGCCCTATAACCCATCCTATCACAAAGCAGCCACTATGAGATGGGGCAAAGAATGGCCGGTGGGGCCCACAGACCTTTTAACAGTTTGTGTGGGTTACAATCTGACCTTCAGCCATGACTGAGAAGTCTGCTAGGAAAGAAAAGTGCAAACTAGGTAAACTGTTCTGTTAAGCCAGACCTAGCCAGAAGTAGTTTGGCCACTCCCAGCTGAAGGAAGGCCAAAGAGGAAGAACTGGTTCACAGCGGGGAGGCCACTGATGAACTGCACTGAAATGTGGGAAACCGCTATTTCCCACCTAGCAGCAGGTAAGGACTAGGGGGAAGGTGTGTGCTGAGGTAGAAGACAAAAGGAAAAGGAGCAGGAGTTAGAAAACTTCGTTTAACTCATCTCTGCAGTGGAACTGCCTGCCTTTTAACAGCAAGTGGAACCGGCAAAACTTTGCTTTAGGGATTGCTGCAGGCAGTGACACAGAAACATGATCAAATCTGGCAGGAGCTGATGGGAGGGACACAACCAGAGAAAATAAGGGAGGAAACAGCACCCTAAGCTGGAGATCTTGAAGATAAAAATCATTCTTGCATTTAAAGCATTAAAATAACACTAGTTTTATCCACTACTTCCAAAATGTGCTATTACTGGCAGCTTTAATCACGGGCTGGGCCCTTCTCACTGGTACGGGGCACGGCAGTGAACTAAAACAGCTAAGAATGGACCTCACTGCCATGACTCCTGACTGACATCAGTGCAGGTATGAGGAGACTCCAGCTCAGCACTTACAATAGAAGTGTGAACACATTCTGAAAACAGGGAATAAAAATAATATTATTGTGATGTCTCAAATAATGAGATGGATTTTTAACTTGCTGCTCTCTTCCACATTTTCTGGCCGCGGTTTAGCACTCTGTGGTAGGTGGAACAAAAGAATACTGTCTCCAGGCAAAAAGGCTGAAAAAAAATCTAAATGATGGCTTCCCATATGGCAAGCAAAGGGATGTTTCATCTTCTCCTGATTTTATTCTGCAGCCTCCCTAACATAGCCGGTAAACAGCACACGGCACCAGAGAACCATATCTGATACAACACGTAGGTCAATTTAGTCAACTATGACTACAGGGTCTAGTGTTTTTTTCTGCATAATGCATTAAGTTTGGAATTTACTGGAAGCTGTCTTTAGCAGTTAACTCCTTCTGTGACTTCAGATACACAATGAGTATTGAGCATGGCAACGCTCTTCTGGTTCACAAGATTAGAAGAACAGCTTTCCTGCTTTGTCAGAATAAGCATGATTCATGGGTCAGAACTGAAATTTGCATAGCTAATTCTGACCTGTCCATTAAAAATCATATCCTGCAACTTCTTTTATATTCTTGCCTGGCCAGTGAAAGCTGCCATTACTTCACTTGAAACAGAGCTGGAAGAGTATAAACACTTCAGCTTTGTACAAATATTATTTTTCCAACTTATATGCTCTGAAAATAGGCAGCAGTCATTCAAGCATTATACAGTTATTTCTGTGATACAGAAGGAAGTAAAGATTTTTTTATGACAGAAGAGTCTCTGTGGCAAAATTCCCAACATCTAAAATATACAAAATTAGGAACAATTATGACTCAGAAAAATAAGAATGTGCCTCCTCTCTTAGCTACAGAGACTCAGAAAAAACCACGCAATTGAATCTTCTAAGTAGGTTGAATGGAGTTTCTAAACCCATCATACCTCTCACTTCAGTTAAGTAAGAAAGTCTGTTTATAGAAACGTGCTTCTCTACACTCCTGTCCCCTCAACAGTTTCATCACCACCACCACTCTACTTCAAAATATGATTAGGACTCTTCATTCTTCATAATGGTGTTGGGCAAGGTGAATTATTTGTCCTGAAAGAGGCACATATTCCCTCCAAAAGCTTACTTAATATTTCTTGCCTTTATCTCTTACTACAGAGAAATGAGGAATGTCCACCTTAAAAGAGTCATACAACCCTGTTTTCAAGGGGCTATTTATTAAATTCCCAGTTTCCAATAGGGAAATTCTGGAGTCCACCCAGTACAGGTGGATCGGTACTTTAGGACATTTCTAATAATATTATTACCAAGCTATTTCTATTAGCTGTGAAGTATTCCATGGAAAAATATCTTCAGTTTATCTGCAAGACTATTGAATGTGCTCAGTGGAAAACTGAAAAATCCATGAGATCATCAAAAAATGAATCATATTCTTAAGGTATCAGCACTTCTTACTTAAAGGCATCCCTTTAGCAGTCTAAGTGTCATCTCCTAAGTGTCTGTCTTGTGGTAGCTGCTTAACACAAAGACAAATCTTGTCTGCTTTTTTTAGGAACATCCTCACTGGACAGGCTACAGGTGGGAGGAAGGCAGAGAAGTTTTGTTGTCTATATCACAGGCAAGTGACTGCATCTTCTGCTAAACTTCTGGGTAGCAGAACACATTAGGATCTATGATAGGGGCAAAGAGGCTAACTTCAAAAGTGTTATGAGCTTTCTGCTACACTGTATTGCCAAATTCTGCTATCCTTCCCACAGGATTGCTGTTGTGGTACCTGTGATGGACAAGTACAGATGGGTACAATTCCTACTTCTCCTTTACACAGACAACTATCATACTTGCTCATCACTACGATATCAGACTGGGCAGCTACATGGCATTCTGTGCAGATGGAGTCCTGCTCTCAGCTCCCACAGACCATGGCACAACAAAAGCCCCACAGAAAAAATACTAACATACTTGCTTGGCCAAACGCTCCCAAATGACACTCCTACAGAGGTTTACTCATATTTAGTATATAGCCTTGTCATGCTTAACTTTCCAAACAGCTTCAAGTAACTAAGTGCTGGCCTGGCAAACACACACCACTGCATGAGTTTAACTGATTAAATTAAAGAGGTGGAGGCTTGACAGTTTTGCAAGTGGATCTTCAAATCCTTTTAAAACTGATTTACCTTAGTATAGGTTATATTAGAAACAAGTCTAGCCAGTGTCAGAATCGAGAATTACTGCACAAAAAGTTGTTGTGGTTTAGTCAATTACTTTTAAATCCACTATAAGCTCAAGAGGTGTGAATTCTGTGTGTGGAAAAAGCTTTCATGTTACTTGACCTGCAGCATTTTCAACAGGAACAAGGCTAACTAGACGGCAGAAAGTCATCTCTTGCAAATGCAAAATGGTAGTGATTTAAAGACTGATCTCTCCCTGGCAGCATCAACTCAGGAGGCAAAAAGCCAAATCTTTCTCCTGAAACTACAGTTAAGTGTTGCTAAAGTTAACTCTTGCTAAGTATATATGTCCACTGGACTCTAGTGTTTTCAAAAGAGCAGACAAAGATAACTAAAATGTAGAAGAAACTGAGTAAATAATACCTAAAAATAGCTGCTGTGCCTTATAAAGAGTTAAAATAGATAAGCAGATGCTTATTAATACTGTTGGTACACTCAGGAGCTGGCAAGCACTTGCAAACCCTCTCTGGACTCAGAGAAGAAACTCCAGAAAAGGTCGTAAATTATGTTAGTTTGTGGGGAGATTTCTGCTTGCTTTTTAAAGCAGTGAAAATGAAGCACAGACATTAACACCCTGACAAATTACACAAAACAGGTAATCCAAAGTTACTTCTGACTCTCCCAGATTCCCTTTGATACAGCTAGGTTGCTTGGTGAATCAGAAAAGGTATCACTCATGTATTTGCTATTTCATGCTTTTCTTTTTCATTTTATTTGGTTTAGTAATACTCCCTTAAAAACACTGACACATTTTCCTGACAGACTTTGGAAAAATAAGGCCATACCCATCTTCCAGTTTGAAAGGCTCCTGCCACATGCAGCTTTTCAGAACCCTCAGCAGATTTCTCCTCTGGGGATGCCACTGCAGAGGCTCCTTCACACTCACACACCTTTACTAACATCTTATTTTTAATGTTGCTCCTTTTTGATGCAAGAAAACATGTTGAGAATAAAAACTGTCTGCCTCATGCAGAAGTTCTTATCCCATTTAAGAAAAAATACTAATTTTTCTCAAGCGTTGTGAACACAAAGGATCTTCTCTTTTCCTCTAGTGAGGAAAATATCTCTATTTTCTAGTGAGGCCATACAGAAAAATATCTACACAAACAGTTTCAGTTTGTGAAAAACAGCAGTCCTGCTCCCCCATTCTGATTATTTGTTCACATCACGCATTGCACTTTCTCCTCCCTCACAGAGGAATCAGACTGCACCTTACTACAGTTTTCTCCACCTCCAAAAGGCCAGTTTGACCCAGAACAGTTCTTCAGTCTAGACAATTATCTGACTACACAAACACAATAAAGACTCTGGTACGAGGAGCGGGCACCCACAACTGCGGTAATGCAAAACTGCGTATTTCAACAGCAGCAAGCACTGCTGAGGGCAGAGAAAAGTCTCTGTGGAACAATGGCTTCAGTTACTTCTGTGGCAAGGTCAGGCTGCCCACTGCACCAGGAACATATTTGTTGTTGTCTCCAACCTGAGCGCAGTCTGCTTTCAAATACCACTTGCCCTGAGACAGGAGATGTCACAGCCCTTCCATGAAAGGAAATAAGGGCTCTGCAGTTATTCTTTTCTGTCAGGCATAGTCACTGCAAGGGCAAATGGGACTTGTCTAGGACTCAGCCAATAGGTTAACACTGGGGAGCACTCCAAGGATTGATGTTCCTTCCCCAAAATATTTGCAGAGGCAATTCAAGATGGACCCCAGAGCTGTTTAAATCCACTATCAAAGTAGACAGGATATTATTTTGACTTTGAAGTGTAAGAAAAGTACTTTTGGTGTCTCGTGTCAATTAACACCATTTATGGGAGACATCTGAGAAGATATGTATTACTCTCAGTTACTGTTTCCTCAGCAGTACACAGACCTAGCAGATGTCTCCTCTTCGCAGGATGCTGAAAGAGCCAGATTAGACTTGTTTTAAGAACACACTTTTTTCAAGAGAAAGGACTGTATGAAAGGGACAGATAGTACTGTGAAAAACAGATATCCTGTCTGAAGCGAAACATCTGATTTTGCTGGAGAACTGTAATGTGAACATAAAAATAAAATTCAGCCAGTCACCCCAATTCTGCTTTGTTTCTGGGAAAAAGTCTGATGAGCATTTATCTGAAACTACCACTAGTCTAAGAAAATGCTCTGTAAACCCAGAAAAAAAGTATTGCCTGAGTTTCACCTTTTGCTCTGAAAGTTTTGCTGAACTCTAACTTGCATCTCTGACTTCAAAGGGCCTGATTCTGACTACACTTCCTTTTCTGTAAACTGGAAGCAAGATCCTGTGGACCAAGGAACAAAACTTTATAGCGAAATGAAGCCAAACCTAAATAATGGATTTGGAATTTAAGAAAAATATAAAACAAAAGCAGTCTCAAAATGTAGCACAGTAACTGGAATGGGCTGTATCTGTTTAAATATTGGTTTGTGTGTCACATCCACAAGTAGAAAATACTTCATAATTATGAAGCACAAGGAGCACAAAAAGCATAAGTAAGACATAAAAAGATTTTAGGCACAATGGCATGGTTTGGGGTACGTAAATTGCAAGTCCTGCTGTTCAGTGTTTTAATTTTACCCAAATGGAGGAATTCAAACTGAAGGTCCTCTAAATTTTTCCATGCACAACTCCATATTGCACTTCCATACTGGCCCTTCACAAGTGCACCTTTTGTGTCAACTGCTGGAGCAATATATCAAGTTAGGAGGTACTCTGTACATTGATGATAACTTCTTGATGCAGGTGGTGGAGGAGGAAACAAGGAGAGGAGTACTGCTGGACCTTGTACTGGTAAACAAAGAGGGACCGGTTGAGGATGTGAAAGTAGGAGGCACCCTTGGCTGCAGTGACCATGAGATGGTGGAGTTCAGAATCACATGCGGCAGACACAGGGCCACAAGCAGGATCGCTACCCTGGACTTCAGAAGGGCTAACATTGGCCTCTTCAGAGAACTGCTTGAAAAAGTCCCATGGGACAGGGCTCTAGATGGTAAGGGGGCCCAAGCAAGCTGGCTAATATTCAAGCTCCTTTTCCTCCAGGCTCAAGAGCAGAGCATCCCAAAGAATAAGAAATCAAGCAAGAGAGCTAGGAGACCTGCATAGTTGGGCAGGGAGCTAATGAATAAACTTAAGTGGAAGAAGGAAGTACACAGAGCATGGAAGGAGGGGCTGACCACTTGGGAAGAGTACAAAGAGGTTGTCAGAAGATGCAGGGATGCAACAAGGAAAGATAAGGCCTCCTTAGAACTAAACCTGGTGAGGGAGGTCAAGGACAATAAGAAAGGCTTCTTCAAGTACACTGGAGGTAAAAGGAAGTCTAGAGGAAATGTGGGCCTGCTGCTGAATGAACTGGGTGCCCTGGTGGCCGAGGATAGAGAGAAGGTGGAGTTACTGAAATGCCACCTTTGTCTTGGTCTTTACTTCTAAGGCTAGCTCCCAGGGGTTCCAGACCTATAAGACCACAGAGGAAGTCTGGAGGAAGGAAGATTTTGTCTCAGTTGAGGAGGACTGGGTTAGGGAGCAGTTAAGCAAACTGAACATCCACAAGTCCATGGGCCCTGATGGGATGCACCCACGAGTGCTGAGGGAAATGAAGGAGGTCATTGCTAGGCCACTCTCCATCATCTTTGAGAGGTCCTGGAGAACAGGAGAGGTGCCTGAGGACTGAAGGAAGGCCAACATCATCTCTATCTTCAAAAAGGGCAGGAAGGAGGACCCGAGTAACTATAGGCCAGTCAGCCTCACCTCCGTTCCTGGAAAGGTGATGGAACAGCTTGTTCTTGCCACCATCTCAAAGCATGTTGTGGAAAGGAGGCTTATGATGAGTAGTCAACATGGATTCAACAAAGGGAAGTCATGTTTGACTAATCTGATAGCCTTTTATGATGGCACAACTAGATGGATAGATGAGGGGAGGGCAGTGGATGTGGTATATCTCGACTTCAGCAAAGCTTTCAATACTGTCTCTCATTATATCCTCTCAGCCAAGCTTGAGAAGTGTGGCTTGGATGGTTGTGTGGTGAGATGGATTGGAAACTGGCTGAAGGACAGAGCCCAGAGAGTTGTGGTCAGTGGAGCAGAGTCTAGTTGGAGGCCTGTGGTTAGTGGTGTCCCCCAAGGGTCGGTCCTGGGTCCAGTACTGTTCAATATATTCATCAATGACCTGGACAAAGGCATAGAGTGTACCCTCAGCAAGTTTGCTGATGATACAAAACTGTATCATCCAACCAGAAGGCTGCGCTGCCATCCAGTGTGACCTGGACAGGCTGGAAAGCTGGGCGGGGAGAAATTTAATGGAGTTCAACAAGGGCAAGTGTAAAGTACTGCATCTGGGGAAGAACAACCCCATGTATCAGTACAGGATGGGGGCTGATCTGTTGGAGGGCAGCTCTGGGGAAAAAGATCTAGGAGTCACAGTGCACAAGAGGATGACCATGAGCCAACAATGTGCTCTCGCGGCCAAGAAGGCCAATGGCATCCTAGGCTGTATTAAGAGCATGGCCAGCAGGTCAAGGGAGGTTCTCCTCCCCCTCTGCTCTGTGCTGGTGAGGCCACACCTGGAGTACTGTATCCAGTTCTGGGCACCCCAATTCAAAAGAGACAGGGAGCTACTGGAGAGAGTCCAGCACAGAGCCACGAAGACGATTAAGGGAGTGGAGCATCTCCCTTATGAGGAAAGGTTGAGAGAGCCGGGTCTCTTTAGCCTGGAGAAAAGGAGATTGAGGGGTGACCTCATTAATGTCTATAAATATGTAAAGGGCAAGTGTCGGGAAGATGGAGCAAGGCTCTTCTCAGTGACATCCAGTGATAGGACAAGGGGCAAAGGGTGCAAGCTGGAGCATAGGAGGTTTCAGGTAAACATAAGGAAGAACTTTTTCACGGTGAGGGTGACAGAGCACTGGATCTGGCTGCCAAGAGAGGTTGTGGAGTCTCCTTCTCTGGAGACATTCAAAACCCGCCTGGATGTGTTCCTGTGTGACCTGATCTAGGTGATCCTGCTCTAGCAGGGGGGTTGGACTAGATGATCTTTCGAGGTCCCTTCCAACCCCTAATGTTCTGTGATTCTGTGACCAGGACCTGCACATTCTTTAAGCATGATCTCAGCAACCTATACAGTCAGGATCAGAAGTGACCAAGCAAATTGGCTTCAGTCACAGCTCCTAAGCCCACCTTAAGCAAGGATGTACTCTGCATGGGGAGACTACATCTTGTACAATAGAGTATCTTGTACAATAGAGTATCTTGTACATATAGAAAACTATATGTGTGTACGTCAGTTGCTACTGAACCAAATCAGAATTTCCATGGTATTGCATAACATACGAGTAAGCATGGGGAGATGCTGTGTACACACAAAGACTCACAGCCACCCATTCAAAATAGGTATTTAAATGGATTAACCTGACAACTGTGCTCTCAAACTTGCAATCGTTACACAGTTATATGATTCAGAGGGATTTATAAATATTTGTTTTTCCAGATAAAAAGAGGGTATTAGTGGAATTTTTAAAGTGCATTCACTGCCACTATCCCTCCCTCCCACCCATAAACAAACAAAGAAACGAAACAAAAATGATGTGTTTAGTCATAATTTAAGGCTTGAGGATTTGGGGTTAAGCTTCATATAAAAAGATAACTTACTAATGTAAGGAGCATTAAAAACCCCTCATTTTGCTTAGCTTTTTGAAAACCTCTGAACTTGAGAAATATTTGAGAGATCTGGAATTTAACATCTGAACAAAGGATGTTCTTACTATGGTACTAGTTTATAATACAATCTACAGATTATGGTAAAACAGAATTCTATGTAATTTCTTTCTCTAGACCTGAATATAACCAATCCTTTCTAGTCTATTAGAAAAACTGTCTCCAAATAAGGCGTCTCATTTAACAAGTCCACATCCTTAACACACATAGAAGCTTCTCTGTCACTCACTGTTGGGCAAACATGTTTATGCAGAAGCTCTGTTCAGAGCTCCCTTTTACTGTGAGAAGCCATTTTCCCCCAGGAAAATAATATTTATGAACCATTCTGTCCCCACACAGCAAGTTTTGAATGACAGATTCAGGAAAACAAGAAATTAATCTCTTTCGTAATCCATCAGCACAGCTAAAATAGTAATTCAAAAGAAAGTTAGACTCAAATGTAATTCCTTGGGAGTAGAATCTCTTTGAATGGATTTGGGAGGGAAACACACATCCTTCTCAAATTCTGTAGCTTGGATGGTTATATTTGTCAAGTCACATGCAAAGAAGCAGAATAACAGAATTTAATACCCTGGGGATATATTCTCTTGATAGATGCATCTAACTTTCACAACTATTAATGGAAATTAGATACTGAGTATTGAGAAAAGGGCATGTGCATAAAAATACACACTTCTGAAGATATTCAACCTTATGAAAACTTTATTTTGCTGACTTCTGTTGCAGAAATCCTATTGCTGTGGCATGCTGTTGGAGAGTTATCATATTTTTTGGTAAAGAAGTATCTCTACCAACAAAGCGACATCTCCTTTAACTGCCAAAGGTAAATTTGCTAACATATCCCCTAGGTATTAGCTATTCCTTTTAACAGATTTGCAAATGACTTCCTTCAGTCACCTTGGAGACTACGAATCACTAGCTGGAATACCATCCGGCTGAAATGAGGGAGAGTAATCAGCTCCTTCATTTCTATTTGAGCCTGAAATTTTACTGGGCTTAAAGGAAAATAAAAGCCTTGGGTGAAACCTGCCCATTCTGAAATATATAGGTGTTTTGCCTCTAAATACATCCCTTGAAAGTTCACTGAAAGGTCCTTATTTTTAAATCACATGTGAAGAATTCTTTTACTACACTATAAAATTGAGTATTTTAAGGAGAGTCTCTTCTGCATGTATGCATGGTCCAGCAGGTAAACCCCCACATTAAAAAAATATTAGTTCTGGACGCTAAAAAGTCTGCATATAGGAATACAGCAATTCTCACTCCATACAACAATAGGTTACTCACTGCTTGAAGCAGCCCAGCAGGGTTGGCATTACAAAGTAAGTTAAGGACATTACTACATCAGGAGCAGCTAAGTGGGAGGGAACTTGCCAGTGTAAAATGTTTAGTCTGCCTGCCTGAAGATGCGTGAGAGACTGCAGGCTCTTACACTTGGTTTATAATGAGGCAGAATAAAATTATAAATGTGAAACATACACACAGAGTTGGATTTCTAGGGTTTTCCCCTCCCAGTTGCTCTAGATATGGTCATCCACTATTTCAATCCTCAAGCTGTATCTTAAGTCACTTTCAAGAACACAATCTTTCACCAGCACTCCTAGACAGCACATACACTTACAAGCTTGTTTAGAAGAAACATTGCAAAGAAGAAACTAATTTAAGTATCTACAAAACAATTAATTCTATTGAAGGAATTGTTTCAGGAAGAAAGGCGGTAAGAGACAAGATAGAAACACAAGATAAAGTGTATCAAGCAGCAGCTCTGAAGCAAACCTTCCATTGCTGCTTAAATTTTGTCTGAATATCTCAAATTCCATCCAATTAAACTTTTTTTTTTCTAACAACTGAGAACTACAAAAAGAAAAATATGATGACACTTCATAAACTTTTGAATGGTGCAATTCATTTCTGGGAACAGCGTAACATTCCTCATACCTGCTATCACAGGACAGAAGATGTTTACTGTGACATTTATTAGTTAAATTTAATAGGATAAGATATTCAGCAGATGCTAATCTGTGATTTCTGAGTGCTGCTATGTTAAATTATACTAGCTGACATTTAATAGTATAGAGTCACTGAACGTTTCTGGGTATTGGTCACAGCACATCATTATCCTTCATCTGGATGGCACTTACTCGACTCCAGAAATCAGTAATAGTCTGCAGGATGTCTAAGGGCTTCTATGAAATGAATTTTAATCAAATGCCAAGTGGATTAATAATTACATCATGAAAATACTATTTCAATAATTGTCATTGAGGAGGCTATGCATAACATGGCCATAGTTGCTGAACTACCCAGCATCCATTTAAACTTCAGGAGCTGTTTTCATGTTTTGTTAGGGTTTCTGGCGTAAGTGTCCAGTGACATGGGCAGCTCATTCTCTAAAGCTGTCACTTTGGCATTTTTCACAAACATTGGACTCATGTAGAACACAGTATATTTTTAAAAGCATTCTCAAAAACCACAACAATTTCCAAGCTTTCCAAATACAGTAATAGCTTAGGTTATACCAGAGAAAAGTGTTCCGTAGGAATAGAGACTTTTTTAAAATTCCCTAGACACAAGATTTTATAACTTGTGTATTTGAAATATCCTTGCACAGGGTTAGTTAGAAAAGTACTTTAACTGTTTGTTAATTCTGGAGATGCTAGTCCTAATTCTAAGAGCGATATGAGTGATTCTGTTGTGGTGGTGGTAATCTGCTGCATCATGGATTTGTAGGTTACAGGACCTCTATGCCAGGAAAAGTTGAGATGATGCTCCCAGTCTGGCCTTCCACAAGTGAAATCATTCCACTCTGGTAGTTTTGCAAAGCCCTAACTTCTCTGGGTATATGTTTAACAAGCAAAACCCTATTTTGATTTAGAGATTCACATTGTGAAGTCCATCACAGCACTTGGCAGGGCGCCAACCATGAAATTATCCTATTTGTCAAAAATACACACCTTTTTTCTGGAGTGATTTAGTTCACCTACATCTTTGATTTGTTGGAATAAATACTTGTTCACTTTTCATAATCTCACCCCCTGCAGAGTATAAAATATCAAGTTAACACAGCTTAATACCTTATTCTTCATCAACTGCAGTGAATTTCCTCATGAGCTCTCCTACCCACAGCTGAGCATTCTGGCAGAGCAAATTTAAGTAGGTTGTACTACCTTACATTTGCCTTGAGGCTCCCAGTTACTGGTGTTTATGTAATGTATGGTATCTTCTTAAGGCATGGCAAACTGCCTGCATATCTGACCAAATCTTTACCCAGCCAGAGAATAGCACCTGTAGGTACTATTCTTAATTATTTTGTTCTTCATATGTTCAAAACCACAACAGCTTGTCATTTTCAAAAGGCAGGCAATCATTAACAGAAAACTCTTACCTGAAAATGCTAAAAAGTCAGTATGGTTCCTGAAACAAACAGTGCCACTTCCTTCCTAACCTACTGCAGACCTAAGGGCAATTACTTGAGTTGAAATTACTGCTCTGGCCAAAGCTATCTATACTTCTAGTTCAAAAGCACAAAATGGAAATTTTAAACAAAATCCACCTTTTAAAAGGAATAATGATGATTGTACAGGTAGTCTAACTACTCATGCTAAGCAACAGCTTGGGAAGGCAGGTGTTGGTGTTCTCTATTTCTAGGTATGTGGTTACGATAGTGGTAACTTGCCTTGTCATTAACTTTCAAGTTTAAGATACTTCAAATAATTAGTGGTTTGCCTCTAGCATTTTCTTCCCACATCCACCATGAGAAGACTAATACACTTCTGATGTCAAACCACCAGTAGGTATGTGCCTGACAATCATACTACAAGGCCCCAGAACAAAAAATCCAAGTTAGGGTAACTGCAAGTTAGCTGAACAGTGACCAATATATACATAGACAACGGAGGGAAGAGTTAGGCCCTAAATGGCCAAACTGAAGCAAGCTACCAAAGCTTCCTTATGCCTCACCGTTCCCCAGCAGCTCCTAGTGCACAGCCTCTTAACCTGAAAAAATTAGGGGAGAAAAAAGTGCTAATTGTGTCTTATTGAACTTGGCAGGGCATTTGAGGCTGATGAGAATTTCTGGATGTTCTGAGGGTTTTCATCCAGAATTTCTGTTGAGAAACAACAGTGGTTATGACTCTCTTTGAACCTCAGTTTCCCAATCACAATAGACCAGTGTTGAAATAACCTCTGTTCATTTTCCATAAGTTCTATAATTGTCTGTAGAAACTGTAATTAACACACCAATGCATTGATTTTTTGCCACATGTTAAAAACTAGCTGAAACTGTGGAAAGTCTAATACAAGTAACTGTACCAAAATTATATCGTGGCATCAAAAGTACAATGGATGAAGTCATGGGAAGCTAAAGATCTGGGTTTGGGTCTCCAGAGACTAAGAGGCTGAGTGCAGGCTTCTCACTTCCTCACTCACTGCTTTAACCATAGGTCAAGATGCAAAAACTGTTCTCAGTTATAAGTCACCAACAAGCCTTGCCTCTTCCTCCTCCCATATAAAAGAATGAGCACGTATAGGAAGAGCTTTCATGCCTAATACAGATACTTTGAAATCTTCCTTTTAGGGTCAGGTGCCTATTTTTTAAACAACACAAAATCTACTTGGGATATGCCTGAGTCCTCATTCTGAATCCTATATTCCTGGATTTTGTTGATTTAATTTGAATCATTTTTTTTCCTCCCTTTATACACAGTAAAGGCAGGGGACATGTACATATGGGAAGCTCTAGGCTGCCTCTTGTTGCACTATTTATGGTGCCAGTGCGGCTTCACTGGTAGTGAGAGTAGGTAGGGAAGAGTGGGAACAGCAAAGTCCTCAGCCAGGCAGAAACTCCAAGGCAAAAGTATAAAATGTAAGGAGTGTGTGACAAAGGAGTTGAGGGAGAAAGAAAAACAAAGATGAAAAAACACTTTTTGGTTGCATTCGCTTTTCCAGAATAGTTCACCAATCTCCTCCTGCTGAAAGACTTCCTATCTCTATTATCCAGAGGCAAAGAGAGAGCAGATATGGCTTTAGTTACAACCAGACAACGTGGTATTGCTGTTTACACGCAAACTTTGGCTATACCAGCTGTGCAAGTCTGATGGCCTTGGCACTGTACATACCAGATGAGAATACTACAAATGCAATAAAAGGATAAGCTTCCCAGATGTTTTACTTAAGGCATTCCCTCGTGGTAAAGATGGGTGAGGAAATGGAAGAACAGACTGCGAGGAAGAGGGGAAATTCAATAGCCCAGAAGCACATATTGCTGACCTAGTTACTTTGTTAAAGCTTCAATAAAGAGGCTTACGAAGTCATGACTATTACATGGTCCTCTCTGATCTTTTCACGAGGATGAGAAATGGTTGTTTTCAGTTTAAAATGGAAAAAAAGATTCTGTATGTAAAGTCTGTCTTTGTTGTGCTGTGAACTCCCTGGAGAGAATATCAGTCACCCTGCAGGGGCTGGAATAATGAATGAATCCATCAGGGAACAGGCTTTCTTCTCCTCTGACATGCTTCAGGGGACCACCCGCACACATGTCAACCCTCAACCCTTTCTCTGCTGAGTGCTGCCTCTAAAGGCCTGCCCAGTCTCAGCCAGCAAGGATCCTTCCTCTCAGAGCCCATCACTGATAAAGTTTAGATACTCTCAGGCTGAGGAGTGATGCGACCATGGGCCTTCCACCTTCTGGGCAAAGGCTCTAATCACTGTAGGAAAGGAGACAATGCAACTGTGAAAATCGATAATGGGAACTGTGGGGAGGTAGAAGGTACACAGCAGGGCAGCTGGCCAACTGCTACAGCACAGTCACTGTAGAATCATAGATCTCCTTGTATGCAGGAGACAAATGAGAAGGGTAATTGCTGCATGCTTGTGGGCAGAACCAGCCAAAGGAAATAAAGCATCGAGCACCACCTGGCTATGACAGCTCTTCTGTTGATAACCTCATGGGCTCCTGACCACAGACTGACAAAATTGTAAAATTCTTCCCATTAGTGAAACATACAGAGATTTGCTTCTTCATTCCTGCATTCCTCCTATGAATTTCTCAAGAAGAATGGGACACCCTGAAGCCACTACCCAGTCATGTTACTGGAAAGCTTAAGATAGCTACAGAGCTGAAGGAGGAGCATCCTGAGAGCAGGAAGCGATCAACTATCTTGTGAACTCTGGAAGCAACTCAGTGCTGGTCAGATGCTGAACTCCTGCATATGATTTTATCATCTTTCCATCTTACCACTATTGGTAATACAGTGAAAAAGATATATCCTTAATTGTGTATATTTTTACAATGCAGCCCATCTTAGGGTAAAAGGTAAAAAAAAAAGAAGCCTACGTAATGTCTTGCTCAGGATAACAAAGAAGTGGTACTCTGTGTTAATCAGTAGCTTTACAGTGAGTTGAAGAACGTAACTACAGGCCTCCCTTTAGCCTGAAATTGCACAGTGGATACTATCTCATGAAGGAATGAGAGATTAGACAGTTGGAGAAAAAAAATGGAAAGGGAAAAAGCATAGTTACATCTACCATATTTTCCCTAGTATGCACTTCAACAGCTAAAAGTTATTCATACACACTACTTAATTGTAACTTCAGATTTGCCTCAGCCACAGAGTTCCCAAAACATATAGAAGTTGGTCAGGACAGCAGTAAAACAGTAAAAAAAGGGAGCCTAAGCTGTGCTGTCAAAACCACTGCTGTTCTGCAGCTTTATATAGTGAGTTGCCAATAGTACCTGCACTACTAATTAGACCTCAAGGATCAGATCAGCATCTCAAGACACACAAGAATCCTAGACAGCTGCTTCTGCTTCTTTCCCTGAAAACAATCAGGAGTGATAATCCATTACTAATCATCTGTGGTCTGTTTCAAAGTTCACCCTCTTGTACAGCAACATTAAAAATGTACTTATATTAGTTAGTGAGATGAAATCTAAAAAATTACCACATTATCATCCAAAAGCCCCAGGCACTACCTAACCATGCCAACAGGTGACGTATATGCAGGATGCACTTACTCCCATTCTGGGCTGCAGAATCCACAGCAGGATTAAAAGTGAAGAGAGGTGGGTCACCTGCATCTCACATCTGAAATATTTAGATCCAAGAGAACTACAGGGTAACTCTTGGAAAATCTAACTGAACTCCTTTTTCTTTCTAAGTCCATAAAGTTAGTACCAGCTCACTTATGACCCTTCTGGGTGAAATGTTAAACAAAATTAAAAACCACATCCACATTCTAAGGAGGAGTTTGCCACTTAGTCCTCATTTCTCTTTCTCCACTTTGCTTCTTTACTGATTACACCAGCACTAGCAGCCTATCAGCGATGAGAGAGCTTCAGTTTCTATACAGTTTGGGAAAAGTACATAAAAGCTTCTGAAGAAAAGGCCTGGTCTTGATGAGAAATCATCCCTCTTACACATTTCTCTTTTTTTGGGACTACCCATCCTGAATAATTTAATCTCCATCCTCCCTAATTTTCCTCTCATGATTCTTCCTGGGCAAAAACCCCTAATGATACATTACAAGAAGTTTGAAAGCATCTTCTTTCCCTTGACTGTCTGAAATCTCTCCTTCCTAATGTTCTGAGGACTTCAAAATACTGCAGTCAAATTTCTCTTTTGCTACAAGAAAGAGAACTGTATCACTCTGGCTCCTGTAAGACTGATATCACAGAAGCCCCCCTGAGGGAATCACATACAGTTGCCTATTATTTGTTCCGTGGTCAGATTCTCAGCTGGTATAAATTAGGGCAGGTTCCTTGCCTTCAACAGAGTAAAGCTGATTTATGCCGGCTGACAATCTGGCCCTGCATGTGTTCCACTTGCACAATGCTAGTTTTTAAAGAGGCCCATTAAAGTGCCCCAGGCATGTAAGAACCACACTTGGGTCTTCACTTGGAAAATGTTGCTCTGAGTGACTGTGAAACCTCCCTGCTACTCTCTGAGTATGTACTGTTCAAACTCACTTGCTTTTCTAACAGAAGGAAGTCTCTAAGCCTTGACAGAGCCACCCCAAACTCGGGAACACAAATTTTCTAACGTCTTCTGCACAGACCATTTTTTTTAACTGAGTTTAAATGCTGACCTAAATGAAGCCCACAGGTATACCAATGCAATGTTCTGGAGGAACTGATCAAGCAGACTGCTCTATCTGTTCCTGAAATCTATTCATTTCAATCAAATTTTTGCCAAAATACTACTCCGAGTGAGTGGAGAACTGGAATGCTGGCATCAGACTATCAGGACTGTTAGTAATAAAAATTGTGGTTTCATTGTATGACAGAAATTTCTGAATACAGCTTGTTATTATGATAAGAAACAAAGACTAGAAGACATCAGTCATTCAGAGCACTGCCATTCCCATCCGACAAGGAGAAAATGAACACATGGCGACAGGTCAACCTAAAAAACTGTCAGTAAAATGTTTTTCCTGCACCACAAAGGGCTGTAACATTTCATACATTTTCATATTCACAACCCAAGTGAAACCAGAATAATTTTAAGTGATGGATGTGGTGGTGTTTGTGCATGCGTACACAATGAGAGCATGACAGCCCTCCAATATCCTGGAGACAGAGGACAGGGGGAGCTCCAGATTCAAATGTGCATTCTATGAGTCAGACCAAGCACTTGATTCTGCCTTTATTCCATCCTTGACCAGTGATTACTCTTATTATTGATTAATGATGATTTCTTTTTCTCTTTCTATATCAGAAATCCCACCATGAACTAGGAAAAAAAAGAAAAGAAAAAAAGATTTCTTGATGAAAGTTTAATGGAAACTGGTACATTTCCACAAATTGTTTCAGTTTTGACAAATCAGCATTTTCCCATGAAAAACAGTGTCAAAAACTCTCAACCAGTTCTAATTCTAACCAGATTAACTCAGGCATGAATGCCAGCAGGAAGTTCTTGCTAAATACTAGTTGTTTGAGCAAAGGAAAAGTACTCCTTCCCCAGATGATCTTCCCAGAGGTCAAAAGGCTTTAAAACATGTAGGAAGAAAAGGATAGATATTTCTAGCTGCAACAACCACAATGGCATTCAGAGCAAGAGTAAGCACAGAAATGGCATTTTAAAAAGAATTATGCGCAAACGTGGATAAACCAACAATACTTCTCCTGCATTTCTAATGTTGTTTCTTAAAATCTTAAACAGTTGTGAAACCTTGCAGCAACACAAACAAATGGACATTAGTCCCTGACGCAGGAATCCCTATGGACTGCAGGGCAGACCCCTTAATAAATGCTTCAACTTAAATTCTGCTCAAATCTCTAGAAGTTAGTGGTCCCAAGCAAACAATGGCATGCCATCACCAGTAGAAACAGAATTAGCTAAATCCTGGTGATATATTTATTAGTTCTAACCACCACTTTGGATGAGTTTTTTATCACTGGATCGCATTTGAATTGGTTTGCTCTCTCTATGTATCTTACCCTAAACATCTGTACACTAACTAAACAGGTGTTCTTTCAGGCAGCAGGATATAAATAGTTGTACTCAACCAATGCCAGTGCTGCTGCTATGTCTTTATGCCAGAATGAAGACATACTATGAAAAATAACCATTGAAGACTTAGCTGGGTCACCAAGAAGCCAATCTTGCAAGCACCGAGTATCAACTTACTGCTTACAGTGGCATATAGATCAGCAGCATTTACCATAACTACAGTGCCCTGCCCCAGTGTGTATGCCCACTCCTTGCTGTAAAAGCAATCTATCCCCTGTAGTAAGAAGTGTCTCCATTGTTTCTTACTACAACTCTTATCACTTCCACTTGCCAGTAAAATTAAACTTCAAAAGGACTTAAAACTAATCTGTCAAAACCAGGGCATATTCTTTCTGATTTATTTCAGTCTATTTTAATCTTTCAGACTTAGAGTTCATAAAAAAGCACAAGTATTTTATTGTGATCTTTTATTTTATTCTTGATTATAAGAGTTTAAAATCCAGTTTCCATTATCCTATAGGAAAAAAAGAGAAACAAAAAACCCCTCTAACCCCAAAAAAATTTAAGGCTAAACACCTATTAAGTAAAAGAAAGTCTTGATACTCTCAGACTAGGATTCAGTCAACTTTCTTTTTTATAACAGGACTGGCTCTCTACTACTCCATGCTGGAAATCCCTTGTACTCTCCAACACCCACACAGAATTGGTAGGTATCTTAGTCCATTTTACTGAGTTTGCAATGCTCTGTCAATACAGACTAGCTGGGATGTGCCTGTGATGTGCCTACCTGGTAACTTCCACTGAGTCAAAGGCCTCCTATGTGGCAATGGAGACACTGTGCTGCTAGTCTCTCATCCACCTCAGGACATTCCATTGTTTCTCAGCTCATCAGGTGCGAGAGGGGCTGTGGGAACCATGGGCAGACCAGGACTATAACAACTCATCTCTCTCCTACCGATCCCTGGACCATGGGGCCACAAAGACGGTTGGAAGCCCTGACTTTCACTGTCACCAATACTCAACTGTAGACATGCCAGCCAGTGTGGACACTATATGGATCACTTTCAGATCAAAATCTGTAATTGTGCTGATAATATTTCATACCTAGCTGATACAAATGTACCCTGTTAAGCAAAATCCAAGAGAGTAACAAATCGAGCACAACCATTTGGTTTTGCTCATTCCTGCTATACTGTAAATGAGGCATAGTTCTTCAGAGGTCACACAAGAGACAGTGATGCAAAGTGAATGCTATCAAAGTACATATAGCACAGACATACATTGAGAAAAAAACTTCCTATGCCACAAATCCAAAAATATAACCTTAAAAATATCCTGCTGAGGAAATATAAGCATAGGAAAATAACTGGTGCTATGTTGATACTACACTCTTTTTTTCTCTCCCCAAAAGAGCAACTCCTTTTGAAAAGCCTAGTCCTGAAAAAAAACACCTACAAAAAAAACGAAAAAACAAAAACCAAACCATGAAGAATTTTCTTTCTGGTAAGAGCCTGACACCATCTTTGGTCCTAAGTTCAGAATTAACCTTGTCACAATGACAACTTTTATCAGCCACCATTACAGCACACTGCATTTTTGAAACTGTATTTAATTTTGAAGCAATGCTGTTCAGCTAAATGTAGGTCAAATAAATGTTTATAAATAATACGTGAAAAAATATTACTAATATGAAAAAATATTAATTATTCCATTGCCATTTTTGAAATTACTTTTGAAACTGTTTCAGGAAACTTATATGCTATTACTCTATGTAACTCTACTGGTGCTAATAATGGAACTATATTAATTTGCAGCAGCTTAAGATCCGGCTCATAATTTTTTATTAGAAACCATTTCTATACAGAATTCACCACTTGAATATTATATAAGTGTGTTAATGCCAAGGAGCTCAAAATAGCAATTAAATAAAAGCTATTTTCAATGTCTCAGGTATAAATGTCTTACAATACAAGGATACCCCATAAATAGAAGAAAATGCAGTAATATTTCTGTTCAATTCCTACTTGTCTCCTGAAATAACTGGAAATTTGCCTGTTTTAATGGGGGACAGGAATTTATTTTAGATTTGATCATGTTACAAACATGTTCCACCACATTACAAAGATGTTTGTTCTCACACTTTCCTCTTGAAAATATCTGAATCTCTACATTTGATTTTGTTACTATAAAATTAACTGACTGTGATATAGCTTTTAAAAAACAATGAGAAAACAATGCAAGTAGAGTTTGGCTGAATGGAGAGATTAAGCTCCTGATGTTCGGAAATAAAAAATTATTACACAGATTATTCTAAGGAACAAATTTCTGGTTTTGATACCTCAAAGATAATTACAAATTCATATTCACTTGGACACAGCAGCACTTATTTCTTATGTGGGCAACTGCTGGTTTGCACTGCCATTTATTGATTAAATGCTCAATATATCATTCACAATCATTCAAAAAAATTCACACCTTGTCCATTTACACCATGGAAAAAAATTCAATCACTTGTGTGTAGTACAGAACATGAGAGCATCTTTTTCAAAATAGATAGCTTCTATTGGACCTGCTCACAAATTTGTGATCTTGTCCAGAATCTTTATAGGAACGTGCTGTTCCTGTCTAATATTTTGCTGTGAAGAATGTTAAAATGAAATTTTAGCTGGGGTTTTAACCTCTTCACCAACAAGAGCCAGCTGGTTAGTAGGCAGGTAGCAACTGAGCTCTCCTGAGACTGGTATCTCTCCTGCCCCATCCTCACTGCACTGCTGAGCTACTGATCTTTACAAAATAAGGAACTCGTTTTTACTGTTTATTTTCCCCAAAACATCTGGCAGCTCTAGTTTTCATTTTGATGCCAAATAACAATATCCAAGCCTCACATTTTATGACCCCCTCCCCAACTGTTGCTTTCTGATCAACTCTTTCTGTTACACACACAATAGAATCCTATGCTAATTATTAAAACAACTTTTGGAGCTATAGGTTAGATTATCTGACAACAGGTCTACTCAGTAGGGTGTAGATGAAGATCAGTATGAAAAATGTTGAATTGCAACCAATCTAGATATTTTTCCCTCACTGGACCTATGACAAAAAAGGAATATACTCTTAAGCTATGTCCATTTTTAAAATCTACTTATAATTTGAGACTGCCTGTACTGGCTGAGTGAAAAAAAAAGGATAATAATAATAAATGACACAAAATTAACAAAAGTGGGGCTTTTTCATTTAAATCTTTTTCTGACGAGAATCTTCAAAAACTTGGGGCTGGTGTAAAAATAAAATATAAATGATATTATTTATAAATAAAGAAAATTATTTATATTAATCAGAAATAATAGAAAAATATTAAAAATCAGCAAGAAGCTGCACACCTCAAGTTTAAAATAATTATCATTTTGAGCCCTGGGACACCATAGTGCCTTATTCTTAAACTGTTTTTTTCTTTAATCTGCCTTGAGTTTTCATGAGTAACTCTGCAGGTATGTAAAACCTGTTGACTTTGACAGGATTATTAATAAAGCATGAAGTTATTCATACCATACATAGTTATTTGCAGTAGCTATACAAGAACTATCTTGTTTATGTAATTATGTTTTAGCAACAGTTTTCAGATCATTATTGACCATGAATGGACCACAAGGGAAAATCAGAGGGCACAAAGTAAAGTTTGTAGAAGCTCAGGTGTCCACACATCTTACCTGAGGACTAAAACTAGACATGTGATACCACAAGACTTCTCAGATATCTACTTAATTCTTCAAACGGTTTCAGATTTAGTATTGCTGCAATCTGATGTTCTCTTTTTAGGTTCACCAGTTGTGCTGCAACATGATTTAGGGCCTAAACTTGCAGTTACAGATGTTAGCTCACATATGTGGGTTAGTACTGGTAGGATGGAGACTGAAAGCTCCTCAGGGAAGGGACTGTGACTTTGCAGCAGCACTTTAAGCTCTTAGTAATACTCCTAATTATCCTATGAAGAATATTGCAAACCACAGCTCAAACACCTATCTAAGGACGTCTTGATAAAAACAGAACAAGGGATGTAAGTTGTCATTAACAGGGAGTCAAACAAGAGTACTAAGTGGAGGAGGGACTGCTACTCCTGGTCCAACTGCCCGTAATCTCCAGCTTAACCCCTCTGCAGGCAAAAACTCACATGAAGAACAACTTTTCGGTACGCGGCTGCTGAAGGCCGAGCAGCGAGCCCTGCCGCACGCACAGGCCCAGTTCCGAGAGGCTGTGCACCGCCCCGGGTCACGCAGTGCCCCAGGCACCTTCCACCCCCTCCCCTGGGTGTGCAGGAGGGCTGTTCCCATCCCTCAGGGAGCTGTAAACGCTGTGCGGGGGCTGGATCCCGCACCCGCGGGCACGCTGCGAAGCGGGCGAGAGGCGTGGGTCGCGGCCGCCTGGTCCCCCGGGACTGGTCCCCTCGCGCTCGGCGCCGCCCGGCACCAGGTGCGGGAGCGACCGCCGCTCCGGGGGCAGCAATCAGCTCCCGAGCTGCCCTCGTCGGGCTCCTCTGGCCGGACCAGACCCTGCTGCATTTCCTGTCAAACCTTCTCTTGTCTCCCCACTCTTCCCTCCGCGGACGGACCTCATTTTTTTGCNGCTGCTCGGGACTGCGGGTGACTCACTGAGAACTTCACTTCGGCGCTGCAGGGGAAACAGGAAATCTTAAACTTCGCAAACAGCTGGGCAGGACTTTCTTACTCTTACAGTAGTTCCTTCTCCCCCTTCCCATAGTCACCCCCTTCCCGGCGCTCGCCCTTTNGCACCTTCCACCCCCTCCCCTGGGTGTGCAGGAGGGCTGTTCCCATCCCTCAGGGAGCTGTAAACGCTGTGCGGGGGCTGGATCCCGCACCCGCGGGCACGCTGCGAAGCGGGCGAGAGGCGTGGGTCGCGGCCGCCTGGTCCCCCGGGACTGGTCCCCTCGCGCTCGGCGCCGCCCGGCACCAGGTGCGGGAGCGACCGCCGCTCCGGGGGCAGCAATCAGCTCCCGAGCTGCCCTCGTCGGGCTCCTCTGGCCGGACCAGACCCTGCTGCATTTCCTGTCAAACCTTCTCTTGTCTCCCCACTCTTCCCTCCGCGGACGGACCTCATTTTTTTGCCGCGAAACTCTCAGATTCCCAGTCCTTTCTTCCCCGCGTTACTTTCCAGCAGGGCTATAAACAAACATTTTCACCATCCCCCCCCCCACCCCCCGAAATGTTTCCAGCCTCAAAACTTTCTTAGCAACCGCGTCCCCTCCTCCCGCTCCTGCCTTCGGCCCCACTCTTGCCCCGTTCCTGCCTCCTCTCCCCTGCCCC
>VYZX01007720.1:1016-23710 GCA_013401335.1 Brachypteracias leptosomus | reverse complement strand
TCACATGTCGAGCGGGCGCGGCGGGCCGGCGCGCACTTACCCCGAAGCAGAGCGGGGACCGAGCTGCCCATGAGGAGCCAGAGGGAAACGCGCAGGAGCAGACGCCGCAGGCTCCTCGGCAGACGGGGAGTCATCGCGGAGCCGGGCCGGCACGGGCGGCGAGCGGCGGGCGGGGNTTTAGCATGAAACCTCACCCAGTTTGATGTCAATCATCTGCCAGAGGCCAGCCCCTCTCAGGTCTGGCTCTCCCAACACGAGTGCGCTGGGGCCAGCCTCGACGTGCTGCCCGGATCCCTGCTTCTTCCTCTCTCCCCAGGCAGGGACCGGGCACAGCCCCCCGCCCATACTGCTGGGCCCCGGAGCAGCGACGTGGCTTGCGAGCGGGCTCAAGGTCGACGGGAAACCGCCAGCTCGAACGGATCCTTCTCCCTACGAGTTGACACGGGCCCGGTCCTGTCATTTGGGGCGTGAGTGCTTCCCAGAGCTCCTCATTGCATCTGTATCCCCGACCTTACCGATGCTGCTGCAGCCTGTTTCTCCCTCTGCAGAACTGGTTTCGGAAAGACGGACATAAACCCCAGTTGAACTAAAGTTGGGGCAGGGGAAGTCGAAGGCAGAGTAGTGACAGGAAACGTTCATACAGACTAGCAGGGCGATCAGCACGCAGATGTTGAAACTGACTGGGACAACTTGTCACCTGTCTCTTTTTTTGTATTTTGCTCCCAGATGGACTGGATGTGTACCACTTGGTCCCAAATGCTGCATATGTGACACAGATGAAGTTCTCTTCCATCCCTCCCTCTGAAGCAGGTTCAGCTTTTAACAGAGATTATGCCTTCTCCAGGAGGGAGAAATTGCACATAGGATTCAAGGAGTAGGACCACAACGGATGATGCCAACTTTGCATGGCCCAGAGACTATAAGAATCATTAGACTCTCAACCTGAATAAGGCCTGAGCTCTCTGCTAATACATGTCCAGCCGTTGCATAGTCAGCGGTTGTGTTGAGGACAATGTTTTGTTCACAGAGTCTTCCTTCCTCTCTGAGTTAAATGGCTGAGCATTGATTGAAAGGTAAACTGATGCACAAAGGGATAAGTTGAGACTGTCTGTTCAAAGGTTGGTGCTTCACTTTTGTCTTGGTTACAGCACTAGTTAGAGGTACAGATATAGGTATTTCAGAAAAAGGGCTAAGCCCTCAGGGACAGTATGTGTAATGTATAAATTTGGAAATGTTTGCATAATGCATTTAACTGGCCTATAACAGATATTAAAAGTCTTATTGTAATTTTATGTAAATTTAGTTTTTAAATTTCCCTAAATGCATGTTTTCATAATGCAGTCCCAGTTTATGGTGCAAATTCTTATAAACCTCTCCAAGAGCATTTTTCTCTTCCCCCACCCTCTTTAAATACAGTCAGGATTCACTCAAACACAGTTGTCACCTTCCAGAGGTAAGAAAAATGTTGGACTCGCCTTTGAACACAGACTGGAGTGTTCTTATCAGTTCCTTTGCACCAGCTCTGTGCTTAGAAGCTGGCTGTGTTTTCAGTAATCCACTTGAACAAAGCATTTACTGCATGCTGGATATATTCCTCTCTCCTTGTAGCTGTCAAGCTGCAGGTGCCAAAGAGTTGCTGGTTTTGCTTAGAAAATTTGATGTGTATACTGAGCTCACCTGTTAGATTTTGGTGACTAACTTTCAATATGAAAAAAAGCTTAAAGGCCATTAAATACAGATTTAATGTTACTATTCAAACCTGTCACAATCCAGGCGTGATTTAGCAAGCTGGCGTCTGCCTCACTTACATCTCTCTCCCTTGCACAAGTACTATGGCTCTTTTATCACATGGGCACCTTCTGACCAGTCTCTCTCCTCTGAGGTCTGGCAGGAGGAGAGGGGCTTGCAGGAGATGGAGGCATTGGGGAGAGCTGTACTCAGGTTCCCATTAGTCTCACATCCCTGACTGCAGTCTGGCATCACAGTCTGTCGAGAGATGAGGTGATATGGTACCTGTTACCCAGTAACTGAGGATTCTACTACAAGTGGATTTCAGAAGCCTGACGTTTCCATATAAATACTGGTTTTGTTCCGCAGACTATCATGCAGTGAGGATTATGCTACAGCTGCACTTTGAATGTTCAGAGAGACCATGAGAGTGGTAGGAGCTACTAGAAAGTTTTTGGGTGGAAGGAATATATCTTACCTGGGTATCCTCAGTGGAGGATAACTTTGTCACCAAAAGTCAACATGGAAGTTGAAGTAAACCCCAATTTGGTTTGCAGATTTGTCCCAGACAGACTTACTAACAAAAGCTCACGTCCTGCCTTTTTGAGTACTATAAGCTTCCCTGCTGGGCCCAAGTGCAGTTTAATCAGGATTTCCTGGACAACCAAAATATATAAAAACAAGACTAAGCTGGTCATTTCTTTCCATTTCCTTGTTCATAGTTCCCAGTTCCCTATTTGCAGATGGCAGTTTATTACTTCTAGACTGAAACTGTGAATATTTAACCTCAGCATGACTGAGGTAAGAAAGAGCCTGCTTTGAAGAACCGCAGATTAAAGCTGCAAATAATTAACTCTGGCCTGACAGGGTAAGGAAGGATCAGCTAATTTCAGTTTGCTACTCAGAAAGGCAAAATATTGAAGCACTGAATATTGTTTCTTTCTGAGCCTTAAAAAGAGATGTCCAGAACACAAACAAGTTAGTATCTCTTGTATCTCAGGGCCTCCTAGTGAAGACAAGCTAAGTGCTTCTTGCTGCCGTTTTAGGTACAGCTTTTTAAAACAGTCCATAAAACCTACTGAGTACGAATGATCTCTGTAGGATTCCAACAATTTCTGAGCTTGCAGTATCATATTTCTGTCAAAACTCTATGCAAACTGCAGTGTTATTCTCATATGAAGAATACTTTTGAGCTTTCACAAAACTTGCTTTGTTTATTAAAACTGTCATTTCACTGTACACAACATACGCTTTTAATCTCAAATCATTCATACCCACAGCCAAAAACTGCTGATGTGCCCAGTAAAGCTGTTATTTTGATTCTTTTATTAGCTCCAATATTGCTTTGTTTAAGAATCCTGCAACAAGCTACTTCCCAGAATCACTGATTCAGAATTAAACAAGGCCTATACAGCTGCACTAACATGATGTTTATGCCTATATAAAGCCAACATATGTGGCTTAAGGTGAAGACATCTTACCTTACTATCTAAATGTTAGCCTCAGAGTGAAATTCCAGGAGGTGGCTGAGACAACCTAGCACCTTTCCTGCCATCTCAAAGAGTAGTAGTATTTGTTTGACTGTAGTGGGTTAGTCCCAGATCAGATTCAAGGACCACAGAACGGAGGACAAAGTCTGAAGGAACAGAACTGACATTTAACAGTGCAGGAAGCTATTAGGTCACCTACCTCCACTCAGTCATCAAAGGATGGAGAGGAGTCCAGATATTTTAAAAACCTCTGGATACATGAGCTGACAACAGAAAGCATAGTTTAGATATCTGACATTAGGTGGCATGGATCCTAAAGAGAATGTTCTTTGAATTGTATACATTATATAATGTAAGCTACAAGATGCACTACTAACTGGCAATCATTGGAACTACTGCCTGTGATTTTTGTTTGGAATGAAACAAGGCAGTCTGGTACATAGTATGCTAATATTGCTTTGACAGAACTATTAATGATGTAACTGGAATGTAAGTTTCCTTCTTTTGCATAATCACTGGTTTCAACTTGTTACTAATAATTTGTACCATTATAAGAACACACGCAGCCTCAAGCAAGGACATTTACAAAAGGTTACACCTATTGCAAAATTCTTTGAAAGATTATTAAAAAGTGTTTGGACTTAACACAGCATTATGCTTATCTCACAGATATAATCAAATTAAAACACCTGTTGTGTGTAATCATCTGTCAGAAGGAGGCTATCATCTTATTATCAACTCCTGCATACATCACAGGCAACAAGAATAATTTTATCTTCAAGACTTATCTTAGTAATGCTCTCTGTACAAATCTCGTGAGTGATGCTCAGCAAAATAAAGTTTTGAAATATTATTCAAATTAGCACTAGACTCTCAGGGCACTGCTGTTGACATTGTCTCTGACTTTTAGCTATAGTGCAAATCAACCATTTTTAAGCTTGGCTGAATTGGCTTGTTCTATGTTTACTGTGTATGTATAAATACCTCCAATAGTGAAAGCAGAAGTACGTTAGTGTCAGAAAAGATAGTCCCGCAGTGCCAGAAGCAGGAAGCACATTAATCTTACCACACAACCTTTTACCTGAAGAATTCCACTGTTTTTCCAAAATCAAAAGACATTTGGAGGATTTTATACTGTTTTCTTCAGTTTCTTGTACTTCTCAACATGGGTGTCTGAACTGGGTAAAAACCTTGCACATTCCCATAAACATGTTCTATCTTTTGCCTTAACTCTTTTACATGTACAAATAACTAATGAAACTAAATCAGATGAAGTGGCATTTTTAGAAGATATGGAACCAAATTATTACAGATATACCTGGGAGATAATTTAAGCTGCTGAAAAATATGGTTACCCATGGAACCTGTCTCCATTACCACATAATTTGTAGTACTTATTATCATCAAAGCTTGTTATTTTAGACTCTTCATTAGAAAGAACTTGAACATTGGATGTCAAGCCTCAGAAAATATCTGAAACTATCAAAGAACCTAAGTAGGATAACACAGAGGCTCTTCTGTTTCATTTTTCCCACAGGAACAAAAGGGAGTTGTGAGTCTATGATAGAGTATATCCTAAATCTAATCTGAACGAATCCAAATACTTGAACCGCAAAGCCCCAGAACTGAGGAAAGTATCCTCCCACCCCACCAAGCAGATCATGTCTGTGTTATTCAGGAATGCAGTACACTGGTGATGTACTGACTCATTTGACTAGGACCTTTAAACAAATTTATTTGCGATTGTACAGCTGTTCCTCTCAGGAAGGAAATGCATGGTTCCATAATTTTTATCTGCAAGGCAACTTTATGATCTGTGGTCACAGGAGGTGGCTACTGTGCTTTAGAGGTCAGAAGCAAGCAGCACAGGAGGATCCAGAATGTCTTGGGAGTTGGATATTGTTCCAACAGAGCTGACCTTGGAACGAATAGGCTAAGTGTGGATTGCAAATAACTCAGCTAATATAAATTACTTTTGCTATTTTCCTTTTCTATGACTGAGAACATTACCAAACTAGCTTGTGAGCCTTGTTTTCAGGCTGTGCACAGTCACCCACATATTTCAGCTAGTATGACATCTTCCCAGTTGGAAGCTGCTCTCTGTGCAATCCTACCAGCCCTGAATACTGGGCAGGCATTTGCCTTCACAACTCAGGCCAGACTAGCCAGGCTACTATTAATAGTTTCAATTCTTGGCTGGAGCTTTACAATATTGGGCAGTGAAAATTACGTAGTGCAAACCTGAAATTCTCAATAGTTGCAAAGGATAACAATTCCTTCTGGTATAGATTGAGACAAGCCTTGGGAACTTCTGCAAGGAACAGGAAGAGGTTGTTAATCCATAGTCTTAGTGATATTCAAGGCTCTTTTCATCACTATAACAGTACAGGGGCTATTAGACAAAACTTTAGTGTAATTTACACCCATTTCATTACCCTTTTACAATATTAAAGTGTTATAAATAGTCCTTAATGTAACTGAGAATTCAATACTTTGCAGTTAATAAAAGATGCATGGTTGACTCCACTGTCTATGGTGAAATAACACTATGAATTTTCTGTCAATCTGGCATTTCTGGAGTATCAATTCCCCAGATATTGACTGCCCTGAGGGAGCAAATGAGCATTGCTGGTTTAAAGTCAGTCTTCCCTTCCATACAAAGTTGCATAACATTTCTTACTCAACTTTACCCTGTCTGTAAGAACATTTTTGTGTCTGGTCATCTATGGATGGAGAAAATGATATGGTAATTCTCCTGCCTAATACAAATCAAGGTGCAATTCAAACTGATAAGAGATGAGTATGTGAATGAGTATTTGTTGTCTCTTCACATGCTTTGAGGTATAGATCAGGACACATCTTGTCCCATGCTACCACATTCTGATCTCTGAATCATGAAGCAATTGAAGCCCTCCTGTCCTGAGGGATTGCTGCTCATCTAATATTTTTATAGATTGGATGCTTAGATATTGAGGAGTTTTGTAGGCTTTATGGTGAGCCAGGCAATGGTGTGAGGTGTTATACAGAAAAGCGTAGTGATGATCATTAGGAGTGAGGAGACCCTGTTGAAGTCAGACTGAATTTTCTGAAGAGCTTTTATAGTACTTGCTATTCGATGCGTCTAATTGCTTGACATAAATATTAGTATGATTTTTGTTTCTACCTTTCTTTGATGACTTTTTTATTGTGATTAAAAAAAAAGAAAATATTTAAAAAACAACTTCAGTAATTTCTATCACAAATTAAAAGTAATTTACAGCTGTCTGCATGTTACATGTTTTCAATGCTTTTCCTTTAAAAGGCATGCTGTTCTGAATTGGCATGCCATTCTTTTCTTCATTTTACTGTCTTTTTTTGCTTCCTTTCCTTGAGTTCCTTTCCTTATTTCTCCTATTCTCTAACATCTCTTTCCTTCTTTTCTTTTAGTTTGTTTGTTCTGAGTGTTTTAGTCTATCTCCATTGACTTTTCCTCTGGGTCTCAATTGCAGACTGCTATTTTGAAAATAAATCCTTTTTATAACATCTATGTAATTACTGATATTTCAAACTATGATGCTGTTAGACTTAACAATCTGCTTCTTCGAAAGTGTGTTTGCCTGTGTGTTTGTGTGTGCACATTAACATTTCATTCAGAAGAAATTCCTGACTACTAGTTTCACAACTAGCAGCAACCACACTCAGTTAATTTATCAGTGGTAAAACTTCTGGGTCTCATATAGTGTATTTTAGTCAAAGCCCAGAATAAAGGAAATGAAATTGTATAATGTACTTTACAGCTCTTTTATTTTTCCTGTTAGCCACAATGAAGAGTCCCAGTCCAGGCTGGTCTCCATTACATTACTGCCCTCAACAATTTCTTCTAGTTATTCTCAGATGTGCTCGTAAGCTGATATGTAAAGCCCTGGAAAAAGCCTTGGCACTGAGGTTAATTTTTTCTATCAGTGCAATCATACACATGTGCGTGGTACTGGCAGGGCATAGCTGAACTGGAGTTGTGTTGCAGTATAAGCTTGACCTCCTCTGCAGAACCTGTTTCCTCTCCTCTCTAATCTGCTCATGAAGCTTAGTGGCGTATCAGGGAGTATAGATCCTATATCCTGAAAAAAATGTGCTTAATTTGCAACAAGGACACAAAGTGACTCATGAGAATGCTGAACATCTTCTGATGCTGTCAAACAGTTTGCCCTGGCTGTGAGCTCTTCCACCCTTTCCAGGGACCATCATCTCAGATGAATGCTGCACCAGGACGCACTCCCAGACTTGCTTGATGCACTCTCCCTGGGACACCCAGAGAGGACAAAGGTAGACTAGGCTAATTTACACACTCAGATCGAGGTTACCAGAGCCTATGCTGACTGCAGTGAAGACCTGTCTTCCATGTAACTAAAATGGAAGCTAAAACACCAGCTGACTTTTACTATAACCCGTAGTTGGTAACAGTATGTTTCAGTCTCGGAGCATCTACTTTCTGTCTTGCCTTCCTCCTTGCCATCAGTGCATTCTCTCACCTGCTCCTTCCAGTTTCTAAGTCCTCTTTCAGTCTCCCTGCTGCTATTTCTAGCCTCTCTGAGTTCCTGCCAGCTGCCACTGCCTGCTCATCCCACTCAGCCCACTGCCTGACTTGCTGGGCAGCAGCCCCAGATGACAGGGTTTGACATACTTGCTTTGGGTTGCTGTTTCCCTCGAAGGAATACTGGGGTACATGTCCCTGCCCATCCTATATGGATCATCCTTCATGAATCTTGCGGAAGTTCTACATGTTCTACATGTTTCTTAAAACCAGTAAAGATTCAAGAAAAAACCCAAACAAGCACCAAACCACCAAACCAGTCTAAACCACCTACTAGGTCATTGTTGAATTTCTTTCCTTACTTAGCTGCAGTGGGCAAAAGAATTTGAAAGGTAAACATGATTTTTAGCACTGAATTACCTTTAATACTGTGATTAAAGATTGCTGCTGCCTCAGTCATATATCATTGACAAGAAGATTTTCATCACTGCCTTTTTACACCAAAAAACCCGAGTAAGTGCTGTCTTGGACTCTTTAAGAACTTGGATATCTAGCTGCTGCATATTGATTAGTTTTGATGTTGTTCATCCTCTAGGGTGTAAGTGAGAACAATAAGAATATGGCAAAGAATGCATTTACGTAGACAGCTCAAGTATTTTTCCTTTGCTTTCCATGGCTGTCAGCACAATCATTTAGTACACAGGCTTTAAAAGTCTTCAGTCATGCAGAACATCTCCTGAAAGTCACAATTCCTTCCATGTGCCATGACAAATGGGGCCAGCTGCAGTTGTCTTGCATGATATAGCTGAAGCATGGAATCAAGCTCCCTTGCCTTTTTTCTGTTTGCTGTCCACCCAACTCATGGCAAAGAAAGCCATGCCTTTGAAAGGGCTGCGCTGGCAACCAGAAAGCAGGCAAGCTCGTGGAGATGATGAAGGGAGAAAGGTAACATTTTGCCTGTTCTACATAGACATGTAGACCTTCACCTTACTTTAAGTAGCTCTAAGTGTAACTCGTAATCTTCCACTGGAGACAACAACTGTAGATAACCACTAGAAGGAAATGAGTCTTTTTTGAGTCTTTTTTTCCCCCTGCTATTAAAAAAAACAAACCAACAACTTTTTTTTTTGTATTGGAATAAGCCATTCAGACTACAAATTATCACAGTTGCACTATGTATGCCAACAGCCTGTACCTCTCTTTAGGGAGCCATATGAGCTTTCTAAGAGTCAGAGGAAACACAATGATTCTCATAAATTAAAGAGATATGCTACTCCCTGTGAAATGCTCAAAGATCCTCAGCTGGAATGCATGGTGGAGAAAGAGACCTCTGGGAAGGACAGGTAAGTTTCTTTTCTCATGGGGTTGTCATTATTACCTAAAAAAAATAGTCCCTTTTCTTACAACATTAAGCAGGTTTTCATACAAGGATGTATATCTATTCCTATCTTTGTTGTCGAATTTTGTGTGTGGCACATGAAGGGACAAGATCGGGGATAACTCATACCTGTGTGGACATATTTTCCCATGTATGACATGGAAGTAATAATTACTACCCCACAGCATGGATGAGACTTATATATTAGGGTATATAAGACATACTTTAGTCCCCAGGCGGAAAGCACCATAAATTATATATGTACTTCATAACTCTAGTATGTTTTCTTCTACATGGCCTTTCAGGTGCAAACATCATTCTCTTTACAGTGTCCATGTTGATGACTCTTAAGAAGACATCTGCAGTATCAAATATTGTTCAACTGGGGCATGCTAACATCACCACTTACTATGTGTAACTTGGTGCCAATCATAGACCAGCCACATGAGCTTCCAGGTGTGAAAGAACTGGTGACAAATGAGGACTGGCAGGTGCTGATAGTGTAAGCCAACACGTGGTAAGCAAGAACCAGTGTGAACTTTGGTTTCAAAGCCTAACACATATTTTGCAAAGGCTGCATTTGCAGCCCTAGACAGGAATTAGAGGTTGTTTTGCAGCAGCTACAGAATAACCTTCTGCTGTTGTGCTACAAAGGATGCACACCACTTTCAGCTTTTGCAAACCGGTTTACCACGGAGACTTCCTTCTGGGCTTACCTCTGTTGTGTTGATACTATTGTACTGACAGATAGGTTGCTCAGAGTAGGCAGCTGGTGGGAGGCTTTGTGCCTCCTTCTACAGCAGGCAGCCATTTCTGGCCGCCTTCTGCACCATTTTAGGAGATGGGTTCCAAGTTGTAAAGTCTGAGTCTAGATCCAAACACCATTTTCTTCAGCATTCACAAGAAGATCTCATCATAGGTTTGGGCTTGCTCCATTCAGATCAATGCCCAGCTGCAAAGCTTATCTTCCAACAAAAATGTCCTCAGATCTTTGGGGTCTGGGGTTGTAGTTCCTGTTTAGCTCCATTTCTAGATATTTTTGAAAACTCTGTAGGTAGAAAACTTAAGGCCAGACCTTTGTCCCATTGAAGTCAGTAGAGTCTTGCTCTCTTGACACTGATTTATAAAAGGCATTTAGGTCATATAGGTAAGATCAATGTGAACTGGAATTTCCTACATGACTAACCTTTTGTTGCAAGTCAGACACTTCAAGACTGTAGAAATTTCCATTTTGTGATCACATTTTATTTAGACACATGGCCTTCTCTATTTAGTGTTAACTCAACAAATATCCAAAAATAAGTCCTTGTTTGATTTGAGCTCATACATTCTAATAGTTGCTTCTGGGATGGTGGATTGTTTCCTCTAACAGATTTATCACTGAGATAGTGTAACAGATGAGAGTAGACTGTGAAGCTATTCAAAGGCAACGATTTTTATGTTTCTGCCATTGTGTAAAGCCAAGGTCCAACCCCAGGAGCACAACATGGCTTAGAACACTGGTTGTCCAAAGGAGAGGACAGCAATGTACACAGATCACAGCACTCCCCAGGCTCTCATTGGAGTTTTTAGAACAGTTTTTGCTTTTAGCTCTATGTTGGAAAGGGTTTTGGAAAACATATTGCTCTAGGAAAAAGCATCTCTCTAAAGCCTATGTTATTAGTTATCTTTGTTTGTTTGAAACAAAATTAAAATTGAATGGGTTATGCTCACTGAGCAGCACAGAAACAGCAGTTGGCTTGAAATGAAATGAGCTCAACTTGAACATACTCAGCTTCAGATATATGTCAAGCAATTTCCTGGTAAAAGTATGATCCAGATTGTTTGTATAAATAGTCACTTCTCCAGCTATGTAGAAAGAAACACTATCAGTAGCAGGGGGTAGCTGTGGTCACTGCTAAGCTCTCAGTGACCTCTGATTACTAACCTAGCACTCCTCTGCAGCACTGTATGGTGCTTCTGGGCTGTTGTCAACCTCTGAAACACACCAGCAGTTTCTGTTTAGAGTCTGTGTGAAACTTCATTTTGTTGGATGAAGGAAATCATATACCTGAATTTCATGTCAGAGGCCAAATAATGATGTCTAGTTTATAAGTGCTTAGAAAAGTAGCAAGAGCAAAAAAACTCTATAAGACTTTAGAGATCAGAATAGAGCCCTGGAAAAACCTACAGTTGCAGCAGCATCTGTCACATCAAACTACTATACATGTAGGTTAGGCTGTGTAAGTAAGGGAAAGAGGAAAAAAGTCATGTGGCTACTTATGCTCACTTCTCAGTTCTGTTACTGCTCTTACCATGTGAGTATAGGCAAGAGATTTAACATTTTAACACACAAAAAAAGGTTTCTTCAAGGAACAAACTACTAAGTGTCCATGCTGATGGAAAATAAGACATCTAAAATACTTTCACATTTATGAAAGGGGCAGGGAGCATTTTTGAAGGGGTCAGCCTCACAGTACAACAGCGAGACAACAACTACGTGGGCTGCTCTCTGGCAACTTTGAAGTGAGCAAAGAATTACCTGGGTAAAGTTAAGTCTCTTGTTACCAAGATCATGTTTTTAACATAAGCTTTTCTATAAGTAGAAGTTCCCTAGCACCATACCATAGTGAAATGCTTCAGGCTTTTATCCAGAAAATAGCTTCATTATAGTATATGCACAAATGATGTAAATATTTATCACGGTACATGAGGACTCACTTTGCCATTCAAGGGACTAGTGTATTTAATGTCTAGACGAAGCAATCCTTAAATAAGGGAAGAATTGAATTCTATAAGAAAACATGATAGTGAATTGTTCCCTCAAGAGAAACAGCAGAGCACCCCTGTGCACCACAGGTGATCCCCTTTCAGTCAGTGAATTTTGTCCTTCAGTTGTATGTTGCCTTTTCCAGGGGACTTAGTGTCTCTACATCTACTGTAGAAAGACTGTTCAAGCCAATGGCAATACTTCAGTATGAGTATGCATACAATTAAAGGAAAATTATTTCCCTACCTTAAAATTGAAAGGAAAAAAAAAGTAGGTTTTAAGTTTCTGTGAGCTGCTTGATATTTGAGAACGAGCTGATATTTAGCTCATTTTCTTTTTCACAAATCACACCTTGTCCTGCCTTTTATATTGTATGTCTTTTCTTTCCTGTACAGCACCTTCCAAATGTGCTTTACAAAACTTAACATGTGTTATATGTTTCAGTAAAGTAAGTTCAGGCAAAATAGTCTGCAATGGAATTGTTTTAAGAAAGTTGTTGGAAAGACTGCCAAGGGAAACGATTATAAGTCCCACCCCTTTTTAACTGGGTAGAAAGATGTTCTTGGAGAGTTATGTGCTGAGAAATCATTTGTAGCATAATGTTTTGGCACTGTACAATATTTTGTTTAATTGCTGTGACAGCAGACTTACCTACAATGGTTTCACAGAGAGATTAAAGCCAGGAAAACAATTTTTACTGGTAAGAACTGGAAAGAAATGGCTCATTAGTGACAAAAAGCAGTTCTTCAAGGACTACCAGTTTACATATACAGATTAGCAGAGTTAGCAAGTTTTTGCAACAGTGTCATCTGGCTTTCCTTTGGAGGAGAAGAGTGTTGTACACATTGGACTTGTTCAGATGGAGCACTACACAAATGCATTGTTTAAAACTGACTGATATTTGTAATGAGGTTACTGTTCAAGTTCAAGCACTTTTGCAATTTGTTTGGCACAGTTAATTCCACAGGTGACTGGGTCTCTGAGCTGTGGCAAAGAATAAACTACGGGAAGTCAAATTCAGAGCTGTTCAACCTTCTTCCTTGAGCAAAAGATGCCTTTCTCAGAGGTCCTTGAATTATAATCAGAACAAAATAGATTAAATCAGTGTCTTAAGAGAGAGATCTGTGGATTTGTTTGTCTTTACTAATGCCAATCTACACTGGTCAATCAGGATTCATTGTGAATCTTTCTGGAAAGAGTGAAGGCATTAGTGCTCCTTTAGCTCAGTTAGCAAGGTGTTGCTTATAATGCTAAAGCAAAACACTAAACCATTTCCCAGTGACTGTAACTATTTTACTGTTATTTACTCTGAGTGATTTATAATTTTTAATGTCATTTTATAATTTCTAACATCAGTTATGCTGAAATATTGATGTCTTACCAGATAGCAAGAGCTTGCACACTAGAAGCGTAAGCATTTGATAGTGCTCAGCTGATCAGGAATGTCATTTTCCTTCAGTGCAAGCTATAGCCATTGGACCCTAGCATTCATTTGTTGTGATCTCCCTGAGAAATGACTCCTCTGCATTGCTGTTCCCCAAAGAAAGGAAAACAGGGAAGCAGCAAATATAGCAGGTTTCCCTGACCTGAGGAAGTTGCAGAAGAAACATTCTTTATGATTTTCTTAAGAGGATCTCTTGGATGAACCAGCTTAGTCTCATATTCTCCAGGAGTTCCTCTTTTACATGGCATTAGAAAGGACTGAGATTTGGTGAAGACTTCTTAGTAAATTTAAAGAAATGCATATTTTGTATGCTTTGAAAGGGAATGGCATTTCATTCCCTAAGCATCTTCCATTAAAATATTTTTTAAATATTTAGAATTTTCTCTAGTGTTTATCTTTCTGTTTTTACTGACACTCCTGCTACACAATCCACTTTGCCCCTAAAATGATGAAATGGAGGAATAATTTGGGAAACACTAAAGTTTAATTTTGGACTGCCCTGAAGAATCTTCTCCAGATTTGAATAAAAAAATAATGCAACTTTCTCATTAAATAAAATATAGCATTTACTTTTTTATTGACTTTTTGGATTTTAGAAGCACTGACAATAACAATGGTGACTGTTATTGCTATCCTGCTATAAAGATCAGAGCAGCTTTTACGGCAGGGTTCAGAAGATTAATCAGAATAGCTAGAGATGGAAAGAAGGACATAGGTAACTATAAGCAACTTGCTGCATTAGCTTGTTTTCTTAAGTTATTTTTCTTGTTGACGTTTTCCCCATCAATAAAAGTGATCATAAGTAAATGAAAAGTATGGCCAGTGGTTAGATTTTAAGAGCTTACAAAGCATTGGAACTGCTGTATATTCCACTTGCAGAGACTGAAGAACAGTGGCGTTTCCTTGTTCTCTTCAGAGCTTTCTCATTGACTATTAGTGATTATTAGTTATAAAGACAAGTGAGATCTGGACAATGGTGCTAGCTATTGTAAAAAACAAATGTAAGTACCATGAAAGTACAGCTATCACCCAAAAGGATTATGGTCTTATAAGGCTGGATGAATACTGAGGAACAGAATGACATGGCCATGTCATACATTAGCTGTATTGTAGCAATGTCCAAGGTCTCTACGGAAGACTGGTGAGGGAAGAAGATTCTCCTGTGCTAAACAAAATACAAAAATAAAATTAATCATTTGAGTTAAACCAATACTGTGTCTCCATGGACACTTTCAGATAGCTTTACTCCTGGTTTATGTTCTTATAAGTTAATTTAGATGGGAAGTCACCTTCACCTAGAATAAAACTGAGATGTCTCCATGAATTACCCTCATCTGGAGAAAACACCAGAGAAAAATCAGAGAATCATAGAATGGTTTAGGTTGGAAGGGACCTTTCAAGATCATCTAGTTCCAACCACCACACCACAGCAGGGACACCTTCTACTAGACCAGGCTGCCCAGGACCTCATCCAATCTGATCTTGAACGCCTCCAGGGATGGAGCATCCACAACTTCCCTGGGAAGCCTGTTCCAGTGTCTCACCACCCTAAGAGCGAAGAATTTCCTCCTAATTTCTGATCTAAATCTACCCTCTTCCAGTTTGAACCCATTACCCTTCATCCTATCACTGCAGGCCCTTGTGAAAAGACCCTCTGCAGCCTTCCGACAGTAGGCCCTCTTCAGATACTGAAAGGCCACAATAAGGTCTCCCTTGAGCCTTCTCTTCTCTAGGCTGAACAACCCCAATTCTCTCAACCTATCTTCATAGGAGAGGTGTTTCAGCCCTCTAATCATCTTTGTAGCCCTCCTCTGGACACTTTCTAACAGGTCCATGTCCTTCTTGTGCTGGGGGCTCCAGAGCTGAACTCAATACTCCAGGTGGTGTCTCAAAAGAGCAGAGTAACAGGGCAGAATCACCTCTCTTGACCTACTGGCCACGCTTCTTCTGATGCAGCCCAGGATACGGTTGGCTTTCTGGGCTGCATTTGCACATTGCTGGCTCATGTTGAGTTTTTCATCAACCAGCACCCACAAGCCTTTCTCCTCAGGGCTGCTCTCAATCCACTCTTTGCCCACTTGGCCTTGCACTTGGCCTTGTTGAACTTCATGAAGTTGGCATGGGCCCACCTCTCAAGCCTGTCAAGGTCCCTCTGGATGGCATCTCTTCCCTCCAGCATGTTGACCACACCACACAGCTTGGTGTCATCTGCAAACTTGCTGAGGGTGCACTCAATCCCGCTGTCCATGTCACAGACAAAAATGTTAAACAGGACCCATCCAAGTACCGAGCCCTGAGGAACACCACTCGTTACTGGTCTCCACTTGGACATCAAGCTGTTGATCACGACTCTTTGAGTGTGACCATTCAGCCAATTCTTTATCCACTGAGTGGTCCAGCCATCAAATCCATGTATCTGCAATTTAGATACCAGGATGTTATGTGGGACAGTGCCAAAGGCTTTGCTCAAGTCCAGGTAGATGACATCAGTTGCNNNNCTTGTTGCCCTTAATGTCCCTGGCCAGATTTAACTCTATCTGGGCTTTTGCTTTCCTAACCCAAACCCTGGCTACTCTGACAACCTCTTTGTAGTCCTCCCAGACCACCTGTTCTCGTTTCCAATCTTTGTACATTCTTTTTTTGCACCTGAGTGAGTCCAGGAGATCCTTGTTTATCCATGCAAGCCTCCCAGCATTCTTGCCCACCTTCCTCCTTTTGGGGATATATCGTTCCTGGACCTGGAGGAGACATTCCTTGAATATTGACCTTCCTGGGCCCTTCTCCCCTTCAGGGCTTTGTCCCATGATACTTCATCAAGCACATCCCTGAAGAGGTCAAAATCTGCTCTCCTGAAGTCCAGGGTGACAAGTTTGCTGTGCACCCTCCTTGTTGCCCTGAGGATTTTGAATTCTACCATTTAATGGTCGCTGCAGCCAAGGCTACCCTTGAACTTCACATTAGCCACCAGCCCCTCCTTGTTGGTGAGGATAAGGTCCAGCATAGCACCTCTTCTCATAGGTTCCTCTACTGCCTGGAGAAGGAGTTTGTCATTGATGCATTCCAGGAACCTCCTGGATTGCTGATGTGCTGCCATACCATCCTTCCAACAGATATCCGGGTGATTGAAATCCCTCATGAAGACCAGGGCTTGTGAATGTGAAGCTGTTCCTATCTGTCTATAGAAGGCCTCATCCACTCTTTCATCCTGGGCCGGTAGCCTGTAGCAGACTCCCACTATGATAGTGCCTTCCCTTGTCTTTTCTTTAACCCTGACCCATGGGCTATCTGTTAGCTCCTCATCCATACCCAGGCCGAGCTCTATGGACTCCATAATCACGTATAACCAATGACTAGAATTAGACACCTTTTCAAAATTGTGAGGATGACCAATCATTGGACAAACTGGTGCAGCAGTGGTGGATTCTGCATTTCTTGATGTCTTCAGATTCAGAAAATGTGTTGCAACTAAGCACAAGTTACTGGAATAAAAATGAAAAAATGTGGGTCAAACTAAATTAACTATTAGTCCTTTCTGGCCATAAATTCCAGGAATCTCTGGAAGAGTATGAGAATAGTAGAAAAAGTGTGGGCAGCAGCTCTGTCTAGCTCCAGATGCTTCTCACTGGCTGTGAGCTTAGGACAGAACACTTCTCTAATCCATGGCTACTAGGAAAGTGAGATTGTTTAGCTTTCTTGTTTTGGACTAATCTTTCCTGCTCTCTGAGCTTCTCTGCCATTTGTAACAAACTTTTTATTTGTATAAATTTTGATTTCTTGTAGAAATTCCTCCATGTATGGCAGAAAGGAAGAACCATGGCTTCAGCTTCATGGATTCTGCTTTGGTTCAAACAACTTCAGTCTGGCAGGGATGTAGAAATTTATGCTGAAGTTTTTCTGGGAATTTTATTAATCAACCTCACACTAAATGCCCTGTCTAAAATCTCTGGACTGTCCATTCTTCCTAGCAATAATAACTATGAACAGGAAACTGGCTCCCACAAGTAACAGGTGTGAAAGATGTGCCTGCCTACCTACCCACCCAGTTTTTCTATAGTGATGGCAGTCTGGAACTATTATTTCTCTTTTCTTGCTGTTGTGACATACATGAGAAGATAAAGCAAATGAGTCTTTTAATTGTAGAATCACAGAATAGCCCAGGTTGGAAGGCACCTCGAAAGATCATTTGGCCCAACTCACTGAATGCATAGACGCAAAAGGCAAGCCCTAGTCCCAAAACACTGGCAATCGTACATAAATACGTATTTCCTACCAGCCTTTACTTTGTCTACTTTGTGAACTAATTACATTAATCAGATGCTCAGTTTAGGTTGTGAGGTTGTCCCAAAGCATAGCAAGGCTTTGTTTTGCCAGTGTACATCCCTTAGCTAGAAATGAATGCAGCCAGAATGGTGATGGAGAGGAAACCTGGGGGAGAGCTTTACTGACACGCAACTACTCTCTTGCTATACCAACAACCGAGGCAACAACCCCTGATTGGTGTGAATAAGATTTTAGTGCTCCTTTCCATTGAAATCTGTGTTGGCCAAAAATTTACAATTGGCTTTGTGTCATGTGAATTCCAGCCAGGTCTATTGCTCGATTTAATTCAAAGCAGCTCCCTGTTTCCCAGCTGGTGCTTCACAACTTAGACTCTAGCATATCTTCATAATCTGAGTCTGGTTCATATAGTCAGGTAAAACTTTTGGCCACAGGCCTCGTAGATCTACAAGATATTCTAAAATGAAAAAGGATGGAGGCAACACAGTTTGCTCATGAATTTTGCTTGTGATGGGAATACTGATTCAGGGGTGATTTATACTTTGAAGATCAAAGGCATTTTTGCTATGCAATTTATATACTCTTGCATGCATTTTTAAGTCTTGGCCTCAGTATGATAACAGTTTGCATGTCCTCACTTCCATCTAAGCCTTCTGAGTCAACCCTTACTGTCCTGCTCCTCCGAAGAAAAACGTGTATTTTGATGGAGTATTCCTTTCAGTTACTTTTATTCATATTCTTTACTATCATATGGAAACCACCCTGTCTACAGTGGTTTGACCTGTACTCCCTTGGATTTAGTTACTTGTCAAAATAACCCAAAATATTAAACTATGTCACTGTTTTAGAAGCAAGCTCTAAATGCTACCTCCTTTCACCCTCCTGTGTTTTCATTCTGAATGAAACAGTTGCCTTTACTTGACCAATTCCAACATTTTTGTTATCAAATCAGAATCACAGTAACTTAACAACCTCAAATCGAGTTTGAAGCAGCAGAGAACATCTCAATATTTAGGCATTTTGAAACAAATTATATTCCACAGATAGCCACGTGAATAAACCACATGAACTGACTTTTGCCCTTGGGAGGTCTGACACATGAAGCTTCAGAATTCAAACTATTTTAAAAGCCAGGATACTTGAAAACCTTTATGGCCTCCATTGAAATAAAAGTAACCAAAGCTGGAAAGAGCCTGAAGATGAAAAAATGAGCTAATGACTCGATCTGAAACAGAACAAGGTACTGTCTGAGTACCCTCCACAGGGCATCAAAAGCAATAGTAAAGTCCTTGGTTGCCTGGATGGGATTCTTTGCATATGCTCTCTGGGATCAACATTCTTTAAGTATGGGTTGTTATTTTTTTTTTTGGTGGGAGAAAGCTGGGAGAAAGGAGGAAGGGATTATGGAATAAAAGCAGCTGTTGAGTTGTGTCATATATGGTAATAAGCTTCCCGCCTCCCCTGCACAATCACAGGGAAAATTGCAATATTTCATGAAGATGATCAGAATCCAGCAGAGTAGAATTACCTTGGAAAGAGGTGCAGACATAGCAAAGCAAAACCAGATTCATATTGAGAGTAGTTCTCACACATTTTTTCCTGAACCTCCCGATCTAAAGCACATCAGAGGTATGCAGCTGCCCCTGACATTTCTTCAGTTTCTTTGAAAATTATGACCAAGGCTGTAAACAGGTACTGAGAGAAAATAGAAGCCTGCTGAGTGACTTGAGTTCAGATGTACTGCTCTAAAAGCACCTTACACTATGGAAAAATTCAGCAGTCACCTTCTGCATCCATTCATACGTTTTGGATTCTACTGCCATTATAGGACTTCAGCCTGGAGGTGACCACTGCATAAATCACTGGAGCAATTTGCCCATCTACAAGGAAATGACAGAATTTCCTAGTGAGCTGAAGGTGAGAGAAAACATTTCTGGGAATTGCTGCAAATTTGATTGTCCAAGTCTAGAGAGGAGTCAGCCATAACTTTGAGCAATAAGGGCTGTATAACTTTAAGGAAGGGTGGTGACAATATTTTGGCCATTTCTTCAGAATGTTTTCCCTTTCAGTCAGACACACTTTGGTCTTGCCTATATTCAGTCTGAGCTAACTGTTCTTCACCTAGATAGTTCCTAGTAGGCATTTTGATATGGTATAAGTGATGGTGCTTGCATTGCTTGACAGTGAACATACAGGAAGACAAACATGACAAGGTAAGCTTGGGTGGACACACTTCACAGTAACTGTGAGGTCGCTTATATTAAGCTGTAATTCCCTTCTAGGTATTTCACTAGCACCTTAGAAAAATCTATAGCCATACCATGTACTCTCAACACTTAGCAAAAGGTGCCAATCCTTGTCTTTAGGTAGGAGCTCACCTGCCAAGAAAGAACTGAAACAGAGGAGTTGGGCTAATGGGGATACTTTGGCATAGCTATCCCTACCCTAGGCTGTTGGTAGGTATTTAGCAGACTCTTTCTGTATAAATATGTATGCAAAACACTGGAGTACCAGCTTGCCTTTCAGAAGGGCTGAACATCTCAAATAAATGACCAGGTTTTCATAAGCTCCAGAACTCTTGCAGGAGCCAGAAAGAAGTTTTCCAAACTGAATAAAACAAACCCCATTTTGGCACCCATGAAAGCGATAGGAATCATGGACAGTCTGTGAAACAAATGGCCCAAAGGAACAGAGCTTCAAGAATCTGTCCCTGTACAAAGCCACTAAGTCCTTCCAGAATACATCCTTCATTGCTGTGGCCCCATACTTAGGTATGACAAAATCACCACTAGATGCATTTAGCTATTTATATGATATTGATGAAACCAATGGATTCTCAGATTGTAAATCTGAGACTGTCATCTCTTCAGTGTTCCTGCTTTTTAAGTGCTTGCTTTGCTGTTATTTGATCTGCCTAACACACATTCTTGCTGCCATTAAGATCAAGAGAAGTTTACTGTTACAGGTGGCCAAAGAGGCTGTACCTAGAGAAGATGGTAAGTTGAGCACCCATAGTGCAAAGCTGCTTCATAATGAATCAAAGAAGTAAAAGCTACATTTAAGAAAAACAAAATATATGCTGGTCAGCATTTCTCTGCATTATACTATTGCTGAGAGGATGTATGTGAAATGCATATAACAGTGTTCAAGAGTGATAAGTAAACTCTTCTTTTGCTTTAGCTGAAGATTTGTAAACTGAAAATAGTGTCCTTTTTGTGTGAAGAAAAATGCTCTAGATTGGAACTGTTCAAGAAAATATACACAAACTCAAACTATTCCCAAAGACAGAAAGCAAGTCCATGAAAAAATTTGTCCCTAAAATCACTATGCTGATTGCACTTGCCTATTATTTCATATTCTCTTCCTGCTGTTCATCCATATTCTTCAAACTTGCAGTCCCAGGATAATCAGTGTTTGCTGTTCAAGAAACTACTCATTCCACAGTACACAGAAGGAGTATTCTCTGCAAGACTTAGGAGTATGCCAAAAAAGGCAAGCTATATGTTCAGCTGTTTGGTGGGCTGAAAATTAGTCAATGGCTGCTCAGCACTTCCAGTTTTAGAGGTTAGCTTTCTTTGTTTCACAACACAGCTTGGATTTACTGGATTCAAATGGATATCCATATGATATGGGTTCTTAAAGAATAGTTTAATACTTAAAACTAAGACATCCAACCCCTAAGACAAAGAGTTATACTTTTACTTATGGATAGAGTTTTTGAAAATATCAGCTAATATAAATTGGAAACCAGAACTATACTATATCGGTAATTTCTTTTACTTAGTGTTTAAGATGTGTAGGCAAAAAAGGGAGAGAGATGAGGGGATTGGACAGATGATGGGGACTTTAAATTGTTATGTTTCCAGAATTCCTTTCCTGCTAAGACTTTGAAATCTCACAGCTGCTGCCTTTTGCTTGCATGATTATTTCTCCAGCTGTGTGGAAATGCTGCAAAACCATTTTGTGACCTGTCATAGAAAATATTTTGACTCAACAATCAGTTCCTGCAGTATGGTATTGTCTAACTCTGGTCTTGAGTGGATAAAAAAATATTGTTGATTCTTAATCATTGTCTTGGGAACTGAAGTATTTAGGATGCTTTTTCCCAGCAAAGTTGAATTTTTTTTATCCTTTTAGGAATTTTGAACCTGATTCTTCTTATCTCCTCCATGCTTTAAAGCCCTAGCTAAGGGAAAGGCTAAAAGGCAGTTAAGGCAAAGTCTTTCTCCTTCAATGGTGACTGATTTCTGTCCCTGTACTATGTTAAGGTATAAAACCCATGCAAATCATAAAGATTTTTAACAATAGACTTTACGGTGGCTAACCCTGAGTACTTGAGAAAATGAAGATGGAGGAGAGGGAAAAGTAATCTAGGAGAGCTGTGACACAGGAAAAATCTGGGAAAGTACTACAGAGAAGTGATTCCAGTTGCTTTATAAGTGCTTCCCTGATGATTCTGGGTTCTTTTGCAAAATGTAGCAGTTATCAAACCCTACAAAGAGATGCAGTTCAGCCGTTCCTCAGAATTTCTATTTTCTCATGCTTGATCTGTGTTAAAACAAGTTAAAAGAGCCAAGCTTCCAGATTCTGCAGCACAAATGTGGATCATAGGCCTTGATAATGCTTGACAAAACAGTGATTAATCCTTCACAATTACACAAAAAAAGGAAAAAAAAAAAGAAACCTAGAAAGAACCTAGAAATCTTCACAGCCGAGTGTTTGTTTTCTAACCCACAAGATCAGGCTATGACATAAAAATGGTACTTCTCTCCATAGTCAGTCTTCAGGGCAAAAGGTAATGGTTAGAATGATCAAGAGGAAGTTCTGTTGCAGACACAGAAATATAAGAACAACATCATATACCTGGCCAAATGCACAGCAACGTACATCATGTTAACTTATATCTCAGAATGTTGTTTTCATCTTGTCCTGGGTTCAGCTATGATAAGATTAATCTTTTACAAGCAGCCAGGAGAGGCTGCAGCTGGGAGGGGCCAGAGCCGGGATAAACAACTGAACCATACAATCATAGAATCATAAAATGTATTGAGTTGGAAGTGACCTCCAAAGGTCATCTAGTCCAACCCCCCTAAAATAAGCAGGGACATCTCTAACTA
>VYZX01007719.1:93791-122907 GCA_013401335.1 Brachypteracias leptosomus | reverse complement strand
GTCCGCGTCTCCCTTCGCCGACATCAAGGTACAGAGGAAGGCTTTTACCAGGCAAGCTAATAAACAACTAATTCGTTCCTCAGCAAAAAAAAAAAAAAAGCCCACGTATTCCTCCTGCTAGAAATTGCCAGGAATGTGAGAAATCTTGAGTTCTGATAAGGAAACCCATTTAATCAATAAAATGGAGTTTATGCTGTTTATGAAATCCAACCTCACTGTCAGTTTCTTCTTGGAGATATCTTTGTGAAGTTTGTGAGCTACCCTGAGATCCTGGCCAACAGGCCCCTTCTGGGAATTAAGCAAATACCTAAATCTTAAATCACTGACAGGACCATTTGGACTTATTTCCCAAAGATATCATGTTAAAGATGAACTTGAAAGCCAAAGGCTTGAGATTAAACACTGGGAAACACAGAATCATTGAAGGGTTTGGGTTGGAAGGGACCTTAAAGATCATCTAGTTCCAAGCCCCTGCCATGGGCTGGGACATCTCCCACTAGACCAGGTTGCTCAAAGCCCCATCCAACTTGGTCTTGAAAACATCCAGGGATGGAACATCTACAACCCCCCTGGGAAACTTGTTACTGTGTTTCACCACAGAATGAAAAACTTCTTCCTAATTTCTGACCTAAATCTACCCTCTTCCAGTTTAAAGCCAACACCTCTCCTCCTATCACTACAAGCCCTTGTAAAAAGTGTCATGTCCATCCCCCCAGCCCAAAGTAGATTCTATTTAAATATGAACTACTTCATAATTCTGCAGATGATTGACAGCTAAATGTCCATTTTGGCTGCCGTATTCTACTTAAATAATTTCCTAAGGGAGCAGATTAAGTGACTTTTTCCAAGTTAGAAGAAGCTTCTTCCTTAGCCTAACATGTTCCAAATATTGCTGTAAGAACCACCTTAACTTAAATTGGCCTTGATTCTTCTCGCCCACCCATCCGAGCTACGTGGATCAGCAAGAGGACCAGAAGTTTGAAAGGGGAGCAACCGGCCAGCTTTGCTTTGCAGCTCCACTACCGGCTCCCCCGCAGCAGCAGAACCGGCCCCAGCAGGCCGGGAGGCTGCCCCAGCCGCGCTCCGCCCCGGGCCGTGCCGAGCCCCGCGGCCCACGCAAGCTCGGCCCCACGGCGGGCTGGGGCCGGTGCCCCCCCTGCTTCTTGCAGTGACACCGGCTGAAGAAAGTGCAGCGTGAAATAACCCGAACACCAACTGTAATGAATTCAGAGAAGTTCTGGCTTTAGTTATTTGTTCTTTTCCCCCGGGCGGCGACTCGACCCGTTGAAGGAGGCGAGGCCGGGCCTGCAGCCAGCACCGACACGAGACGCTGGCGGAGCCGGGCTCCTTCGCCTTCCCCTGCTCGCCGGGACGGGCTGGAGCGCTGCCCCGGAGCCGGGCTCTTTCGCCTTCTCCCACTCCCTGGGCTCAGCTCTCAATAAAAGAACTAAGTGGAACGCAAGAAGCGAAGGGGACGCGAACGGCTGGAGCCGGGGCTCCCCTCGCCACGTCTCCGCAGGACACGAACCGCGGCCACCGGGGGGAGCTGAGCGCCGATGCCATCCCCGCCCCACCCGGCGGGCCCGAGGCGAGCCCCAGCCCCGAAGGAGACGCGCCGAGTAACGGCCGCCATGGCAGCGCCGCTTCCCCCTCGCCCGGGCTGAGCTCACCTGGGCGATGCCGGCGCCCATGAGACCGCCGCCGATCACCGTCACATGCTTGACGATCAGCTTCTTGGCGGCCGCCGTGGCGGCGGCGGAGGAGGCGGTGCGCACGAAGTGGCGGGTAGCGAAGGCCATGGCGAAGGCGTGCACCGGGGAGCGCGGAGCGACAGGCCGCGGCAGCGAGGCCGGGCCGGGCGGGGCGAGGGCCACGCTCCGCCCCGGGGAGCAGCAGGGGGCGGTGGCAGCTCCAGGGCCCCACTGCCCGCCGCGGGGAGCGGTGAATCCTTCACTTTCGCTGCCTTTGCCTCCTTAAGGAGTCAAGCAGCGGCACCAAGGTCAGCACCAGGGAAGTTCCGCCGCGCACGGTTGGAGTTCCCGGAGAGCCTGGCGCTGGCGCTCGGCCCTGCCTTCCAAACCTGCACACTTCAGCTGCAGCAGCCCCTCTTCTCAAATTTCGCAGCTCTCCGTAATAAGGGTATTTCTAAAGTAGAGGGGATTTCGTTTTCAGGCCAGCACAAACTCTACAGCAAGCCGTATTTATAACTACTAATGGCCGAATCCTATCAGGTGCAGGCCACCGTAATTTTCATCTCATTCCCTTATCACCAGAACAACCGGCACTTCAAGTCGGCAACAGCGGCAGCTGACAGCAACAGCAATTACAGTGCATTATACTTGAGTCAGCATCAGTCTAAACATTAAGCAACTTGGGTTTTTTAAAGCAAAAGAAAGTGGGAGTATTCTCATATCTCTGCACTTTGTACCAAAAGCACAATGCAAAAACGTCCCTCTTTCCTCACCCGCCCTCATCCGACAGATTAGTCAGGAGCAGCAGGTGGCTGCTGAAAACAACTGTACCCAGAGACTCAGAGTTGCTGTTCCTTGTGTATACAAACAACAGCTGAGCAGGTAATAAATGAAATTCCCTAGAAAAAACCCCACAGCACCTGCCAAATTACCTACAACCTGACTCAGGGTGTAAGACACAGGATTTCCACAAACAGCTGTTGCTCCCAAGTGCCCAGCTCTCCTACACACCAATGCTCACACTTCTCCACAGGAGTTTTGGTTGTCTCCTGCTTGTGCCTCCCTTTCTGAGTGCAAAGAACTCCTGCCTCTCCCTGGGCTCCCTCTGTGCCAGAGGACCCATCTCTCTGCCCCCTACCCCAGGCTCTCCCTGGACACCGCTTTCCCTCTCTGCCTTCCCCTCTCCACCCTCTCTGTGCCAGGAGTCCAACAAAACTACTCCTTAACTCTGTCCATGGTTTTCTCTCCCACCTCATTCCTCAGACTGTGCATCTCCTCGACAACTGATCTGCCCTTTTATCTTCACGCTTCCATCTCCTTTTATTCCAAGTAACAGTGTTTTTAAAACATACTCTTTCTATCATTTGATAATAACATACCTGGCTTTGTCTTTTCCCAATTTCACTTTATTCCCCCACATCTTCACTCCTCATACAACATGTTCTGTAACATCTTCTCACTCAAAAGCTTTCTTTGTAAGATGCAAAACAACAAACACCACAAGCTTAGGCAACACGTAGGACTCATTAAAATGACTATGCAAAGCTGTCAAACACTTGAGAATTACTTTATTAAAAATAAAATTACACTGAAGCAAAGTCTGAACTTTTTAGAAAGAAAGATGTTTTTCAGCATTCAGAAATAGCCACCCACTTACATAAAGAGTCTATTTTCAATAAGGCATTTGAGATGCTTCCTCTGCTGAAAAACAGGGAGGGGAAGGACAAGTTTAGACACAAACAAAAATCTGCTACCACTTTAGTTAGTTTACCAAAACTGGCAACACACTTTTAAAACCACACATATTTCGTTGCTTTTATGCTATTGTTTAGCTACTTTCGTGGCATCCTGTGAAAATTTCAGTGCATCTGGAAGGCATGAAAGGCAGGACTTCACTGTGATTTCCAACAGCATCTCACATTCTGGCAGACATTGACGTGGTGGCACCTTCATGTCGGAATTTTTAGCTCTTTGCACTGTGCAACATTTGATTACAGGTATCACCAAACCCCACATCTCAAAGGACTATTTGTGGAAGGGTAATTTTCAAAGGATGGTTTTCAAAGGTGACATTTTAAACTAAACCCAGCAGGGAAAATGAACAAGTATGTACAACTCCATATATTATGGGATTACATGAATTGTGTCTTCTTTGGAATCTGTAAAAAAAAAAAAAAAACCCAAACCAAAACTAAAGTGCTTTTCAAATGTGTCCTCACTGATTAAAAGGACAGGTATTTTATACAAGTGATCAGTTGCACACCAACATCATTATGGTGCTTAAAGCGGCATTTCAACAGAACGATAAATATTATCAGTACTTCATTTTCGCTTATGCAATTAAGCATATACAATTTTTAGGATTTCCAGACAAAAATCCCAGCTATACAGAATCTATTGGAAAATAAAGTTAAAGAAATAAGTGCTTGTCACTCCAATACTGTCAGCTTTTAGTGCAAATTTACTAGCATTGGTACTAAACTTTTTATTGTGCTATGGAGTTTTCAAGAATTTCATACAAAGAAAACTAACATGAGCATGGGCCTACCTATGAAGTCGAACATTAGCCTATATAAGAACTGGAAGTTCTCACACAAACAGTAGGATACCTGACCCCCCAGGCACAGGGGTAACAGAAACAGACACAGGGGGTGACAGGGTAACAGAAACCCTTAATTTAACTATCTGACAGTCTCTGCTAGGCACTATCTGGCTCAAGCTAAAAAGTAACAAAAGTAGAGGTTGATTTAAAGCTGAAGAGTTGACACTTCTTTCACAATTTAACATTAGTTTCTGCTACAGAACACCCAATTCCACTTGACAGTCAATTCCACCTTCCAGTCTTGTGCACTTGACATTGGGAGGACCACGAGTATTCTCTAGATCTCCAATGAGGGCTGGTAGGAATTCCTTAAAAGAGTACCTATGTACTTATTTCATGTGATATGAAATTCTGTGAGATCTAAAGGTGTATAAAGGATTTAAGGATGATTAAGAACAACTATTTAAAGGTTGTTACATGACACCCAGAAGATCACATCTGATGTTTGAGAGATCTTTCCAATAACAGGCAGTGCTGAGGGCTCCCTCCCAAAACACCTAACAACAGGTTTCTTTGCCAATTGGTTTGGTAGCAGTGAACAGCATCCAAATTTTGCATGTGAGAAGAGTAGGGTACTGATACACTAATATTGTATGAAGTACAGATGTTTTTACTCGACGTGGAAGATAGCAAAGAGAAAGCCTTTATATTCAAATCTCAAGTTTGGCAGATTCCTCACGTTCCATGCCTAAACATGCGAGACCTACGTCTGTAATGCCATATTGATGCCGTACTTGAGGTAAGACTCCAGTTCCCAAAACCAAACAGGTTGTGACAGTATTGTCCGAACTGCCTGTAAATGAAAACCCTGAGTGCAAGCCCCAGCTCCAGGATTACACACGCAGATCTTCCCAACGAGTGGGCTGTTGGTCTTGTCCAGGCTGCAGCCACTGCTGATGTGGGGAAAACAGCGCATGTGAGAGCAGCAGCACAGATGTCATCTTAAGCATCTGCTTGGCACCAGTGAGGAGAGGCTTCTGGTTCTTGTTAGAGAAATCTGCTCTCATTTGTATTCTGAGACAAAACATCTGCATCCAGATGCTGCACACTCCTTTCATGTTCAGAACATGGTATATCCAAGGACTCACTTGGCCTCCAAGCCTGTTTTTTTAGAGTTGGTATCTACTTGTTTATAGCGAGGCCCTGATAGTCAAGAATGTTTGGATCCAGGAATCCAGGCTGATTCGATCCAATCTACACCTTATGAGTTGCTTGCAAGAAAGAATTCTCCAGGTTAAAAGAAGTGCTATTTAGTAATTTCCAAGAAGTATTTGTTATTATTTAAGAGCTTGGTTATAATGCTTCTTTACACAGAAAATGCTAGCACCCTCTCACTCATTAATCCTTTTGGTACTAGTTGATGACCTTCTCTCACTTGGTAAATGAAATGTTTGTGTACTGCTTTTACTAACATAACAATTACTATTTGCTAAAGCATTAACAGATGTTTTGGACCATTCCCCCATAATTGACATTTGACAAACTGACAGTATTAGCTTATAGACAGAGAGGTTAAGCCCAGCAAGTTTTAAAATCAATTTGCAAACTATGCTGTCAGTTCATTTGTGGAACGCAACAGCTTACAAAAAAAAATTTCTTTCCAGAAGTGTTAAATGGATCATTCTCGCTGACTATGAAAGCCTACACAGTTGGTGTTCTTCTGGAGAGAAAGTAACCAAATAATCTGGAAATAAAAAAAAAGCTGGATTTTAAAAGTGCAGTATTTCTTTGCTTCACCTTTTTTGATGTTGTATCATTTCTTCAAAGCTATTATATTGAATGGACATGGAGCTAAAGTTAGACCAAACCTTCCCTCCATAGATGGTTTTGCAGCATTTTCAGGGTACAAAAAGGTGAAACTTTGCATTAGACTTGCAAAAATTAAGAACAGCTCCATTTTTGCCAACTGCTCTCCCATGCACACACGTTTACCTAAAGAACAGGTAGAAGAGACATATTACTGGTTTTATACTGTTGATCCATTCATCAACATACATGCAAGTCCTATGCTAGCATAGTCCAGATACAGAAAGGTTCAAGTCACCATTAAGCTCTGAACTCTGAAGCTTTGGTCTCCTGTGTCTGAGTCTAAGCTTTGCTCAGTTGCATTGCTTCACACTAACAGCATTCACATCCACAGCAAAACTATTACCCAAGGACAATTCATCATTTCTCATTTCTGCCTTGCAACTGGAGACTTCAGGAATCCAACCTGTTTTGCAAGACGCCAACTGTAATAACAAAACAAGTTCTGTAGATGGTCCTATGTGCAACTTACATCTCATGCCTCCAAGACCCTACACTTGAAACACTCTCCTCCAAAAACAGCTGCTGATTATGTGTGTATATCTTACCCATTCCAAAAGGAATGAATGATTCTTTCTTAATTAGCTGGCCATTTTCATTCAGAAATCTTGATGGCAGAAATTCATCTGGCTTCTCCCAAATGTTAGGATCTCTGTGTACTGACCACAAGTTGGGCACAATCACACTGCCCTTAGGAATGGTATATCCCTGCAGTACTTTAAACAAAAGCATAGAGACAGAGGATGTGACAATTTGCTAGAAGTAAACATGGAAGACTTATATTATTAAAAAGACAACTAGAAGATGTCACAAAAACCGATATGGATCCCCAGCCATGGGTCATGCATGCAGCATGAGCTTAAAAGGCAAAGGTGAGCTCTGCTAGCCTGCCTGAGTCAGAACCACACGGGCCAGAGCAGCTGGAAAGAAAACATCAGGTTACACCAACAGCTCCTGCAGGGAAAAAGCAGCAGCAATCATTAGAAATGCACTCTGCTGCATTGAAGTGCTGTGACCCAGAATCCTCCTGTTCCTGTGCTGTCACAGAGACCCACCGCAGTGAAGGTGGAGGTAAGGGAAAGGGACAGGTTTTGAACTGTTATCACAAAACGGTTTTGAAGTGACTAGTCTAATTTCAGCTTGTTGTGCCTCACTGTCCTGCAAGCCCAAAACCTTTAAAACAGCAGATCAGTTCTGTACTGGGTTTGAAAGCCAAGTATTGGTACCATCCTCACTCACTTTAACCAGTGTCCAGCTGTGTTTATGAAAACATACAGCCAATACGATGACCTGGGAAAGGATATTTAGTATTGTTTTCTGTAGACACAGAGATCAGTGGTATAAACCTTTCAAGCTTTACCAAACTGATTTCTCCAAATTGATGTTTTCAGACCTCTGTGTCAGATGGCCAAAAACAACTCTGCTGTTTCAGGTACAAAGGTAGAGTCTCAGCTGCCAACTACCACTAAGCACATCAGCCAACATAAGCTGAGCCACAGAAAAGAAATCAATCTAAATTAGAAAACTTCTGGATGTCAGGTCAGACATGCTGCTTAAATGAGGAGCATCTCAAGCTCACCTGCACTCTATAAACAGCACTTTACACACCTGAGTTACAAAGACCTCATTTATGTGTTAGACACTAAGTTCTCACTTGATGTCCCATCAGACCTTCACCCACAAAAGAAACGCAGGTCTACAAATTAACAGGTCTACAAATGCTTACCAGCAGTTTCTGAGGCCATTCGAGGAACAGAAAGGGGAACAACCGCAGTCATCCGCTGCACTTCCATAATGGTTGCCTCTGTGAAGGGCATTTGAGCCTTGTGGGCAAGGGAAGGAACTTTGTCACGTCCTAGAACTGCTTCAATTTCTGCATGAACCTTCTCTATTCAAAGGGAGTGAGAAAAATAAAAAAGATGCACAGTATGTGAGAAGACATCATCTCCATTTCGTTTGCCTATGCTTTGTTGTTTACACAGATTTGTCAAAAATGACTGCAAGATATGTGATCCCTAGCTGAAATAACTATGTGAGCACAGGCCTTACGAACAGACTCAGTTAAGAACCACCAAGCAATTTTGACAACTGTCAAAGAGTAAAGCTAATGAGATGACAGACATTGCTAGTACTTCTGCATAGGAAGAGTAGAGGGAAAGTTTTGTTGCAGTTCCAAGTGTATTCATAATCTTAGTTTAAGAGTTAAACTATGCAGTAACGAGCTTCTGGCCTGTATTAATAAAAGTGAACAAAAGGAGACTGCAGCTAGTGGGGGCCTGACTGGCGTTTGTCCGTGGGGAGACCCAGTTCTCAAAACTGGGAAAGGTGGTGAAGAGGTGAGAAAGCTTTTCACACAGCTGCTTTAGATATTCTACTCTGAAGCAGGAATGCTGGTGCTGTTACTGCAAGTGTTGAAGCCATTTAACTTGTTCTTGCTGTTTCTTACTTTCCACTCACGGACCCTAAACTCAGCTATTTCCCAGTTCCCCCAAAAGATAGCAGGAGACGCTCCTTCTGCCACACAGCTCCTCTGCCAAGGAGAACCAGAAGTCAATGAGCTTATCTCCCCTTTCCTTCATGTGAGGCACAAACTGCCAAAAACATTTGTTTGCCCCTTTCATCTCGCTACAGGCTCAGCATACAAGTTAATTATCTTCATAGAAGTTTCCAAGATGCAAGATTTGTTTCATCCATGTACAGAATGACATGTCTTTTCTTCCAGATAACTTGGAAACTGGCTACACAGCATAAGTTAACCTTGAAAGAGACAACCTCAAAATTAATCTTTAATCAAAACTAACAAAAGTCATTTTTCACCCTTGATACCCTGAATATTTTGTGGTTGTCCTGCTTGCCTTTTCCAAAATTCAGAAATCAGGCTGCTTATACTCTTGAGTTTTTGCTCTTCTCTCTTCTTAGCATTGATTCAAAATTAAATAAAAGCTCAGTACAATAAAGTCTCCCTGTTTTCTGAGAAGCATTCAGAAATATCCTGTATTCTGTGTTCAATTAACCGTTGCTGCCACCTACTGCTAGGAAAACAAGTTCTCATAGGAGGAATACAGAGCAAAAACTACCTCAACAGCAAGAGACTTGCTAATGGTGTGGCTCTTGAGTACCTACTTTGTGGGATTTTGCTGCTTTCTTTAGTGACATATTACAGCCCTGTATTGAGGTATGCACATCCACAGTAATTTAAATGACTACAATTTTCAATATTAACAACAAAAAAAAAGACTGTCTTATGCCAAATGTTACACTAGCATTTTATCCCAACTTTTCTTTTGAGTTTGTAAAGACATGTGGAGCTATACAGAAAGCAGCCAAAGTGCTGCTCACATTACCAATTGCAAAGACGTAGATTTCAAGAGCTCTCAGCTGAACATGTTATTTGAACTGCTCCATTACCATGTCATGTATTTAGAAATCTCACAGATTTTCAGAAGTCAAATACCAAAACCAAGTCAGGGAACAGATCAAACCAAGTAACTCCCCACTGCCCTCCCGTACACATACCCACGCTTCTCTTTTTCCATGTAAAAAGCAAAACTGGCTTCCACAGAGAAATACATTCTTTCTGATTTTTTTTCCCCAATAGCCCTTTGCTTGTCTTTCCATATCTTCAACATTTGCCACTGCTAAAAGACATGCAATTCAGGTGCTTATTTTAGGGCATAAGAGAAACATATTTGCTCATAAAAAGAAAAAAAAAAAAAGGCCCATACATGACTCCCAGGTAATCAGGATAAATAAGGAATAGGATACTAGAAGTAATAGAATTACATTACAAAGCTAAGTGATACACTCCAGACTACTGAGCTTATTTATGTTGTTTGACAACAGCCACAGCATAAAGAAAGGGAAAATCAGAGAGACAATAAAACTGTTAAGAGACCAGCAGAAAGAGAGAAAACTGACCAGCACATACGTGTACAGCATCGGGCAGCATGGAAAAGGGTTAAAAACCACCCGACTCTTGTAAGTTGTGTAATTCAGAACCTAATATATGTAACTGTATTAAGTCAAGCAGTGATAACACACGACCATTAAAAAAAGAACAACAAGCCTCTGCAATAAAATTTAATTCTCCATTTGTCCCTGGTGGACTCCTGTACACTGACCTGATGTCCTACTTTGCAATCTTTGCTCAACTATTTGGTTGACTTTGTGCAATAAACTATGATCTTGACCTATTTAAAGAGATTATTGCAGACAGATAGGTGCTGTAAACAAGTACCTGCTTATTTGTAAAGCAGTTGCAGCACATGAAAACCTCAAAATCTTCAATATTTCATAAAAGTATTCCAGGTTTATATTCTTCTTAGATAATTTGAGGTCTATCCTTTTTCACTCTAGGTTAGCAAGAAGTCTGGGCAAAGCAATGGTCTCTTGGGGAAATGTTTCACTACTAAAACTGAGGTAGAATTACTCAAGTAGAATTTGTCCATCCTGCCAAGGTTTCCAGTCTGCACATACCCAACAATCTTTATAGGGGAAATCAATTGTTGTATAGGACCTTAGGAGAAGCTCCTAATAAATGAATGAATTAATTGCTTTATTTTTATTAAAGCCAACCATCTAAATTTGCTAAATAGTACTAAAGAATATCCTGGCTTTGCAACTACATGTACTGTAACAAGACTCAGTACAGAAAAATATTAAAATTCTAATTTTAAGTCTTTGGCAATGGAAATTATCCTAAGAAGTCCTGAAATACAAGTCTAGCAAGTACTACTTTAATATTGTAACCTTTCCAACACCACTGGCATTTTTTATATACACAAAAATCTACAAGTCATTTTCTAGAACTCTGCCACAAACAGTAACCAAATCATAGCACCATCAAATAATATGAGTTGCAAGGGACTTCTGGAGATCATCTGATCTAAATCCTTACTCAAAGTAAAGCAAAGTCATCTTTCAAGTTAGACCCAACTCTGAAGGTAGAGCAGTCTACTCTGGGTCATTACCCCACAGAGTTTCGAAAAGTTCCAGTCAGAGATTCTGTGAACTCTCAGGGCAATCTGTTGCACTCCTTGCTATCTTCATAGGGCAATTTTTTTTCCTAGTACCTAATCAGAATTTTCTTGTTGTAGACTGTCTCTGCTGCTTCTCTTTCCTCCACCGCACACCTCAGACAAGACTGTCTCCATCTTCTTAATTTCCAATAAGGTACTTGTAGATAGCAGAAGGTCTCCCCTCAGCCACCTTTCCAACACTGAACAAGCCCAATTCCTCCTGCTTCTGTTTTGGGGCCACATGCTCTATGTGTCTTCCCCCCTATCACCAGTAACCCACCCAGCTGCTACGACTGTTCAAGACTGTTGGGGAGAAGCCTTGAGATAATATTGACCAATTGGTGCCATGGATTTGTGCAAGTCCAATTTGCTTAAGCTGTCTCTAATTTGATCTTCCTCTACAGTGGGTAGCGTTTCACTTCCCCAGATTCTGCCACTAGACTCAAAACCCTACCTGCTCAGGGAGGTATGAAACCAGACTTTACCACTACTTATCTCATGTATAGCTACTATATGCCTGGAATGTCACAACTGCCAAAGCATTTGAAACATGCCAAGGTTCCCTGGAATTGCTTGGAAAAGATAAAAGTTGTCCCAAACCAGAAGAAATGCATAGACTGAAGGGCCATTAAGATCACAGAATCACAGAATGTCAGGGATTGGAAGGGACCTCAAAAGATCATCTAGTCCAATCCCCCTGCCGGAGCAGGATCACCTAGATGAGGTTACACAGGAACATGTCCAGACGGGTTTTGAATATCTCCAGAGAAGGAGACTCCACACAAGATAGGTAATGTATAGTCCTAACCTACAGACCACCACAGCAGAGCAGGATAGAAGATGTTTGATTACATCTCAACCTTTCAAATTACACATACACATGTACTATTTGCACTCCAAATGACCTCTCTGCTGTCACTCTTCACTTCCACTTCTGAACATCCATCTAGAGCTGCACAGTCTGGAATAAAACACCTACAATAAAAATAGTCTTACCTTGTACTTCTGGATAGAGAGACATGTAGAGCAGGCACCACAGTAATGTGTTGGAAGTAGTGTCTGTGCCTGCGATGAAGAGGTCACCAATGATAAAAAATAGATAGTCTTCATTAAAACTGCTCTCCTTGTTGTTCTTTTCTTCTTCCACCTGGAGGAAGTACATATCAATGAAGTCCCTGGGATTTGCTGCATCCAGTGTATCCCTGTGCTGTGCAATTATTTTCTTTAGGAAAGCAGTAATATCTAATTCTGTTTTCCTAAGTTCCCAGAAAGGCCCAAAGGGAAGGTAGTACAGCCAAGGGCAGATATTGACCAGGATCATGTAGCTGCTCACGCTCAGCTCTAGTGCGCGGGCCATGTTCTTCAGCATCGTCTTGAACTCAACATCCTCATAGTTAAAACGCTTGCCAAAGGCCATGGAACAGATAACATTGGACACTGCATTGCGAATGACTGGAAAGGGATTAAATGAGTTCTTTCCATGCTTCAGCATTTCTTCCTTTATAAACTTCAGCTCCTCAATGATTTTAGGCTCTAAGCTGTGTCTTCCTACTCCAAAATGACGCAGTGTTGAGAGAGAGAACTTCCTCTGTTGCTTCCAGATAGGGCCATAAGGTGCAAAAATAACACCTGGAAGAGAAAGGGAGAGTATGAAACCAAAACACTTTAGTTACAAGAAGAAATACTTAGACAGGCCTGCAACCCAAGAGCCAGAAGAGAGGGAAACAATAAATGGCAAATCTATCCCAAGCACTGGGCTAGAAGCTAAAGGAAGAACACAAAGTTCATCATAATAGCTTTAGGAAATCCTGTCCATCCTTTTCCCAAGCAGTGAAATGGATATAACAGTTACATTAACAGGGTTTTTTTGTCTTTGCAAGACACTATTAGATGGAAAAAAAGGTACTTAAGATGCTTTATTACAAATGATAACAATTTTGCAGGAACCATTAATCTGGGACGTATATCAGTTACAGCCTTTTCTCCTCAATGCCCTGAGACATTAATTCCTTCAGTGAGGCACAATGGAAGACATTAAAACACAAATTGGTTTGCATTTCTTTTCTCCTTCATATTATACAAACTCCTCTATATTGTTTGCATGAGCCCATATTTCTATTCCAAGCAAGGTTTTTCTTTATCTTATATTCACAATACAGGATACGCATGCTGCAAACTGGGAAGGTGAAGACAGATTCAGAGACACTTGGCAAAAACCTATTTGATTTGCATCTCAACAATTTTGATGCCTCCAGGCATCTGTTCTGCATGATTGTGCCATTATGAAACAGCACTGAAATTAAATCCTTTAGCTTCAAGTATGAATATTGATCTCTTTTATTGAATTAACAGACCACACCAAAGATACTGCTGCTTAGCAAAATACACAACCTGCTATTTCTAATATACTCCACAGTTAGCCTGAGAAAGTTTAAAGTCATCAAAACACAGGCTAGTTCTGCTTTTGTTCTTCTAGTAAAGTGACACCACATCTGATTTTCTCTGGAAATAAAAAGTTACTTTATAAAAGCAACATCAATTCTTCTGTCAACTGCAAATCTCAATGTTAAATTTAAAAGAAAGAGAAATGGCCGTAAGAAATTAGCAGTAAAAAGATGCACCACATTTTAGTAGTTAACATTACCTACATTTCTACTACTATTTCCTGTTCATAACCCCTAGTGCAAAAAGGAGAATAAACAAATAAATCTATAGCTAGGAACAGAATTTATAGACGTGTGAATGAGGTAACTATACCCAGAAGGGTTTGCAATTCCAAAAGTCTAGCATAAAACTGGTCATCCTTCTAGTCTGATTTTCTGATTACATTATCTACTAATAGTAGTAACAGATTGAAGAATACAAACACATGGCCTAGTTTCAGAAGCCCTAAACAAAATAAGCAAAACATTATGAAGAATCAGAACAAGCTGAGAATCAGCTGAACTTCATCTTCTCTGCATGAAGACATTCCTTAGGAAATTATTCAAATGTCTATTTTCTGACATCTTAAGAACAGAACCAAAACCTTTTCAGAACCCGCCTCTCAAGTAATGTTTCCTGGTAGCACTGATGTCCTGAAGTAGGGTAGGTGAAAAATCAGACTTGTTTGGGGCTGAATTTGGCCAAAAACAAACCAGTTTTCATGGTTTCTGGCTGGAGCAGGGAAGAAATGTGGTTTTCTTGGAAAAAACCCTATGTTATCACTATTTCTATCCCACAATAAATAATTCCAAAACAGACTATACATCCACAATCTCTTTCCCTTTCTGTCATTAGGAAAATTTGTTTTAAAATCCGAATACTTTCATAAAAGTAAACAGACATATTGTCTTGAAAGTAAAGAAGACTCTCCTAGCCACATGGGAAGGCTAACATCACCAAACTTCCCTGCACCTAGAGAGTCTCTCTAGCAGTCCTGCACAGGGCTTGGCTGCAAGGCATGATGTCTCCTAGAGTCCCGAAACCTCAAACTACCACAGAATGCTAATAATTGATTTGCAAATTGGGAAATAATAACATAGGAGACAGATTAAGGAGGAAGAACAGCATAAGTTACAATAACACAGATTAGAAAAGAAAGAAAGCTGACAACTGGCTCACCGCAAGGCCATAATAAAGGAATTGTACTTCACTGCTTTCAAAGAAAATCTCTGCATGACCTGAAAAGGCAACACACCCAGCACAGACAGCTGTATTCTTAAAAAAAAAATCCCCAACAAATAAACACCAACAAGAAAAAAAAAAGAAAACACACAGAAAACACACAGAAAACACACAGAAAACACACAGAAAACACACAGAAAAAACTTGAAGAAAGTACAGTCAAACTCTAAAGCAACAAGAACCTGTAATAACCAAGACTCCACGCTCACTACTGAGGGCTAATTTTAACGAACTGGTAACAAAAACCTTTCAATACAACCAACAAAGCACCAACACACAGAAAAACAGAACATTTGGTTTATTCTCCCTTTTTAGGTGAAAAATTCAAATTCTTATGAGAAGCAAGTTCTGGCAAAGGTCGATTCCCCTCCCCTCAAATTTCTCACCGCTTACTTTAGTGTTGCTGCAATACCAGGAACACTGACCCAGAATTCACAACGTTTAACTTCTGTATTGTTCAATGTCCACATCTGCACGTGCAAAGGGATGGACTATAAAGGCAGATGACCTCTCAAGTTCTATCCTCTCTAGAGCTTGAGTTATAGCTGTAGGATATAAAAACGCTTTACTAAAAAATGCCCAAACCTATGTCCCCCCCCCAGTCTAGTATTTCTCTTTCCACAGATGTGTGTGCAGAAGCCTGTGCTTAAGAACTGACCTCTACCTCCTCCCTTAAGTTCTCCCCACACTTCCTATCAAGCCAAGAAGGCCTCCCTTCTCTGCTACTCACTGCTGAAACGCAGCATTTACCAGTTCTGATACTCCTACTTGCTCTCTCCTGGACACAATATTTTATTTGCATCTTCATACAACAGAGCCACATACAACTGAGATAAGCCTTTCTTTCTTCCATAACTTACCCAGCTGGTCAACGCAGAGTAAAGACAAAAGGACAGTAGAAAATGTAGCTTAAAAGAAAATAGCCTCAGATGTTTACAGCAGGTAGTTTGTTTACAGACTGAAGACATAAGAATCCAAAATGGATGTTTACTGTCTCAAATCGTCCCAGGTCATAGTACCCAGGTCATGAGCAGTAGATCTGAAGTTACACAATCATTCCGCTTCTATCGTTTCCTCTCCTAGTACATACAAACACAACTGTCACTGTGCTGATCTGTAGCAAAGTCTCACCCATGAACTCCTGAAACTAAGTGCGAAACTAAGTGCAGAAGGCTTGCAAACCAAACTTCTGAGGTCTTCAGTTTGAGCGTTGTAACCCATCCACCATGAACCACACAAAAAGAAACACTTGTTAGCCCAGAGCTCTTATGGATGGTATTTGAAAACTGAGGTTAGAGATTTACATTGTACCTATACTGCAATAAAAAACAAAACAAAGAAAACCACAAAGCTTTTCAGTAAACATCTTACCCCACTGGTTCTGCAGCACCTGCCTTGCCAGTAGCACAAAGGCAGCATCACAGAGGTTTGGTCACCTCCTACATGCCATCACTAAGCCCAAGTCATCCCACTGAGAGTAGCTATAAGTTTCAAGAGTTTTTGAAGAACTTCCTTGTGCAGGGGCCAGGTAGGTCCACATTGCTCATTTTCACTGACTTTTCCCTTTATGTACTCAAAACACACCTCCCCTGCAGTTCATTCCACAATATGCTCACATCCATGGCAACTCAACTTGCTGCACCAGCTAACATAAGCAATACATAACAGTTCAGTATGTCTTATGGTCAACTGGGCAACCCTCATAGAACAGTCCTCATGTCCAAGCACAGCTCTGGTGACCTTCCAGATAAAACTAAATGTAAAGCAACGTAATGTTCTTCCTGCAGGGCAGGCAGGCACAGTTCCTGCACCTGGCTGCAGCACACACTGGACAACCAGATCCTGACACTTCCGATCCCCCTAGAACATCCACCTGTGGAAGCTGCTAAATGCCCTGGCTACTCTTGTGCCACCATGTTCAAAAAAGTCTAACAGAACTATCTGCAGAGAACAAGAAACATATAAAATTCACAACATTCAAAGAAAAAGAAATCCACTATGAGCTTGAACATATGGGTTTACAGTACCACTAAAATTGATCTAATGTTTAACTGCTTTTCCTCTTTTCTCCCCAAGTCCTCACTAAACATACTGTCCTTAAAAATATTCATGCACTATAAAAACTCCATACCAGTAAGATCTGTCTCATTAAACCAGTACCATTAATAAATTATATATATATTTTTTTTATCCTTTAAATTACAGCAATGGTATCTGATTGCTTTTTAATAAACATGATCTAAGTCCCTTGCTTTCATCTCATCTTCACTGGTGTCATTCCAGCACAATAAAAAAATGAAGATAAAAAGTTTCAGGTGCTTAACCAATAGATTTCTCTGCCCTCAAAAACAAAAAGAGAGATAAAGAAGTTTCACAATACAGCAAGCACATTCGCAAGCCTCCTGTGCTGCTACTCCTAAACTGAAAAATGAGAGGTAATTTTCCAAACACCAAAATGAGTAATGAAACTGAAGACTAAACATGAAGAAATCCAAACTGTAATACAGCCACCACGTGTTTAAAATCCCCATGCCCTTTCCTTGCAAAAGCTGGTAAACTCTCCTTTGACCTATTCAAACAAAACAAATATGCTCAGTAAGTTCTGACAAGCTCAAGGATGCACCTGCAAATATCTCAGCAACAGTAGGTTGCATGCAGGCAGCACAGGCTGTGGAGGTACGGGGTGCCACAGAAGCCCGCCCTTAGCCATCGTTACGTTGGTAAGGACTGAGGGAGAGCACAATTATTTCATACTGCTGCTGNGCAGCCCTTACCCTTCTTGTGGGTGATCATGACGACGATGGGGACAGTGGGCCGGTCGCTGAACACCTCCGCCTTCTGCACCAGCGCCTCCCGCACCGCCCTGAAGGTGTTGAGGATGATGATGGGGCGGCTGCCAACGAAGAGCCGGAAGACGCTGCCGTACATCTTGGTGAGGCCAGTGAGNTCTGCCCTCAAAAACAAAAAGAGAGATAAAGAAGTTTCACAATACAGCAAGCACATTCGCAAGCCTCCTGTGCTGCTACTCCTAAACTGAAAAATGAGAGGTAATTTTCCAAACACCAAAATGAGTAATGAAACTGAAGACTAAACATGAAGAAATCCAAACTGTAATACAGCCACCACGTGTTTAAAATCCCCATGCCCTTTCCTTGCAAAAGCTGGTAAACTCTCCTTTGACCTATTCAAACAAAACAAATATGCTCAGTAAGTTCTGACAAGCTCAAGGATGCACCTGCAAATATCTCAGCAACAGTAGGTTGCATGCAGGCAGCACAGGCTGTGGAGGTACGGGGTGCCACAGAAGCCCGCCCTTAGCCATCGTTACGTTGGTAAGGACTGAGGGAGAGCACAATTATTTCATACTGCTGCTGAAATATTTGAAATTTCTTCTGATATCAGAAAGCCCTGAGATGACAGACTGGCTGTTCCTTAAGTCCTTGTACAAACATCATTCCTTTTACTGTAAACAGGGATAAAAAGATGAGGCATTTCAGTCGTCGTGACGTCCTTTGTTGTGCAGAGCACAGCACAGCACTGCGAAAAGCACAGGGATGCTGCAGGGTCACCTAACGGTGGGGCGACCTTCTCTCTCTATGCTTTCTGTCACCAGCAGGACAAGGGACACACACCACGAGCAAAAAGCAAGTAGCTGGTTCAGCCTGTAACTCACAACAGTTACTGACACATTTCGGCCCAGCAGCCGCGGAACCGCACGGCTCNGAGCCCCGGCCGCCTCTCTGCGTCTCCACCGCCCATCTCCTCAGCAGCGGCGGAGGCAGCAGAGCGAAGGCGAAGTTGCCCACCAGCGGCCAGGGCGCCGGGCCCGGCGGCAGCCCGGCCAGCGTCCGTGACCGCCGCAGCAGCCAGTAGCAGCCTAGCCAGCATAGAGCGGCCAGCAGCAGCTCGGTGGCGGTGGGGGCTCGCAGCACCCACGTCCAAGCGGTCGTGCCCACCGCCGCCATCCCCTCAGGCAGCTCCGTGGGCCCGTCCCCTCCAGCCCGGCGCGTAGCGGTTTAAGATGGCGGGGGCGGGCGGAGGCGAGGCCTGCCGGCGCCCTGACCGCGTCCCCGCCGGCGTGTGGGCGGGTAGCGGTCCGCCTCGGGGCCGGGCTCCGCTCCCGCCGCAACCGTTAACGGCGGCCCATTGAGAATAACGGGGAGGGAGTGGCCCGGCGCTGACGGGAAGGGCGCAGGGCAGGGCGAGGCCGGCTCCAGCAGCCAGGAAAGGCAGGAGGGGAGCTGCAGGATGCAAGGGGGGATTCGCTAAACAAGCTGAAATGCAAAACTAGTTCTTGAAGGGGATGCTTATTTTTTCTCTTAGAGTCAAGTGTCTTGGGCAAAGTTTAAAAGATTTTATTAAAGGTAAGCACGTATGTCCAGCTAGTAAAAAACCCAAACCAATCAACCACAAACCCCCCCCATATGTTTCTCGCAGTCTCATAGGACTTAATTTCACATGCCCATTATGCAAACATTTACTTTTATTGGGGTTTAGAAGGAAAGGAAATAGAGACAATCCTCCTTCCCACATACAAAAGCTGGCACTTCTAGGTAATACAATAAAAACTTTTGTTTTCCTAACCAATGACTAACCTGGAACAACGTCACAGCTCTAGGCTAAGTAACTGCTTGGCAAATGCAGGACAGCACAGAGGCTCCTCAGAGCTAGACCTGAATTTTAGGAGAAAAGATGGTTTTAGTTCTTACCCTTCCCCATAAAACAAACAAAAAAACTCCCAAACCCACCCACTGCACAAAAACAAAACACACCAAACCAAAAAATACCAACTGGTTTCCAGGCTAACCTCCTCCTCCCTGTGCAATACACCTTAGTGCACTTTCTCCAGCTGATCAATCATTTAAAATTCAATCCTCAGAAAGGTACTTAGATGCTGAAAAATGCTACCGTTTGCTACAGCATCAGCTATTTTAGTAAGCACTCTTCTCTTTCAGTGAAGGATTACCAAAAGCACTGTGAACAAAATACAAGTACACCACCTTTAAAGTGACCCCCCCCAAAATAAAAGAATGGTGCTTACCCATTAAAAAAAAAATAAAAAATAGTTGAACATTAAGATAATGACAAGTGGTTCTTAAAATAGTAGCTGGACTATATTAAAAAGGTTTTATTGCAATTATACAGAAGTTACAGGAATCTTAGAAATACATAAAGCCTCAAATGGTCAAGATCAGTTTTCCTCCAAGCAATTAAGGCAACAGGATGCAATGTCTCTTTAGTCTAATATAAACAGCACATGGATATTTTACTAGCCATGTATTAAAGTAGAAAAACTAAGATTACAGATTTAAATTGGCAGGACAGAATGCAGGTTTTTTTTGTCGTATTTGCCAGAAATTCAGTGGTTAATTACAATGTACACCAATAAAATGTATGTATTAGAAGAAATACAGAAAAAAAACAGGTGGAAATTTATCTGAACCAAAGACATTTTAAATCTGGGTGTCTAGGAAAGTTTACATTCTGTAGTCTGAAAATAAGAAACCAAGCTATTCAGCACAGATGAAACATTGGTTTTGCCTATTTTCTTTATCAAAGAGTGATCTAGACTCACTTCCTTCTCAATCTAGTTGAGAAGTAGCACTAGATAAATTCTCTCATATCCATATGCAGTCGAGAGATTGGTTTCAGTGGCATATCACCAATTCTAGGTTGTCCAGAGATTAAGTTTCACATTGCTTTTGATAAAAATGAAACAACTTTCAGAGTTTTAAGTGAATTTACTGATCAAATATAAACTTTACTCTGAAGTATCATTAAATGAATGTTTCTACTTAAAAGGTTGTTACAACATTCATTTTTTCCCAATTAAACTTCAAACCAAATAGGTTCTTTTTAAAGCATAAACTTAACAGCAAAATATAAGCAAGTACTTTACTAATATTCTGCACACACTAAGTAACTACATAAACAAGTTTTAGAACTGTAATGCTTTCCTTGGAAATCATTCCTCCTCAGTCCTAGTATCAATGTAATAACCCCCCCACCTCCCTCCATTAATTCTGCACTTAAGAAAAATCCATTCCTCAAACTGTTTTGCTCTAAATTCAGTAAAAGTATTTGGTGACTCTACTTTTAACAAGTAAAAAACCTCCATGTAACAAGCAAACAAAAAGCCTTACCAGAGTGAAGACTGTCATTAAAACAAGATTTTTTTTTTTTAAGAATAGTTCTAATTACCTTATTTTTCTTTAGAGATAATCAAGTTACAGTTAAGGCAAGCACAAACATCAGAAGCTCAATTAACCCAGTAAACTCTTCAAAGCAATATGTTATTTTCTCAAACTTTATCTTTGCCTTTGAATCCCATCAACACATACAACCACTGACCAGTTACTGCACACAGTTGCTTCAAGTATGGGCTGTGTTTTTATATGCTTTATTTAAGCTTGCAAGCAACTTTTTGATTTTTATTTCCACAGGCACTTTAGTCACAAAAATATTCTTCATGTCAAAAGAATATTGAAAATATTTTAAAGTTCTGAGTTAGACTAGTACACTGACAAACATGTTTCTGTAACTCACAGCAGATAATGCTAAAAATCCACCCTCAGTCAGGCGCATGTCACATGCTCACAAAGGTTTCAGTTTTGCAGGGCATTTAAACATGCAGCCATTTATCTCTTACTATTTCTGTAAATATTGCACTTTTTGGTAAATTACAAAAGCAACTCATTTTCTCTGAAGCATCTAATAATTAAGAGATTGAAAAGTTCAATTTCAATGTGGCTTAGAACTATTACAGATTACTTTGTTCTATCTTTGGCTTTTCTAATGTCCTATTATCAGAGCAGGCCTGAGACAAGCAGCAGGACACAACACAAACTACTGTTACTATACTTGACTTCACTCAACAAAACACCCAGCCAGCCCTGCTTTTGTCCTAGACACTGGGTTTGTTTCTGCTTTAAATTAAGTTATTCTAGGCCTAGAATATTCTTTACACAGAAGTTCAATAAAATAGATCTTAGAGAAGCCTGTTTGTGGTTTTGAAGTACTAGGTCCAAGTGATTCAGTGACTCCAAAACCTCTGGGTGCAACTAATTTAGAGGATGGGTGCTGCAGTGTTCCAGCCTGTACCCTTATACATGCACCCTGCTCGCTCACCAATGTGTTCTTAGGTATGGCATCCGCTCTGTATGTTCACATACATCGTATCTGAGTTGACTACAGTAGGATTTCCAAATGTGTTGTAGACAGATACTTTTACAACTGCAAGTTGAGAAGGAAGGGGCCTTTAACAAGAACTAAAGACCTTGCATTCTCTCTCCATGGAGAGAAAGTGTAGGTACTGCTGCCCAAAGGTGCCTCTTGAAAAGATCTGGAAGTGCACTGTCCATTATATGCAGCATAAAATCATACCCAAAGAGGAAAAAAAAAAAAAAAAGCAACAATATCTTCTGCATCAGAAGGCACAAGATAGTTTTTCATTTAAGAAGAAGGTTGCTTGTGAAGCTTTCAAGTTGCAAAATTACTTTTCCACGATCTAAACAATCCTAGTTTAAGGCTCTTGCATGTGTTTTTAAAATGTCCTACTTTGAATTGCCTTGATAATTACGCCAAGTTTCACTTCTGTTCTTTAGATACGGTCATATGGTCAAGCTCCTTCACAACTTTGTTTTTCAGAAGTTTCAAAGGATGGATCTACATTGCATGATCCATGTTCTAATACACTTCTGTTCATTTCACATCCTCTCTCTCTGTCTCCAAAGCTTTAATGATGATGAAGCCAGAGAATTATTTTTTTATTAATTATTAGCCTATGTCTTAATCCTACCCAACACAATTCTTATAATTTAGGCCAAGTTTCAGAAGATTAGCTATCCTAAGCATGTATGAAAATTTAATCTTGGACATGTAATCTAGACCCATATAGACTCCTAACATTTTCCTGCATTAAAAATACTTACTATAATGTTTTGGAGATTTTATATAAAACAAATAGAAAAGGGTCATATTTATATAAAAAGCATTTGGAACAGGCTTAAATGTAGATAAATTTTGCTTTATTGAAAAATGTGTCACAGATTCCCTTAATGTTCATGGATAAGAGATTATCAGCTCTTTGTAACTTTTGAGATATTAGCACCATAAATGTATATAGGTTTTTGATTTTTAAAGATGCTTGTGGCCATGCAACTAGTCCAACAAAGTATTGCATTTTTAGAACACAGGCTGACCGTAAACAGTTTCAACTTGTATGTGCCAAGTAAACCACATAGGACAAATTCCCTAACATGTTTTTACCAAATTCATGGTCAACAGTTCAAGTGATTATGACAAATAGCACCTCTGGAGATAAAAGCTACAAGATACTCACATTATTGTTTTTTTTTTTTTTTTGAGTACAGCTAGTGCAATAGGGTTTGTTTTTACACAGTGAACATAGACTTCAACATCTTACAAATCACAACTCTAGTACCTCATGGTATACAGCAAACCACAACACTCACTTGTCATCCACTTAACCAAAATAGCTGATGTGCTATAAAGTGTCATCCTCGAAGTTTTGCAACATAAAAGCCAACTCTTGCTAATTATGAACAAATTTATGTAAAAGAGGCCCAGTTTGCAAACATTAGTAGAAATTGCAGCACAAAATGTCTCTATGCAGTATCATTTTTTTACTGTAGTGTTATGTTGTACAGTGTTTGCAGAACTGGACCCTATGGCTATAGAACAAGCCCTTATCATGCAAGTGTTACAGCATCCCTGTATTACCATCTAGGGTTCCTCAGCAGCAAACAGCTTTTCTCACTCACTTTTCCCCAGGTTGGATATACAGCTCCAATTAATGCAGGGAGCTACAGATTCAACCTAGAAGAAATCATGCAAGAAGTGGCATCCTGTACTATTTTTACAGAAGTCTTCAGTGTTATCCTCAAAAACATGTGAAAAGCACGAGGACCACAGCTATCAAACCATTATTTCCTCTTTTACTTTCAGCTTTCTTGATGTGACCCTGACCTCAGAAAACTGCCAGAATTTCTTTGTCACATCTCACACAGTGTCCTGAATCAGGAAAATAAGCACAAATGAACATACTAGACATTTAAAGAGCAAGATTGATTTCTGAGATAAGAAGTATGCCCTAAGATGTTAGGTTCTGTACTTGAAAATAATTTCAAGTTTCAAATTGTGTAAAGATGTGTCTGATGAGAATTCCTTTTGGCTTTGATTTTGGAGCCTTCTCAAATGTAAATTCTGTACTGAGCCGTTTAGAAAAAGTAGTTAATGGAAGCAGATAAAAGTATAACAGTAGCCCAAAGCAGCCTAGGCTAAAGCATTTTGAGTAGCAACAAACTATGAAAAAATTGGAATGCAAACCCAGTTTTTACAAACAAAATTACTCAAAATGGAAGAGGACTTGGGGTTTAGCAATATTAAGGTCCATATGCAAACACTTCACTGGTAGAGGTAAAAGTAAGCAGGGAGATAAATTTCCTCTTGATATTCTCAGCAATCCTGCCCTCCCTAATAAAAAAAGCAGTAATATAGAAAGCAAGCAGACCCACTCATTTTACATGCAACTCATATGCTCGACATAACATCAAATGATATACTCTGTTGAATCAGAAGACAGTGCTCTGATGACTGGTGGTCTGCCTTTTCAGCCCCTTTCACAGTTTTCTGGTTTGTAAGCAACTCTCATGACACTTTTTAACTATTTCCACTGTTGGTTCTATGTCCTCATTCTGAAAGGAGCTTCAAAGGACAAGCAAAGATGGCTCACAGCCTACTATCTGAGGACAATCTGGTTTATCTACCCAGAGAAGGCTCTGTGTACTGCATCCAATATGTATGCTGCAGAGACCCTCCCTGTGCACACGTGTGCGCCTGGTGCCCAGCTCCCCAGCTGCTCAGGATGCCTTTACTTCAGACTAGTTTCTGACCACTTGTCTTCTAATTTAACAATTAAAAAAAACCCAACAAACCCACCCACAGAAAAAAAAAAAGGAAAAAAGGGGGTGGAGGCAAGGGGAACAAAAGAAGTCTCCTTCAAACACTTTAGCTAAGTTATTTTGTGAAAATTAATTTCAATTAACACAAAGAAAATTCTTCTGTGGTAAAGTCTGCAGTTTCACAAATGCCAACCTCCTGAAGACCTTATTATGCAGAGGGCAAATACAAGAGCTGAAATTAATATTATAGACATAGCTTTAACAAAGAGCATTTCTGCTAGAAGAAAGACACAGAGACTTTAAAAACACCTTAGGCACTGTATACAATGGTCCTACATTTTCCCACTGACATTTACCAGAACTGAAACCAGTTATGACTAATGACACAGCAAACAAAGGACAAAACACTCATCTAGGAAGAGGACTAGACCAATCAATACAGAATAGTTTGAAAAAGACTGAACACTAAATGTAATAGTATAATATAGCATCTTTTTTCCTTTAGGGTATGGATAAGACTGCCTGTAGCATGCAGCCAATATAACTGAATTTAAAAAGTCATGAACTACTTCCAGCAAGGGCTGGTTTGCCCCCTCCTCCTATCTGGGTTGCATCTTTAAGTTAAAGGTTAGCCATAGCAAACAGCCACAGAAAAAACCCCACAAAATTAACTTCTTGCAGTATTTGCTAAACTTCAAATCCTTAGGAATTAAAAATATTTTTATGGAAAACAAGTCAAGTCTTCCTGATTTTTTAAGCACTAATTTTCACCAGGAGAGAAGGAATCCTCAATACCAGTATTTCAGATACACACTAGAGACTGCACAATATCATTACTTCATCTTAAAACATCATTCAGGCATTCTAAATGATTATCTACCAGAATAAAAGATGAGTTCAAAACTAGGAACTTCTTCCTACAATATTTAAGTTTCAGGCAGTGCTGAGCCTCAAATTTTTACGTGCTACTGTCTAGGATAGTAAGATTTAAATAAATGGTTAAATCCATGGAAATCTGAGCCAACCATAAAAAGCTTCACTATGTGCTAAGCATCACAGCACTTCGTTCTTATAACGACAGCTTGGAGGAACAGCTTATGAAAATTTGCTAATCATATTTAAATATTTTTAAATCTCCAAACATCTCACCAAGTTGGGTTTTATTGTTACATTGCAAGTTAGGGTTGAGAACCAGCACAGACACACAGCTGTACTGTAAAACTGTACTGCAGGCCTGTTGCCTGCTGAAAAAAAACCCCTAACCTACTACACAAACAATTTAATTTTACATTACTTAAAAGTGTAGTTTTAGCTCAGTTTAATGTAAAAAGCAATATATGATCACCATCTACTTCAATGTTTTCATTCTCCTTCCTTTTTCTTGTAAATACTAGAACAAAAGCCTTTATCTTCATTCTCAGTACAGATTATTTAGGGTTTTTTGGTTGGTTTTTCTTGGGTTGTTTTTTTGGGTTTTTTTGGACATTGGGATGCATCACAAAGTAGCATATGAAGGCTAACTTACAAGCGGTTACTTCAGTGGACACTTAAGTGGCAACACTCATTTGAATAGTGAATGGTGTCCAACAGAAGTATTTATTTTTAAGACCTCTTTTTTCAGTAACTGAATTTAAGACACCGATATTACAATGCCTGGTATAGAACACTTACATTCAGAAGTCTTATAGTATCACCCTAATTTTGTGTGCCTATAGAAGATTTCTACAAAACACATGTATTGTAAAAAATACCAAGATGACAATGGAGCTTTATAGCGTTAAGTTTGCCAGTAAGGAAAAATGGTTCCAGTACATCTGATGGATTGGACATGTTTTCAAAATTACCCCACAGATCTTTAAGATAGCTTTAAGTTAAAAAAGAAGCTGTGGGAAAGTTCATTTAAAGTAAATGGAAAGACTTCACCTTGCACTGAAGTTAATGCATCTGGCCTCTAGAACTGCAAATCATACTTCATATCTACTGAAATGAGAAAGAGAATTTGGTTTAGTACCAAACAATTTAGGATAAGTTGACTAGCTAGATACTAATGATGGGAGAAAACCAGAGTTGGAACAGACTCTGATTTAAGATACAGGTAAGTGGATTTGCAGTAATCTAATTAAGAGAATTGTCTCTCATATCTTAAAATACTTCCCAGTTCTATCTGTTACTGAGCTTTATTTCTCTTACATGAAGATGGTGTGTCTTAACATAGAAATACAGTCTTGATTTTTTTTCTCCCCCACCCTTCTCTCCTACCCCCTTTAAGGGTGGGGGGAGGGGAGCAAATCCAGTACTAGAGAGCATCGCAACGTTTAGCACAGCTCTTTTTGCTACTGTTCCACCTGTAGTTCTTTCCAAGAAAGCAGCAATGAAGAATGCTGAACATTTAGTACCATTTACGCCCACACGGGAGTGCTAAGCACATACCATTAAAAAACAAAATGTCAATTTACTGTGGTTTCAAGCATGTGTTAATCATTTCTGGCATTGGAATTAAGCACCTGTAGCACATCCACACAGCAGCACATTTCTTTAAATGCTTAACCTTTAAAATCCAGGTTTAAATTTAGGTTAGGCATTTAAGAAAGCTTGTTTCATAAATGCAAAGCACCCAACAGCATCTAAGTCATACTGTTATGCCACATACACAAATGTAGTGCCTTTTTTTTTTTCCTGAAGTGTCTGGGAAGTTCAACATGTAAATGCTCTTCAGTAGAGAGGAGCATTTTGTTTATAGCCACAGTACAGGTGCAGCTCATGTGGCATCTGTAAGAAAGATTATGACTGCAATTATTTTTTCCTAGAGTTACAATGACCTAATACAAAACATTGGGCATATGCAATCTAAATAAGCCTGCGATCAACTCAGTGCGTTAAGTGAAGTTTAAATCTCTCCTGTTCTTTTTACCCACTGCAATCCTTTTCACCCTTGGGAGCAAACCATGTTTTCAGCTTCATTGTGTTTATACAGAATGATCACTAAGTTCTTAAAAGTAGTAATTTTGTGCCAGAGGTGATTTGTATTGGACAGACTACTACAGCAGTAAGCACTAGCATATACCATTACTTACCCCATTTCATCACCTTACATATAGGCCTAAAGAGTCTTCAGATACATCTGTACCATTCAAGTTTGCAAAAAGGCAATTTAAAACAATTGAGAGAGAAGTGGGATTTTCTGCTAGTTAAACACACACACACTTTTGAGGTCTTTAATACAATGGAAACAATTTAAACACTTAAGGGAGGGTCGAGCCAGAACAGGAATCAAGTCTTTTGAGCTAGGGCTGTCATTTAAACTTTCCTTTTGTATTATAACAGAAGTTTCTATCAAATTAATCAGTAGAACAAAAGCTCAGGCTGCCCAAAAGCATCATCTTTACTTGGTTCTATTTAATCACTTTATTTTCTTCATTCTAGAAAAAGGAATAAGTGTAAAAAAACCCCAAGCATCCCATCCTGCATGAAGAAATTCTACTTTGCCAATATATTACAGAAATCCCACTAAGACATGGTGGTGGTGATGATAATGACAATTGGCTATCTAGACTATCAAAATATTTATTATTCAGCCAACAGATGAAAAACCACTGTTTAAGCTCCTCACTGAAATGTTTTTCATCATATTATTTTCAAGGCAGGGTAACCAATTCACCATTTCTAAAAAATAGTATTATTACAAGTGGCTAGTGGCTTTAAATGACCATATTTAAGATACCACAAAGCTTAGAGTTCAGCTTAAAAAAAAAAAAAAAGAATTATGCTCTACAAAGTACTATCAATATAACAAGTATCTTGGGAGATTTACAGACTGGCATCAGACAGATTCAGTTAAAATTATACAGAAAAACCTTTTTCTGTATATAAATGTTTTGATACTGGCTTTTCAGCTGCTCCAGGTCTGCCAGGAGCAAGCGACAACAGAGATATGCCCATAAACAGAAAACTTCCAGGGGCACGCTAAAAACAGCTTAGAATCTTATAAATAAAACCAATCATCAGCAGAATTTCTTCCATAGCTAAGTTTTACCAAGGATATACTTAAGGAACATTGTTTATTGTATTACTTTGATAATGCACAAAAATACTTGAAATGCAAATCAATTATATTCTCATGTACAACTCATAGCAATTGATCTCAACTGAAAAAAATAATCATTTGAGTACTCTGTATTGCATTTTGTAACTTTAACCAGACTTTAAAAACAAAAAAGTTGTCATTATTTAAACTGTGTTCACAATTGTCACTCAGTTCAAGACATTCTTAAAATAAGCAGTATTTCCTTTATGCTAGTATCACCTCAATGTAATGCAGTTATCTTTGCTCTAAGGTTTTACTGACGATTTGAAAATAAAGTTGAGTTAACTGCAGAAATTAGTACAGAATATAAATGATTAAACATGGTA
>VYZX01007719.1:76267-90280 GCA_013401335.1 Brachypteracias leptosomus | reverse complement strand
TTGAAAAATGCCTTGGGTGTCACAATGACCATTCATAACTTCTGACAGGCTAATGGGCTTCATTTCACTTGCAGTGGGAGGTTTTGGCACTCCCTGCCTGTGGACCAATGGTCAGTCTTTACTTTCACACAATGCCAGCAGAATAGTTCCTGATCTCAACAGGCCGAACCAGTAGTAGTTTGAAAGGCCTGTGCAAAATAGTTACTGTAGGAGGAGTTAAATTTTGGTGCAGGCATCAAACCAGGTAATTCTCTTACCTCCCTCCAAAACATTGCAGGCAAATCTGCATCTGATTTTTTTTAAAATAAACAGAAAATGGTAATGAGGCAAGTCATCTCAAGAAGTTGATATAACAGCTCGAAGCAAGACAGACACCCCAAGGCTAAAAGTGTAAATAACTATTCTGGGCAAATTAGCTGGAGTGCAGGGGAATAACTGAAGAAGCAGCAAAGGATGAAAGAGAGAGCAAAGCAAAAAATCCACTAAGGCAGAAATAATAAAACCCCAGAACTCATCTTGCACTGAAGACGCCATCAAAACAGCAGAGAATACAATAAGCAATCTGTAATTCAGGGTGATGATACAGCTTAAGCTCTTGTTCAGATAACAGTTTGCTAATTATATGGAAGGCAGAAAAAAGGAAAGTTATGCATTTCTCATTTATAGAGCACAACTCCATTAAAGTATCTGCCCAACAATTAGGCATCAAAGGACTTATTACAAGAGTTTCTATGATAGAATTCCTTCAACACCTTATGATAAAGTACATGAGTTATACTAGCCTTGAAAATATTGGGTTATTTGCATCTTTCCTGGGACTAAAGATACTAGAGTATGTGACCAACATTAAGCTGCAATAACATACACAAAACAAGGCAAGCAACAAATCTATTATTAGGCTATATTCCTAACACTGCTCTGGTAACTTTGACAAGTTATACATGCCGTTGTNATTTCAAAAAATAACTTTATAGAAAATAAATTTTGAAATAAAAAACTTAACAGACCCAGATCATAAAAGAACATCTTAATTCATTAAATATTTACTTAAACCACAGTAAAGTGAAACTCCTGATCCCATTTGGTTAAACTTCAATATGGAACCTCTATTTTTATTTCAAATTTAAAAAGTAATTTTGACCTCTGAGCAGTATGAACAAATGGAGGCTACGTATTGATTCGAAAGCTATTTACCACTCACCTTTTCATTAGCCATTGAGTGGTACCACCAGAAAAGCCGTGTGGTGATATAGTAAGCAATGATGACATCTACGGTATAGTGTTCGTGAGCANATGTCTTGCATCTGCAGATCTGAAGTTTGTCATATTAAACAGGCATTTTTACATTATGGTTTTTGTGTAAAGGCAGAATGTAGCGCTGCAAAACTTCCTTTCCTCAACATTTTAATAAAAAGGAGGCATTCAACTAACGTTGGCTAGTCTTGTTTCAGTGAGAATTACACATTCCCATGAGCCAAGCTAGCATTTGCATAGCTTGGGACAACAGTAGGAGAGAAGATTCCAATTCCAAGTATGTGAACTAGAAAGGGAACTCCCCACTTCACGTTCATGAGCAGCCAAATTCCCAGGGTAGAAGCATTGCTTACCATGTATCAGATTTAGAAGCTGGTGCTTNAAGGGGAAAAGATTAAAAAAAAATCATTTCGTAAAGGCTAAATTTTAAAACATAATTCATTTATTACTACACTGTGTAAGAAACCTGTTTTGACACCGAGAACAAGGCTAAGACTTATGCAAACTTATGGAGTTCTTTCTTTGTAAAAGGAACCCNATGTTGTGTGCAGCACAGAAAGATTTACCCCCCATGCCTCATAGTAACGTAAAACAAAGGGGAAACTGTAACCCCAACTTTGTCTTCTGTGTGCTTGCCTGATTTTTATCAGCCCCAAGAGGCCTAAGTAGGAAACTGTAGCAGAAGAGATCCTAAGAGCATGAATCAGCTTTTCATTGTGTGCAGTAACTAGTGCACAGCACACTTCAAGAAAGTAACTTTGCTTCTGGACATAGTCTAAGTGTGCAATGATGCTGTGCTCAAGCCACAAAAATTCCTTAAAATCTAAGGTATATCAGCCAACCTGCACAGAGCTAATTTGAATAATTAACTACAGTATGATGTAAGATAGAAGTGACATGTCTAATCACATTAAGCCCTTAATTAGAGCCCACACCACTTTTACTACACCCATGTTCCATTTTTGCTCAAAGTCATGATTTTTATTTCAAACTGGCACGTATACAGTCTGTGTACAGCTAACTAGTATTGGAGGGTGATAGTTTCACATGCACTTCTATCATGTGTTTTCCTGGCACAGCTGATTTGAACAAGAGAAGTGCACTGAAATACCATCACTTACACTCTTTGATGAACAGGTAGATCAGCGTTAATACCACAGTGTGACCACTAAACAGGAAGTCTCCACACAGGATGTGTGATCCAGTTATGGACAGACCACCACCAGAAATCAGTCGCAGGATCCTTTGAACCTTTGCCTGAGAATCTCCATTCAACTAGAACACCAGAAAAAAAGGTACAAAAAAAAGATTAAGACACACCATAAGTGACTTAAGTAAACTTCTTGTCCAAACACAGGTGAAGTCAGGGAGACAGCGAGAAAAGGACACAAGTTATCTTCATTTTCTTTGGCTTTCTTTCACATATTCTTAAACAAATAAGCATGCATTTCAAAGCTGACAGGTGCTAAAGATCAGCTTGATAACACTAGCATTTTATCTATGCTTTCCCAAACTATTTTAAAATATGCAATGTATGCAAATGAGATGCAGAACATACTGGAAAAGTAAACAGTAAAAATTGTAAGGTCTCATGAAAGCCATTGACAGTAGATAAAAACCATTCAAAACTGGTTTCAGTACAGTACAACTTGCTTCTGACATGCTATTGAGAACTGAGCAATGTGTCTACAGGACAAAAACCTCAAACTAGCTTCATTTTAAATTTGGTTATTAAATCAAGTCAGGACTTACTCGGATTCAGAGGGTTGTTTTTTCTTTAAAAAAAAAGCTTTTAATTTCTCATTGATACTAAGCAAACACTCAGTTTCACCTAGATGTTTAAAGATTAACTCTGGAAAAAACCGAATAAGATTAAGGGGTAACTTAGTTTTCCATAATCAGAAAAATATTTACATGGGACAAAAAAGGAAATCCAGAAGAGCTATTAAGCTTTTCAGAGTTCAAGTAATTCATCCTGTTTTAATGCTAACAAAATGCACTCTCAGCAGAGACACTGAAGTTCTCCTTTTCTTACCTTTTCCCTCTCCTTGATACACAATCAAATACACAAAGTCATTCCCCAAGCTAGTAGAACAAAACAGTTCAGTCTTTACAATAGTGGTATGTAAATAAAGCTTCTTCAAACAGATACTGGTTCATTGAAAAAGTAGTTCATCCACTATATTCCTAAATTGTCCCAACATGAAAGAATAATACTGAGTAGACATGATGCTGTACCTCAAGAATAATAAGATCCTACCAAAAAAGGGCAGATTTATTCCCCTAGTAGACTAGCAGTACTTTTAGATTTCAAAATTCTCAGTGCACCACCAAACTGTTTTAGTCACTCAAGCACAATGTTTCTTCCAAGAATTATATATCTACAACTTTTTGTTAGTAATGTAAAATGGCAGTAACAAAATTCCTTTCTGCCACCACTCAAATACACTGACCCGAGTTTTTACAAATATTCTTGTAGAAATATTAGCACATACATGTTTCTATATGTGTTAGCTCATTTAAATCCTGAGCTTGTTGTATTTACATACATTTTGCAGGTTGGAAGCAGAGTCAGGCAGCTGACTTCAGGTATTGTGATAGCTCTTGGCAAAACAGCGTGAGAAACAGGACAAAGCATACAATAACATTGTGGGTTTTTTAGAAGAATACTGCAACACAAGCTTGCATATCAGCCTATGAATCACATACCAGTCTTAAGTACCCCACCATGTAAGAAAATACATTGCTGCGATATTAGAGTGATTAGGCTGAACCTCAGACGCAAGTTTATTAATTTGGTAAAAGCATTATTCCAACAAAGGTACTCTCCTTTAAAGCATCCGAACTGCAGCAACAGCTTGAGGCTCTTTCTGTATCATGCAACTTCTGGTTTAGCACTACCTCTTTTCCTGAAGACATCAGCTGAAAGTAATTTGTGTTATGTAATAACACCTGGAACATAATCTATTTGCTCAATAAGTCATAAGGACTCCAGCAGAGACTAAGGCACAAATTAGGAAGTAAAAGGTCTTACCTTTGGTGCACACTGAAAATGCATTCCAGGCACAGGTAAGGTGGTAACGTACATAGTAATACAGCGGTACAGATACAAAGTTCCTATTATAAAAAAGAATCTGCGTCCCACTATTGATCTGAAAGTAAGGGAAGGGGGAGGAAAAAAAAAAAAGATTGAGTACAAAGTTTACATGCAGGATATACATGTAACAGTCAGGGAGCTCTAGCTTTATTAGACAACTAGAATTAAAGAGAGCTCTTCCCACTGCTCTGCACCACACACTTCTCTAAATCAAATGTTAAAACATCTTTCTTCAGGTTTTAGCCTTGCTAGCTCATAATAGTACGTTAACTACCACAATGATTCCACCAAAGCTATCTAACCAATTCAACGTGGTCTCAGTCTAACTTAGCTGTGAAGTCAGGCATAGTTTTCCTCAACTCAGTGGCTTTCTCTTTAGTCCCCTATCATAACCACATACTTGGCTCAAATATGTCTAGTTTAAGCAAATGAAGACAATGGAAAAAGCTTCTAGCATAGCTGTAGAGGACAGTGGGTTGTGCCTCAAATTTGGATGAGATTATTTTACATCATCATGATTCTCCCTGTTTGAACAACACCATGTCAGTAAACACATTTTGAAAAGCTCAGAATAAATTTTACTTGTATGACGTAGGTGTCAGAAATGCAGGTTTAAAATACATATTCAATCAGGAGAAACCTGGACACTGGAACATTTTCTAAAGTAGTCATCCCTTTGCCATTTTCCAGACAGCTCTACTCCTCAATATTGCTACAGATTCTCCTGCAAGATTTCTTCTACCCCAAGTGAAAGAGGGAAGTCAATGTTCTGATAATATACAGCAGAGAAAAAAAACCCCAACTTACTTGTATCTAAGAAACAACCACTGGAATATCCATAATCCAACTAGTATCATTCCATTTATTTCTGATACAGAAAAGGCCCATTTTACACGATCAATGTAATCAAAAAATTTGTCAGGCAAGGGAGGACTCAGCTCCTTTGGAGGTACCCTCTCATGGACCACAGTGATCATGACAGTTGTTAGAATCAAGTTGAAGAGAGCATAGACAAAGGCAATGCCTGTTTTCCACCATTCCAGAGGAAATTTGTTCCTAGACTCAGCAGGCATAGCAATCTGGATGTAATCAGGATATTTCTTTGCTGTTTTTCGCAAGCCATTAGACAAGCCCTTTGGTTTGCTAGTGCCATTTTTGTTCTCTTCACTGACGGAGAGAGTAGGTCGTGAGTAGCCATTAGAAGTATCATTGTTTTGACCCTCCATATGCTCTTCGAGCTTTGCTGTCTCAATGGTATTCATTCCCAAGCTGTATGGCCAAATCAGGTTTATCAGTGACAAGTTTATGGGCTCTCTAAAGTCTGTTCTTCCTTGAAGTCCAGTGTTCTTGTTCTTAGATGATTTTCAGTTTCCATAAAACTAAAAAGTGTCCATTGTGCTTTCACTCTTCAGACACTGAAAATTGTGAAGACAAATCTTTCTTTTCTCTAGAGCTGTATCATCTGCAAAAACAACGCAAAATAGATACTGAGAACTGTCAGAACTAGAAAGGTGACACTGAACAAATATCTTAAAAATGCTTATTCTAAATTCCATCCAAAGTCTACCTCTGTATACAGTCAAAAGGTGAACTCAAGACAGGTGGTTACTGTGAAATAATTCAAGCCAGTTCCTGAGTAACTTGATAAATCTCTGATCAGTTTAGGAACTGGATTTTTTTTTTAAAACAGATCCACACACTTTATTATCATGACAGTACAGTTGTCAAAATTAAGACTAATCCATGTTTGCAGCAATATTGGATTTTATTGCATAGGCACATTCCATACAAATATAACTCCTTTATGACCTTACAGTTCCTACAGATATTAATATGGTTTGTCAATATAGATCAGGCAATCTTGTTAGTCCAGGTGACAGGACAGAAAACAGAAGGATACTACATCATCTTATTTTGTAAGGCATAAAGTAATTTAGGTTCATCTAGAAGATCTACTCAGTGGATAACTCCATTTAATTTTCTTGAATCTAAATGAGTATTTCAACCAAAAAAGTTTAAAAAAAAAAAAAGTGTCTACACATCTACTGTAGTACCCACCCAAATAATGTCTGAAACTTCACAGAACTGAGAAACATATCTCTGGATTAGATCCCCAGTTAGGGTAACCTATATGTAGAACACACTACAAAAGGATCTGCATTTGTCCTTTAGTTAAATTAAAAATGTCTAAATAGATTATTTTTTTAAAAAACAGGAACAAGTAGCAAGATTCATTACTGCACAGGATTTCAGGCTGCATTTGTCAATTGAGTAAAATCTCATTAACTGAAAAGAATTAGATATGTCTGTACATTTTGTAACAGCGTTTTCTACAAAAAGAAAGCAGATCACCTCTACAGAATTTACATTGCTCTAGGTAAAACAAAGGCTCTTCCTACCCCATCTTTAAAATTCTGTGAAACCACTTACTTATAGTTACAATACACCTATTTTTTTTTACTCTGCTCACCCTCTATGGCAAAATTAGTATCACACACTATCTACCAACAAATTATAATTTTCATTTGTTCCTCCAAGAGAAGTTTTACCATACCACCACCTCTGCATGCCAATGCAATCTGCCAGTCTGCCGTGCTTTATGTACACTTAAATCATCATGATGTAAACCAGAGCTGCCAGTCTCCCTGTGCATCACAGGCTTAAGCAAAAACTTCCTGCTTAGGAAAAACCTGTCCAGTACCTAATTGATCTCTTGTTCGCAAGGACGATCTACAACCAAAGTCAACTGGTTGTGTTTTGGTCCCTTCTCCCTTATTCCCCCAAAACAGAGGGCACATTTAACATGGTCAGCATATAAATCCTACTGATTTCTGAGTTGCTGCTCTTAGTGCAGAAAAAAGGGTAGAGGTTCAGATCTCAAGTACGTGAGATTCATACAAATAATACTGAAATAGTCAAGAAACCTTTCCAAACTAACCTTTCAGCAGTGTTTCTGAAATCCACTGTCATTGGTTGCCCTTCTCTAAATCCCTCATCAATAAGCACATGAAAACTTACACACGAAACACCTGAACAACTCTCCACCCTCTCCCAAAAACAAACCCCAAATCCAAGAAAACAAGCGGTGATTTCAAATGCTTTCAGAAGAGACAAAGATGTTTAACCCAGCAGCCAAGCAACAACGCCTCCAATGCTTCATACAACTAAGAATATTCTTTTAGAGCAGCTGCAAAAACAGCCTTACTTAAAACTGCAGAATACCTCAACAATTCCTTTTCTTAACATACATTCTTCTATTCCCTCTGCCTACTGAAGTATACATCAGAACACTTAAGTGTTAATCTTAACCTAATTGCTTAAGTTTCAGAACACAAGCCTACCTAGCATTCACCTAAGACCCTTCTCAACACGATGTTATACATAGCAGTCACTAATCACTCAGCATGTCAGCAAAACTTGCCATATTTTATATCCTGTGCAGCCGAAACATTTAGAATTATGCATTTACTGAAAAAGAGAGCATCACAGTAAGTAGTAACCTTAATTATTTCCTTCTCTTCCTCACAAACACCTGAACCCACTAGTAACATAAGTAAAAGGAAGATTTTTATTTTCAGATATTCAGTGACATCCAAGGAAGCCCTAAAGATCAAAGAGTATCTGAACTACAGACAAACAACAACTTAACAAGCTAAAAGTAGAGTCACACTCAGGTTTTTATATTAACTTATTAAGCAAAGCAATTATACCTACAGCTTTCAGGAAAAAGTTGTGTTCCTTCCTGGTACTTTTAAATAGATTGTAAGGTATATTGATCTACCATTTCTGGTGTCTCATCAATATTATTTCAAGCAGAGTGCATACTGCGGTCAAACCTTTTTATACTGATAGTTCAAGGTGCTCTATATCATCTGATCAGTGATCTGTAAGAACATAAAGGCTTTCCCCTATAGTACCTTTGCAACCTGTTTCTCTTATATTCTAAAAGAAAGCAGAAAGTCAGCTGAAGATGACAAAAACCACTCTGGTTGAAGCTTTGAGTCCCTTGCTGCCAATCTGGCCAGAGAAGTGACAGATACAGAGCACCAACAGCCTAATCATCTTCTGGTACAGGCTGTAGAAAGAACCCCCCAGAAATACAGGTTTTCTGCCAACATCTTGTTCCCAGTTCACATATCCATGCATGTCCCTGTGAGGGGTGTGTTCCTTTTAGCTTCCATGTTGTCCTTATGTTAGTTCAGGTAAAATATCCTGTTGCTTCTGCTGTTGAACCTGGAATGCCTTCTTATCAAAACCAGCAGATGCCCATAGACTGCCTAGTAGTAGGCCTTAGACTTCTTTAGTAACCAGGTAGCAGTGCTCATACCTGGCCATCTTGCCAGTCCCTAGGGTCCAAAAATAAAACCCAATTGTTCTAAGCTATGGAACATTCATTGCAGGAGACTCACACAAAATTGGCCAAATACCTCAAAAGGATAAATAAAATTGCTGTAAGGGATACACCCAGGTTAAAAAGAAGTTTTGTTTTTGAAACCGCTTCAATACCTTCTAAAAATAGACATATACCCTCATCAACGAGCAGAGCTTCTGAACCAGTAATATTACAGCAGAAGTCATAATTGCACAAGGAACAACATATTTCAAGGAAAATCTTAAGAGTGAAAGAGATGTAAATAGAGATGAGGTCCTAACTGTATATCCTGAGTTTCCACTTGCTCCTATTCATGACTCCTTTACTTTCTGCATCCCCATTTGACCATCATTCAAAAGAAAATAGTTGATTGGGGATGCAGCTTTGAGCTAAGAGAACACGTCTACATTTGGCCCTTTATGCTAGAACTTAAGAATAACAAGCAGTTTTATTTAGCTTGTTAGTCATCCAATTTTTAGATAAGGGTCATTTTCACATAATGTTAGCTCACAACTGGTGTTCATCATCCAGTATTTGAACTTCTGCGGCATTTCTCAAAATATTCTAATTTCTATAATTTGTCAAGGGCTGAATAGCCACAATTTGCAAAGCCTTCAAAATAAGTAGGTCTTGACCTGCTGTTCCAAATATGAACAATGCGCTACTGGAACAATAGAGTCCAAAAGAGTAAGACTGATGTACTCTGACATTAAGCAAAGCTACATACTCACACAGAAAATGTAAAAGGCTTATAAGCAGTAGTATTTTTAACTCTCATTCACTTTTGTTAAGGTTGGCTCAACATTTGGTACAGCTGTAATATATTCTTGTATTTGGTAGATACAGAAAAAGGGTCTGTAAATAAAATACTGCAAAAAAAAAATTACACAATTGGAGAGGACATGAAGTTAGAGTATCATATTGTTATTCATACCACAATTAGCTGGAAACAACTATTAGCTAGCTTGCATTTTCTTCAAATTTTTAGGACTACCTATGGGATCAAAACTAGGAAAGAAGATGGGTAGCCTTTGCTACCTTGACAGTAATGAATAAAGACTGGCTTTGGGGGGTTTCTCTTTTTTTAAAAAAAAAAAAATATTCCAGATCTTGGCATGTTTTTATAGTGTCCGTTCTCCCATGCTATATGCATGCCTTAAGCATGTAGACCACTGGAGGAAGAAAAAAACCCCACAAGTGCTAAACCAGATTTGAACAAAGTACATTTAGGTTTGTAGGGCCAAGTTTAATAGGTTTGTTTATAATTTCTATTCCTCTAAAGTAAAAATTTTCAGAACTGTGTTTATTTTTCAGCTCTGCAATGTTTATGCTTACAATATATGCATACATGCACAAAGTGAACTGCAATTTATCTAAAAGTTAAGTTTATCTACATTCTCCAAGAGGCTGCCAATGCATTTCTTGTTCATGTGATGCTCATGTAAGATAAATCTGTGGTATAGAAGTACCATTTCAAATGCTCTCGGTATTCACTAAAACATTGTCAGAACTGAGATTATCATTACATTATCCCTTGCAATATATTTCAATTTTTATAAAGAGCATTAACCATGCATAAAATTATTTCCAGTAGTAGAAATAGAGCAGATACTCCCTCTACCTCTTGAGAGGGGGACTTTGCAATTCTCTCATTTAGGATTACTAACGCGTACCAACAGAAGCTGTCTTTTAAGGACTAAATCCCTACACTCACCTAGATAGAAGGGAAAAAGTTTCAAGGTTNGTCTAATGGGAGGTTTCCCTGCCCATGGCAGGGGGGTTGGAATTAGATGATCTTTAAGGTCCCTTCCAACCCTGACAATTTTATGATTCTATGATTCTATTTGTACAATCCAAGTTTTACAAATTCTTCAGAATTATGTTTCTTCACGCCTATTAGTAAGAAGGATATTAGTTTCCATTTTCCCAACATTTAGTATTCAGTGTGTTCCACAGCAGCCCCAGGTTTTTGGAACATTTATGTCCCAAAAAGCATTAAAAAATACTCATATCCACGTGTAAATATGCAAATTATAAATAAAACACATGTAAATTCTTCCAAACACTCCGAGTAGGTTTTCCTTAATTATGTGACGGTATCTTCAAACTCTTCAACTATTTGCTCTCTAGACTCCAAAGGATCATATTTTCTGAGGTGCTTTGTATCCTGGCACCATGACAGGCTTAGATTCTCCTCCTGGTTATCTACTCTTATCTTTTAAGAACCAAAGTCACTGTATATGTTAAATGGCAATTACTTATCCTTTAGTGCTAGAGTTAACTCATTCTGGAAATATTCCACATGTATATGCCATGAACAAAGAATTTTATTTCAGGTTAACAGTCTTTCCTAAAACAAAGGTTTTGAGAATGGTCAGTCATATCTGTAGAATTAGAAGCACTAACAGAATAATTCAGTTTAGGAGAAACCTCAAGAGGTCTCCAGGCCTCTGGCCAAGATCAGCTACGACATCTAATTAGGTTGCTCAGAGCTTCATCCAGCTATACCTTTTACACCTTCAAAGATGCACAGCCTCTGCAGAGAGTCCATCCCACTGCATGGTTGTTCTCGCAGTGAAAATTATTTGGCTTAGGTTTTTGTTTGGGGTTTTGTTTTTAAATCTACATTTTTATATCTACTTATTACAAATTATGCCCCTTGTGCCTCATCCTCCCATCACTATGAAAAGCTTGGTCCTTGATGTTCCTGATGACCTCCTTGTAGGCATGAAGGGGCTGCTATTAGGTCCCCCAGAGCTTTCTTTTATTCCAGGCTGAAGCAACCCAGCTCCCCAGCCTCCACTCAAAGGGTGTGTGCTCCAGCCTCCTGACCACTCTGATTGTCCCTCCACTGGGCTTGCTTCCAGTTTGTTTTTCCTGGATCAAGGACCTAAAAACCAGACACAAGGATTCTAGATACAGTTGAGAAGTACTGAGCAGAGAGGAATAATCACTTCCCTATAAATACTGGCTATGCTCCTATTAAATACAGCTCTGGACAGCATTGGCTGCTTCCACTGCCAATGCACATCGCTAAATCCCTTTTCAACAGAGCCAGAAGAAATATTGACCTTTTCCCAGCAAGCTAAAGACTCCCTCACAACTTCTTCACTCCAGAAAAAATGAGATTAAGTCTTCTTCTTACTTAATCCATCTTCTCCAAAATAAGCCTGTTTCGATATTTCAGATCTAGGCAGAAACATCTGCTAACCTGAATTGATACTTAAGCTCTGAATCAGCTGCTTTTGTATAAAGGCAAAAAAAGGTGCTCTATCACTGCATATTTTGTGACGTGGCAAAGAAATGTTTGGCTTACGTCCTTTTTTCCATTCATTAAAAATGACTATTATAAACACCCTACAAAGAGTGGAAGTCACTGTATTCTCAGTCTTACCAGGCAAAATAATTCCAAAAGAGTGCCAAAAGAAGCCTCTGGATCATCAGGCATTTATGTAGCTCGCTGTCTGAGGGTTTCAGGCTTCTCACTGCTAAATGTTTTCAATCTGCTATAGTTTTGCAGACGTTGCTGAGGAGCTACTACCCAAAGCAAGAGTCTTCTCAAAAAGACAGCAAGGTGTAAAGATTTGAGAGCCTAGCAGCACATCTGATGCCCCACACCCTTTCTACCTCACACAAAAGTTGCAGATTACTGGCTGTGGGGTGGGGGACCTGGCGCAGAAAGCAGGAATGTTTTAGACTGTTTTGTGAAATCCTCCACCTAGTTACTGAGGGTAAAGGTTGCGCTTCATAATGGAAAGTCAGACTGAGATGAGTCACCACTTTCAGTACAGGGTGGTGAAGAATCATGGTGACTAATGTGTGCTTTAAAGTGACTCTGCTACAGCTTATCAGTCATCAGGCAGCTAGAAGAGGAAGCCACATACTTAGAGTAAGTTTATCAGTGATACACCCTAAAAATATTTGGGTAATTATCAGGTAGGTAACGCCTGTCAAATTTCCCCCTTCATGCTATTTCCAAAAAGCAGCAGTGCCAACTCCAAAATAAGAGGTCACATTTGTAAGAATATTCTCAAGTATTTTCTGCACCAATAAGAACCCTCTTTCTAAAGGTTTATAGCGAGAGTACAGCAACTGCTTAAAATCTGAAGAGTGTTTTACAACATTAGCAGGTAGTAAGGAATACATGCACAAGTTCTACAACCCAGACAAAAGCTATTTTAGCACTGAAGTATACACAGAGGTTCATACCTCCTAACTCACATTTAACAAAAGTCTAAATGCAGACATTAATCCTCACAAGGCATATGACATTAAAGAGACAACCATTAACAGTAATCCTCAGTTAGGGATAGCAGGAAGACACCAGATGAAATCGTAGGATGGAGCATATTTAAAACTGATTAGTATCAATTTAACATATCCCTCAGTTTGACCAGTACAAATTATGAATCTCAGCATAGGAGCAACACTTGCTGTGTTCAGAGGTTTTAGCAATAAAAACATCCATTTTCAGAGGCACTAGTTCCTCCTTACTCCCCCTCATCTTATCTTAGTGCATCCTGTATATGTATCCTGATCGACATTTTACCCTCTGTGCCAACACTAAAAATCTAGCACCTTACACTGCCAAACAAATCAGGGAAGAGTTACTGAATAACTTCTCCTCTCTCCTCCCTGAACTCCTAGACAGTTTTCAGCTTGCTCAATTACGGAATCATGGAATGTTAGGGACTGGAAGGGACCTCGAAAGATCATCTAGTCCAATCCCCCTGACAGAGCAGGATCACCTAGACCAAGTTGCACAGGAACACATCCAGGTGGTCTTTAAACATCTCCAAAGAAGGAGACTCCACAACCTCCCTGGGCAGCCTGTTCCAGTGCTCTGTCACCCTCACCATGAAGAAGTTTCTTCTTGTATTTAGGTGGAACCTCCTATGTTCCAGCTTACACCCATTGCCCCTTGTCCTATCATTAGACACCACTGAAAAAAGCCTGGCTCCATCCTCCTGACACTTTCCCTTAATGTATTTATAAACATTAATAAGGTCACCCCTCAGTCTCCTTTTTTCCAAGCTAAAGAGACCCAGCTCCCTCAGCCTTTCCTCATAAGGAAGATGTTCCACTCCATCATCTTTGTGGCTCTGCGCTGGACTCTCTCAAGAAGTTCCCTGTCCTTCTGTAACTGAGGGGCCCAGAACTGGACACAGTATTTCAGATGTGGGCTCACTAGGGCAGAGTAGAGGGGGAGGAGAACCTCTCTCGACCTATTAACCACACCCCTTCTAATACACCCCAGGATGCCATTGGCCTTCTTGGCCACAAGGGCACA
>VYZX01007719.1:59821-75726 GCA_013401335.1 Brachypteracias leptosomus | reverse complement strand
CTTGCAAGGTTGAATTCCAAGGAGGCCTTGGCTTTCCTAGTTGTGGCCCTACATCCTCTGACTAGAGTCCTATAATCATCCCAAGTGGCCATCCCCTCCTTCCACAATTTATAGACCTCCTTCTTCCTCTTGAGTTTGCCCAGCAGTTCCCTGTTTAACCATGCAGGTCTTTTGGCTCCCTTTCTTGACTTCCTACGTGATGGGATGTCTGATCTCACGCTTGGAAGAAGTGGTCTTGAATTCTAACCACAAACCAGGGATTACCTCCCCACCTTGCTTTGGACAACTACTGCTATCCACTCAAGCAGAAACTGAAGTACTCAGAAAATATGATTAAATCCACAAACAGCGCTCCTCTCCTAGTTGGCTCATCCACCATTTGCATCAGGAAGTTGTCATCGATGCACTGGAGGAACCTCCTGGACTGTGGATANACAACCAACCATTATCAAAGAACCCAAAGCCCTGTCTGTAGCACCAGTCTCATAGCCAGGCATTTATGGATTGAATCTTTCCATTCCAGCCTGTGCCCTCACTTGGAAATGGAAGAAGAGAAGAAAAAATAATTTGTGCCCCAGACTCTTTCATCAACCGTCCCAGGGCCTTAAAATCTTTCTTCATTCCCCCTCGGCTACGGGATGCAGCTTCCTCCCCACCTGTCTGGAAGATCAGCAGTGGATAGTAATCAGATGATTGCACCAGGTTAGGGAGTGTCCTAGTGATATCCCTGATTCCGGCTCCAGGTAGACTGCAGACTTCTCTGTGAAGAGGGTCAACTCTGCATATTGGGCCCTCAGTTCCCTTTAGGAGGGAGTCTCCAACAACTAGAACCCTCCTCCTCTTCTTAGTGGAAGAGGTTATCAAATTGCAGGAAGGCCTATCCAGTTGTGATGAGACCTCTGGCATAGCTTGGCTATCCTCTATATCCCTATTAGACTGGTTGTCTTCCAGGAGGGCCTCATATCTATTTCTCAGAGGCACCTGCGGAGGTGAGGCAGGCAAAGGGGGTACTCGCCTTCTACCACGGCCATGAACTTGCCTCCACTCTCCCTTTTTACTTTGGCTTTTGTCCTCCATCCGAGAGGGGTAGGATACAGGGGCCCCTTGATCCTGGGCATTATCTGGCTGTTGAACAGAGCGTAGAGTCTGGCTCCACCAGTCTATCTCCATTTCAGCCTCCCTCATGCTCCTGAGCCTTTCTACTTCAGTTTGCAGCCTTACAACCTTGTCCTGCAGCTGTGCCGCTCAGGTGAGCGGATCATCTACCTGCTCTCACCTCACACAGCCATACTCAGAGCTGCCCCGAGATCAGTGAGAGGCTGTGGCATTCCCTGCAGCCTGTCACCTGCACAGCCACATTCTTCCATGGGAGCTCTGCCTGGGTTCCCACATCCATTTTGATTCGGGACAGGAGCATGATCTTTTTCTGCCGGGTAGAGACCATTCTGGAGGTTGCTTGTTCTGTGCTAAGTGGGCAGGAACAAGTTCCTGTCCTCCAGGAGAAAACTTATCACCTGAATTCTGACCTAGCTGCCTAGAAAGCTTCATGAATATGAGTTAAGAGGGATGATACAGACACAACTCATTCTCTATCATCCATGGCAAACACACAGATTGGCTGAAACTGATCACGAGACATGGTCTGCTCCTCTATTCTGGTCTTCCCTTCTACCTTCTTGCCCTAACAACCATTTACAAATCTCACCTACCACCAAGCAGCAACAGCATAAGACTCTCACTTTATAACCAGCACCATCAGTAAAACAGAGATGGGAATACTCAGACATCCAGATCTATGTCCAGCTCACACACTGAATGTTTGTTTTCTCTTTTTTTTTTCCTCCAGATGTTCACACCACACTTTCAGAAGTAAAGCCAGGTAAATTTAATTCTAACACCAAGCAGTTAAGACTACTAAGCAATTTAAATATCATGATCAACCCATACAGATGTTTATGTAGGGGATTAGAATAACTGAACAGAATCCTTTCATATTGAACTTTCAGTTTGCAATAACCAAAATTATATCAAGTTTCCCATATGTAATTGGGTTTTTCACTGACATTCTACCCATCAAGTTTAAGCACTACACAGTTAAAACTGAAAAAAAGTCATCCCAACCTACATTTCCAATGCAGTCCCATGGTCTTCCTTAAACTTGTTCAAGCGTTCCATTAGCTCAAGATTTTCTATTAATAGAAAAAAACTTTCCACATTATGCTGACAAGAAAACATTTCCTTTTTGTATTATTTAATTAGTCAAAGAAGACACTGTTTAGCTTTAAATACTAAACACTTAAGTACTATGCACTTCAACACTTCCTTCTTCGTTTCTCCCACAGACTGACAAATAGAACACATATTTCTGTAGAATCCCCTCTCCTCCTGCCTCACATGCTATCTCCCCACACCACAGGGTATCGTTGTTAAGTGAAGTTCCACGAGGACAGTGAGACTACAGGAGAAAATTACAAATATCACCCAAATTGTTTCTGTAGTAACTTTTCCAGACATTTTGTCGTCTCCATTCAAGCCTCATCCTACAGGTCAGAAGAGGCCAGGAATACTACTGATGTGTTTTTACTGCCATTCACAGAGCTACTATTTACCCCAGTACTTAACAAAACATCTTCAAGATAATTCAAACTTCCCTTTACTATTCCCTGCTAAACTGCAGCCTTTAGTAAGAAATATTTTCTATACTCTAGCATTTCACAACCCTGCATTAAACATCACCACAATAACAAAATATTTTTAATGACAAGCCTCTCACAAGGCTCAGCATAGAAGTTTTTACCATTCACAATAATCCTTTCATTTATTTTCCTTCCCGTTCTCATCTAATAGTCTGAGAAGTTTATTGCCTTTAAGGCTTTTAAAAGGATTTAAAGAATCAAGTTAGTCAGAAAGGATTTAAAGAAAGTTAGCGAAGCTCAGCCCAAATTCCCCTTTACTAAAACTGCAAGATTAAAGCTATTCCTGCAAGAAAACAGCCAAATACCATCTTCAGCATTGCTCCTAGCAAAGCCATCATTAGATTCTCTCATTGCAGTGTTAGACAACTGCTTTGTACCATCTACATCTTGTCCATGCACACACAATATGACTAAAAAGTACAAATGAAATTAATCTAATCACTGGCACTATATTGATCTTATCCTACCAATTGGTAAAACCTGGTGTGAAACTTCTGAGGTTACTCTGAATCTACATAAAATGCTTTTATAACACACTGTTCCACATACCTCAGGTAGCAACTTCCACCCCACAAGCTATCTGTTATGCCCAAGGAAGGCTTCTACTCATCACTGAACCATTTATCTTTAGAAGTGTAGGAAAGTAAATGATCACTCAAACTAATCAAGCATACACGTGAGGTGGAAATACAAGCTAGCCAATAAACTGTCTGCTAAATGGCATTTTTATCGGTAGCACAGTGTGCTGCAGCTGAGTATTGTTTATTTCCCCTTTAAGATTTGAACAGTAATGCTACCATCACTTTAGATTTTGAGTCAGATACTATTTCCACAGTAAAACACAAAAGTTGGAACCCAAATCTGGTTCTGACATTTGTCTTACTGTCCATGAGACATTTCAGCAGGGGAAGGGCGCAGAAAACAATGTGTGATCTAACAAGATGTTTCAGAAAAGACATTTGGAAGAAGTTATTTCCAAATATATTCCATAGTTCCTGGCCACATTTTCATACGAGGCCCTAGAGCTCCAAAACTGCTTTCTATATGGTACGAAAAACCACCTAAAGCATTTTTATGCCATGTCCAGCCAGATGTCTGTATGTATATAAAAGATATGAAGAGGTCACAAAGCCTAGCTGACATGTGGAAAGACTACCAGGTGACAAACAGTTTATAGAAACTTCCTCTCAAACACATTGCAGCAGCCAGAACTGCAGCTGGTGAAACCGTTTGAGAATAAAGTCAGTGTCATCTCTAGACTCACCAAGACCAGTGATGTTGTGTACGTGTGCTAAGTAACCATGGTGTACAGTAAATAAGTGGTGAATCAACTAATTCCACATGATCAGTTACAGAAGTCTAAGGAAAGAACTAAGCGTTCAACTGGAAATAACACAGTCAGTTTTAAAAGGAGAGAACACAGAACTCAGCAAAATTAAATCACAGTAAAAAACCAATTATTCTGGTCTACCAACTGGTGTCTTCTCGCAAAGAGGGACATCTGATTACATATTGTTATTTCTGCCATGCTCCTGCAGGAATCTTCCTTAAAAATACTAATTTTGCCAAAAGAAATTTGCATCTATCAGCAAGGATAGTTCACATACTGGCTTTAGACGTGACCTTCTAATGTTAGAGTAAATTGACATAATCTGAAAGAATTATTGTCTAGAGCAGAACTTGAAAGACAGACACTAGAATGACTTGGATTTCAAGAGCTTTTATCAACAGAGCACTACAGTAAATCCAGGCCACTTGTTAAGGTACCTACAAACTAAACACCAGCCAGCACAAGGGCTTGCAGAATGTAGCCTCTGCTAAAATCAGCTGTTGCAGGAACTGCTGCTGCATGGCCATTTTGCGGACAGAGCCACTGCAACATGCCTCTGGCTCTCAACTACTCTGCTCAGGGAGAGTATTCTCTTGCCAGGAGTAGGACAGCACATCCAAATATCAGTGGTGCCAATACTACCCTAAGGACCCACATCTCTGCTAGAAAGACAGCAAACGGCATGAAGGGAAATCTCAGAGGGATTTAATCTAGAAGGTCAAGTATGTCAATTTCACTTGATAGTCACAACTTTAAGAAGTGGGTAACTTCACAATTTCATAGCTGTGCAAATGAAGCACAGAACACTTTATCTCACAACACGACAAGAATGATATTAAACATGTGAATACCATACCTTGCATAACAGGCATTGTGTATGAAGAAACACCTCTGCAGTAGCAATTACAGGGCTGCAAAGGAGAGACACAAAAGCCCTCCAGACTAATGCAAACCAATTAGGAAGAAAACAAAAGACTCATGTACAATTAGACTACAACCCTAACATCTGAGTGGCAATAATGTTAACGACAGCTGGGGCAGCCCAAGAAGATGGCCTGAAACATTTTACAGTAATCCCAGCTCATGTAATCTCTTAAAACTGCTTTATCAAGGCAAGATAAGAGATGGAGCTGGTTCTTGCTATACAACCTACCAACAAGAAGGGCATCTTTTATTCAGCTGGAAGCACAAGCCAAGCTGGGATACTAGCAAATTCCACCCCATGTTAAGCTGCTCGACTCCCCTCAGTGCAGCAGTAATAATTAGAGTCAGTTCATGCAAACAGTCTAGGTCATGTAATTTTAACTCACATTACAGGTCAATGTTAATTTTATTTAGCTGCATGAAGCACAGTTAAATCTACTGTATTTATGTATAAACAAAGATAGTGGATCACAAGTCACCCACGTGTAGGGTGGTTTTTGTTGTTTTAAGAATGAAAGAAATCTATCTTCAGTCCCTGTGCAAATTATTTTTCCCCCTTCTCAATACTTTGACTTTTAAGAATTCAGAGGTTTTTTCTGTTGGATTTTTTTTTAACAACCAGAAACTTTTAATGGTAAGTACATATAAAAAAAAATAAAAATTAAAGAAACTGTCTAAAAAAGTCTTTACATCACAGTGAATGCAAAATGCTCCTCTGGCATAAGATACAAACTAATAAGTATTTTAAAAAGCAGGATCTATGCCCTACAGCAGATACATCATCCATTCCTAAAGCTTCCTATATAAGTTTCCATCACTTAGTATCTCACTCAAGACAAAGAACACACAAGAAGTAAGGTTTCTATGTAGCAGCATTTGTATTCCAGCAAAGAGTGGGAAACAAGTCAGCCTGAAAATGACATCCAACCCCCGAACAAAGCTGATATCCTTTTAAGAGATAATGCACATTATGAGCTGCCTTGAGTATTGAATACTCCGATGTGCAGGTCATAAGCAGAAAAGGAGTGCTGCATTTTTTGGAAACACCTTCCAAAGTCAAAAATGTTTCTTCCTACATTCCTAGGATAGCTATACTAAAGCATACACTCCAAAAAAGTTCTGTCTTCTTCAACTCCAAAATAGCTCAATTCCAACAGAGTAATTAACTATCCTGGTGTAAAAAGGACTATTCAGAGAAAGCTCTCAGCTTCCCAAAGTCTCCTCATGTCTGACAATAAGATTTATGAAAGAAATATGGGCAGAATTGAGACCTATTCAACTCTGCCTCTGTGGGGCAACAGCACAAGCCCCATGGTGACACAAGCTGTGATCTCTTATTCTGCAAGGAATCAGTCAGAGCAGCCAGCTGAAGTGTCCAGTGTCAGCATTCACAGTAAAATTTCTTAAGCACGTTCAGGCACTGGAACACTGAATACTCATACGCACACTGAAAGACTTCCCAGTAAAAACTTATTTCCACTAACCCTCAGCTGAAGCAGGGACTTCACAGCAGGCATTTTAAAAAACAAAACCAAAACAACACACACCCCCAACTACACAACAAACCCCCCAAACCAGAAAACTAGGAAATAAGTAATCATTCAGTTTAACTATAGGAACTATTCTCATCACACATATAGGAGGCAGAACAACACAAAACAGGCGGGTGCTCACACGCCTCCACTTTCTCTAAAGCAGTAACTCCATTCTGATCTGTTAGGTAAGAGGCTATATGTTGTTTGACATGTACTAATGTGAAAATTTGAAATATAACTTGATTATCTGCAAACATACTTCATGGGCAATCATTCTATGGGTGCTGCCTGGCTAAGAGGTAAACACAGACAAAAAGGTCCTCTCAGACAAGCAAGGCTAGGCTTAAAGTTACATAAGGTTGTATACTAAACATTAGGCCAAAACTGATTAAGCAGTTTTGATACTGTGGTTTCCTCAGGAAGAATGTCCTGTTGAACTAATGCATAGGCCAATTCATGAGCACATTTGGCCTACATGCCTTCAACTCCACAAACAGTTTTGATTCAGGTGAAGCACCTCAATCTCTTCCCTCAGACTAAGTCTGATGTTTTGATCATAAAGACTTCGTGTCAAAGATGGTGACATTTAGCAAAGAAGCAGGCAGCAGCCACTTCAAAGTTCAAACAATGCTAAAATTCTAAACTAAAAGTGGAGAACTTTTCTAGATGCACACATACTTCAAATTCACATACCTGGAATTATGAAATTATACAGCATTGGCAAGAAAATAAAAAGAAGCAGAGACTGCCTTTGCTCTAACTTCATCTACGAACTGTCCTACATCTATAGTACTCATGAAAAGAGATGGGGTGTTGAAACCCGTGTGTTTTAAAACATACTAGCAACAAGACAGAAAATTCATCTTAAATAACAATGTATTTTCTGTCCACTAAGCCTGTGTTTTACTCCACTGAATCACACTACTACAAATATACAACAACAAAAATACTGTGTTCTGCAGTTTACAAGCCTTTTGAAGAAAGGAGAAAGGCTTGTAACCTGTTCTAATTGAAAACACTATCAAATATCACTATAAATCATAGAATCATAGATTCATATAATGGTTTGGATTGGAAGAGACCTCAGAGATCATCTAGTTGCAACTCCCCTGCCATGGCAGGGATGCCTCCCACTAGGACCAAGTTGCTCCAGCCCCATCCAACCCCGCCTTGAACACCTCCGGGGATGGAGCATCCACAGCCCCCCTGGGCAACCTGTTTCAGTGTCTCGCCACCCTTAGAGTGAAGCATTCACAGTGAAATACATGTATATTTTTCACGTTCCATTTTCAGTAATACATAACCAAATCATAAGGTATGTAATATCAGTCTAACACTTGCTGAGTAATACAAACCATTAAAACAGGAGTAAGCATCTTCAGAAGTGTTATGGAAAATTAATCAATATAGTAGTTCGTTGAGCAGATTATGTGAGGCCTAAGTACAACTCCTGTTGGAGCTGTCCTTGTATCTGCAATGCAGACTTTGATAACCAACAACCTTTCCTGCATATTACATGCACCACAGTCAAATTTTGACTAAATTGTGTTACCTTACACATGTTCTACAAAGGCTTGCAGTGTTAAAAGCTTTGTGCCTGATTTCACTATAACAGGTTGCAAGGGGAGAACAGGAAGAAAGCGCACATGCATGCACGCTCAAAAAAAGTTCTGGGTAAAGCAAAAGACCATAGTACTAGTGTTTGCTGATAATGCAGCACAATAGAACAGACTGCTTCTGCTCTCCTGCAACTCTTCTCTGCACTCCAGGCTTTCAAGGCAGAATAGCATCTCATTTTAACTTCAGTCATTCAGTATTGGGCTCCTCAAATGTAAGACAGCTGAAGAGTTTAGTTAAAATTCTATGTTTAAGAGGTTATTTTAAACTTCCTCTAAGTCCATAAAGGAAAAAACCTGTTTATGGGAACATACATCCTGCAGAGCAAAACTAAGCCAGGCAGCAACTTGTTCAGACTGTCCAATGACTAGAACACAGTGTACACACAGGAAAGCATAAACTGCTTGCAATCTATAAATTACGCTTTTGCAAAAAGAAACTACATATTAGCAAAAAATACTTCTAAAGCAAGAAGTGAAATTATTTATAGTTTTCTTAGAGCTGAACATTTTTTTAGCCTAACTACTTCAGCTTTGATATTTGACAGGTGTTGTGCTTTGTCCCTTGGTTGGTCAGCTGAGATGCATTAAATCCCTCTTTCTAATTTTTAAGTCAGTACAAGTTACTGACTTCTACCATACACATTACTGCACCCTTCTTTGCATAGATTAGTAGTTCTACACAGAAGAAATTACTTATAATGCTTATGCCCATTTGTGCATATGAAAATATCTCAGTCAATTTTTTAAGAACTGCATAGAAAAAGCTAATGACCATAGTTATGACAAAGAAAAAAGTAATCCTCAGTGGAGAAAGCTTGCCATTCAGTTATATAGCATGTGTAGTACTCCATTTCATGGTGCTAAATACTGCCAAGATGATGAATTTTAAAGATTGTCTGCAAAATCAGGCTACAGAAGACACAAGTTTACACCCATAACATTCAAATCTTCAGTAAGTTGTCTTCGTATTAACTTCCAAGTTCACTATGGCACCTTAGGAGCAATGCCTTTAATACTTTTTGCTTCAGAATCAAACAGGATGCCACAGCCCTTCCTTTCAAGACTGAAATCCATCATGGAACATAATTCTAGGGAAACAAAAACATTGAAAAGAGTTGTTTTTCTATTTTAGTGCATTATGACTTTAAATAGTCAATACAGGATTCAAAACATTTCAGTCAATTCTCTTTTTCACAGCATGAAAAGAAACACCTTGAGTTTGGAGGACCACTTTTATCTTTCTGGCACATTTCCACCTCAAGTATGTGTTTTTTTGTGGGGTGTGTCTGTTTCAATTCAAAATCACTCCCTACAGCTGCATGCAAAGTACACATACATATGCAATGAAACAAAACAATTAGTGAAAACACAGCAGACTGAGCATCTGCACTTCAATAACTGCAGCTCTGCCTGCAAGTGTGTCAAGTTGTCCTTGTAACCAAGTAGAGCCAAATTTTGTGCTCATAATGAGCCTGTACAAGACCAAGGTGGTATGGCAGACTGGAATGAACTCTTGCCAAGTGACACACTCAAAATGGTATAGAAAACCAGGCGGAATGAAATGAAGACAAGTTCATGCTTCTGAGAATGGTACTGTAAAGAACTCTTACACAGCATCCCTACAGATTAGTATAGTATTATGAAAATAGAAAAAAAATACAAGCTTTAGTAGAAATTTTGGCAGGCTCCTAATACACAGAAACTAAAAGTAACATGAATTAAGTTAAGCTACAACATATTGATAGTTTCTGTACACTCCAGAAACTTACCAGAACAAGCAAGTAGGTACAAACTAATCCAAAACAGTCTCATGGAAATTAATTTACCTCAGCATTAAAGAACAACAACAAAAAAATTGCTGTCAAAATTTCCGTTTAAATGCTTTTGGTTATATATTGAAAACTTAATACACAAATTTGAACCAGAATAACTGGCAGAGGACAAAATGACAGAATTCTACACTAAGAGTGTTTTTACCACTGTTAAGGCAGTAACACAGCATTCCAGTTTTTAAAGCGTCCTTTCGAGGCAGAGGCAGTGATGGGAACAGTTTGCTTCGACACAGTCTGTGTTCAGTCTCAAACCAAGACACAGGCAGTGGTATTTGGCACCCTTATAAAGCATCAACGAACAGCAAATGCTGTTTCTTATTTACAAGGTTGAAGTGGGGGAAGTAAAAAAAAAATAAATCAGATGAGCTGTAACTACTGTAGAAAAGTATTAGAACGATCAACAAGCTATAGGATTGTATCATGCTCTCCATATGAAAGACAGAATTAATGACTACAATGCATGACCTTCTCTCCCACTGTTCCTCTTTAGGAAATTATGGCACCTAAATAAGGAGATTCTGCTCATTTAGGTCTGCTCCACCAACCAACTGTCCAGTACTAGAGTGAAAATAAGCAGGAACTTGGGTGTGTGCATAAGTAAACATTTTGTAGCTGTTATGTACATTTCACATAACTGAAACTAATTGTGAGAAGTCATTCAGTGTTGTCACACAACAGTTTAGGATCTTAGGAGGCTAAGCAGAATAAAAGCTCTAAAAAGAAAAACTAAGAAATGCAAACATATTTCAATAGGAAAAAAAATATAATCAGCAAGAACAGGTGACTTCTTAATAAAGGACTTTTACAGATGCAAATATCCTGTTAAGGATACATCGGGGAGATAACATATGCCAAAACACTTGTAATAACACTTCAATAAAGGGAAATCATTACTTTTTGCTTAAGGCTTTAAGCTAGGTCTCACAAGATCCAGGTTCTAGAAAGGCTCTGCAAGAGGCTTGTTCTTTGAAGCTGGACAGATTCGTGCACTCTGATAGGGTTACAAACTCCCACTTATTTTACAGTTAACCAAGCTTTTAAAAAGCAAAACACATCAACCAACCAAATTTAAGTTTTGGTATTAGAGGCACGAACACCAGAGATCTGCAATTAAAACAAAACCAACCTCCTCCTCCTCCCATAAGTTATACTACTTACACAAACTCTCATAATTTTTGCTAGTTCAGTGACACTTTGCCACCAGAACTTGTATAAAGATGAAAACTGAATAAACAAACAAGTATTATTTAACCCATAAAAGTAATTAAAACTTCACTTTTTAAATATTTGAGTTTATAATAATAGAAAAACTGACCTGGGCCTAAGATATCAGGGACACTAGGCAAAAAGATCTTCTCTCCCAAATAAGTTACAGAACTTCACACAGGACATACTGGTTTATGACAAGTAACAGGTAAATCTGCCTCAAAGATCATATTTCACTAAGTACATTAACAACTGCCTGGGGAGTTTCTGAAAAGCAGCGACTGCAAATTGCTGCAGACAATTTGTAAATTCTCAGATGGGGAATTAGAATGAACAGCTTAAATATATTTAGCTTCCTTGTTTTGTTAGCTTTGCTGTTTCTTTCATGATGTCTATCTCTTGTACCATCAAAGTAATATTACTGTAATTGAAGACACACATTTAATCATTATTTGCACTCCAAACCTTTCTATTCAGTTTCCACCATCATACATTTCAGTCTTAGATAAGAAACTGAATTCAACTTTACACAAACCATTTAAGATTCCGGATTACTGCTAAATCCTGAATGAATTTATTTTAAATTTAGTCACTCTTAAGCAAAAGTGTCTGTAAGTACCCTGTCGCAGTTTGGCTTAAATCACCCACGTTAAGCTGATGCAACTTTCCAAAACATTCCATGCTGCACCCAAGAGGCTCGGCATCTTTTCTCAAGGAAGAGCAGGGGTACAAACCTGCACCTCTTGGCATCAGTAACCACAGACATGTAAAAACACAGCCAAGTTTCGTGTGAAGCTTACTGCATTACACAGGATTCTAGTAAAATTCAGCCTAAGGAAATCTGAATATATAGAGAAAAGAAACAGAAGACTATAGAGGGGAGAAGCAAGAAATTAAAAGCCAGGATTAGTATGACATTGCTTTCTATGGCAGCCAAGCTCACCCTTTGGAAGCCTCACAGTTCCACTGACAGCAGCAACTTAATTTGTTTACAAAGTTTATAAAGAATAAGTGGGATGTCCTTGAAACTTAAACATGGCAGTTGCAAGTTAACCCGCATAAACTGGGGAAGGTAAGTGAAAACAAGACACCTGCTTTTTTGTTCAGGTACTTTCAAGTGAACAGGAAATTCTCCCTTTCTAGGCTTACACAAGTGAGAAAGGCTATTTTATCTAGAAAATTAAAAAGAGAATAAACCACATATTCAATATTTAATTATTACTATAAGATTCTTGTCAGAGTCAATACAATGAAGTTCTCCTGAGTAATCATGCTCAAGAATTATTTTCTTTGAGGACTTAGACCTGACACTTTTTTATTAAGAACCCTTCTATTTGCAATGACTAACTCAACAGCTTCAGATACTCTGACAAACTATTTCACTTTCTTCATCCATACAACAGATTAGACTTCAACATTTTTAAATGCCATCAGACTGCAAACAAGAAGACTCACACTTGACACTGCATATTTTGAAAGGGACTTAACACACAGTAAGCCAGGAGGTTTTACTCAGCAACCACAAACATGACCTCAAGACACAGTAGTCCCCTTGTATTACAGGTACTACACAGACATAGGGGTAAGTAACAGGTTTTCTTGAAGCTGATTTAGTTTTAGTGTACAATTTAGTCCTGTCGAAATTCATATCAACAGCTATAAAGTAGACTTCCAAACCAACTACATTGGTATTCTTTGCATTACTTATGTCCATACAAGACCTATTCTAGGGAAGAGAAACAAATGATAAAATAAACAAGTGTTCTAATATAGGAGATACTTGTGGTTATTAAAGTTCTGGAGCCTCACTAAAATAGTCAGGTTCAGTATAGTTAAGGAATAGCTTTCAAACAGGTACAGAATGGACAAGACAGAGCTATCTGTGTTACACAAAACTCTCCCATCAGCAGCTCTTCAGGTCTTCAGCATCTGCTGGGACAGTGGTGCCTGGATGTCTGACATTCTTAGTGTCCACAGCATCTTTGGGGACAGTGGTGTCCATGGTACAAGCAATTCTCCCAGCAGACAGAGATCTCCGAAGACAGTGGATCCAGTGTTACATTAATCTTCCCAGCATCTGTTCGGACTACTGCAATACCATATCCATACTAAATAAAATGTCACAGCATCTGTATTGTCCACTCCCTACAAATAGTATCAAAGAACACTGTAGGCCAACAGTCCGTCAAAACTAGGAAAAAAAATCCAAACAGAAGATGCATGCAATTTTGTAACAAATATCTGCATCTTCAAAGTTCATTTCTATACTAGGAGACTTAACTGTAAAGAGCCATTTCTTCAAAGCCCTTCTTTTATATTCTCCGGTCTTTAAGAAAAACTACTCATTTTTAAAATCCACCATTTTTCAATGTTTTTTTAAATTAAAAATCAACACACTACTTTCCAGTCTTCATACATTTGGTATACTAATACACCATAAACAACAACAACAAAAAATCTGGTTTTAGAATGAAAAATACTTAAGATTAAGTCTCTTATGCAGCTTTTCCAGAGACAGGGAGGTATGTGTGTGTGGGCTGTGGGGCTTTTTTAAGTTAGTATGGAAACATGAAGTTTTTCCACAATATTGCATCTATAATATAATACTTCTGATGTCTACTTAGAACATTAAGTTTTGAACTCAGAAGAAAATTAGTTTATGAAAATAAGATTGTTAAACCCTACAGTCCAGGAGGGATTAATATTACAATTGTAATATTTTTTTATGATCCAGAAAAACAGATGCTTATCAACACGACAACCATGGCTCAATATTTAAAATTCAGGCATACATAAAATCTTTCTAGATTCAGATTACCAGCTTTAGGGGGAAAAAAAAAAAATCCATCTTTGCTCTCCAAGTTCCCATCTCTCCATTGTAAAAGCTCACTTAAAGGCAGTACAGAAATCAATCTCATTAGGGGCCTTCATCTACATACTGTTGTCATCACCCTACAATTTCACCAATTTCCCACCACCACCACTTTGATTTATCCCAATATTGCTTGTGACTGTACATACTACACAGGGTACACATGAAGAATATTTTTCTGAAGGACAGACATTGCTATATATTTCTTTAAAATCAGACACTGATTATAGATTTTTATTGAAAAGCAAAATAAATTCTATTCAAAAGAAAAAAGAAATATTAGAAGCAAGCACAGCAACCTTTCTAGTAAATTAAGCCCTAGATCACTTAAGCCAGGATAAAATAAATAAGTTGTTCATTAAAAAAAAGTTATCTAAGTCTTCAAAAAGCCACCCCATCAAACAATAATACCCATAAGCAACAACATTAAACTGCTTTTTTATTAAATTTGTTTTTGAGGAAAGCCATTTAATAAATGCAACTTAAAGTAAAGCTTGCCAAAACTTCTGTAAGGCCCGATGTCTCAGAAAATACCGTGCACCTGCTCAGTTTATGCTAATACTTCTATGGAACCATTCACCTATGTAATTAACTGTGTTTAAATTAATAGCTGTTAAGTGGTTTGAGGATAGGTATTTTTTGAAGTCTTAAAAAGAGTTCAAATAAAAAGATTAGAAATGGATTAAACTGAACAACAGCTAGCCTACACTGTATTCTGTGAGTTTTGTTATCTTGCCAGAAGATTATGCATTAACTACTTTTCACAATGATTTTGAGCTAAATTTAAGCCAGAAACCATGCAATATTAATAGAAATGTACTCTGCCACTAAGTCAAGAAGTTTAGTTTAGCTGCACTTCAGGAAGTTGAACAGCGGCTTCAGCAGAGCAGACAGAGCAACAAAAAACCCAAACCAACCCCACAGCAACGCACCTTTACAACCCCTTACAGTAATCCTTTATCTACTTGATCTGAAACCAGCATTCTGAACTCCCCTTCTGTTCAACTAGGTGTGGGGTACTGCTCTAAGTGGTGTGAGCACATTGCCCACATCAAGAACACACAATTTTACTAGCAAACTAAGAATACTCTCTGCATTACACGTTTGCAAGAGAAATCAACACAGCAGATAGCCTAATTAGAGGGGCCTCTTCAAGAGAAAAAGTCTATTTTACAAGTAAAACACATATACTCTAGAAATGCAAGAAACCGCAAAAGCAAGATTGCTCTTCCCAGTCTCTGTTCGATTCACAAGTAGAGGTCTTCTGTGAAAGAGGTTCTCCAAGTGCCTATTTGTGGTATGCCAAGCTTTTATTCCACCTGTGCCGTTCCCAACTTACCTACTCGGCTGTATAGGCAAAAGCTTGCACTGCCGGCAGTTCCTCCTCTAAAAGCAGCTGGAAGTCTTTTTTGGAGCCTCAGGGCTCTCTGGTTGGGGCTTTGCAGTTCCTTCTGGCCAGACACTCCCACCAGTGAGGTAGCTGCGTGCAGAAGCAGCTAGAAAGTTTGCCACAATCTCTACCTTGCCCTGCAATTTGCTCTCTCGCTCCAGCCTCTTCTCCTTCCTGGCGAAAGGGACTGGCTTTAAGGGCGTCAGCGACACTTCTCAGCGGGAGGTCTGCCGGCCGCGGCACCTCAGCAGCGGGGCCGCAGCTGGGAGTGCTCCCGGGCTGGAGGGCGGCTCCGGGGCGGGGGTCGCCGGGAGCAGCGCTCGCTCGGGGCCGCCGCCGTGTTTACCGGCGGTCTCATGCTCGCCGCGGAAGCCCCGGTGCTCCCTGACATCATTCATTCTCTCACGCGCGCACCCGCCCACTCCATTTCCAAGCAGTGACTCACCCCGACGCTGCTGCTATTCAGGGGCAGGGCTAGAAAAACCGGCAGGACCTCTCCAA
>VYZX01007719.1:16538-59810 GCA_013401335.1 Brachypteracias leptosomus | reverse complement strand
CCGCGGCCAGGCCAGGCCCGAGCGCCGCGCCTCGGAGCGGGGAAGGGCGTCCCCAGGGATTTAATTCCCAACTCCGTTCCCACATGAAGGATGGCTGTCACTGAAACCTGCTTCTCATGTGCGGCGCCCCTCTCCGGATTTAGCTTTGAGGTTTTTTCTGCGGGGGGCGAAAGGGTAATGATGAGTTACTCATCATTACACACCACCCAGATTTTGTTGGCAGTCTTCCAGTGTGACGAACACGGGATTAACAGGGGAAGGTGTCACCTCATCCACACCGAAACTGGATGTGGCCGAGGTACACCTGCCCCGCCTGCTCGGCAAAAGGCTCCACGCCGCGCGGTCACATGAACGAGGGCGGCCCCGACTCCCAGCCCGGGATGCAAGAACGGCACCTGACCCCGCGCTTGTCACACCCCTGGAAAGCCCCTTCACCCGGCTATTGGCTATTCTGCTTGGGTTGCTCGCACTTTGTTTTTTCCCACAAAAGCCTGGGGGAAGGGAAGGGAGAATCTGCTTTATTCCAGCACGGGGTGGAAACATTTTCTGCACTCTCAGAATTCTGTGGGACAGGAGAGCTCTACCCTGGTCTAACAGCGACAGAGCTACGGCATAGGCGGGATGCCAGGATTTTAAGTTCTCCCTCCTGCAGGCTTAACACAAATATTGTGTTATAACCAGATAAACCAGCTAGACTACCGCTGTTCCTGGTGCTAGGTGAATGCACACACACACACCCCTGTAGCGCTGAAGCAAAGAAATCTGTTCAAATCTCACAGCATTCTCCACTGCCTGCTTAGATTCCCCACCCTGACCTCCACTTCGCATAACCGGGTAACGCATCCTTCAAAACGATTCTGAAAGAAAGGATTGAGGTACCATGGGCAGGGCAGGGTGGTGGCTTTTAGCTGGAAAATGGTAAGATAGGAAAAGTTACTGCCATTTTTCTAAATTTAGATACAAGTCATCTAAAACACTGTCCTTATTTCTAAATATTATTCTTTAAAGCTCTGCATTTGAGAGAGCAAAAAATAGTGCATTACCTCACTCTGTTCAAGGCTACACTTTACATCCAACCCTACAAGCCCATCCTCGCAGATGACCTGCTGAAGAAGTGTACAACTTGGTCATGGAGTTCCTATGACCTCAGAGGTGGATCTTTGAAGAGTGGCTTGCAGGAGGTGGTTTGTAACTAATTGGGTAAACTACTGCTTGCAAGTCCTGCACAGCAACAAACTTTTGTAAGCAAGTGGCGTTGGTCCTTTTCAGACAGGAATTATGAGGGAGAGAAGACTTACAGAATTACAATTTGTTTTATCAGAAAAATGAGCCTCTCACACACATACAAAATTCCAAGGGGAGACCAACATACAAATCACATTCCCTCTTACATCCCAGGGAGGCAGATGGGAGGGAGGAAAGAAGGAAGAAGAGCTTTGAGGAAAAAAAGTTACTGTTCCTTTCAGCTGGAACAAACCCAGCATCTTTTTCATTACTGTTTATTTTTCTCCCCTTTCATGAGATCAGCAGGGATATTATTGGAAACAGCAATTCTATAAACAAACACTGCCAGCCTGCGCATTAAAATTCTGACTATTTCCAAAGAGACACCCAGGCAGTTTTCAAAGGCAGCTACCACCCAAATCCTGCTTAGTTCTGCCATGGCACAAAACTAAAGCTGCAAGATAGGGTTTGTGGGGGGGAAGCAAGAACCATATAGGAATTTCTAGTTCAAGCTGACTTTACAGTTTATAGACAGAGTAAGCAGTGGCACAAAAAAGCCTACTTGTGAAGCCAAGCCATAGCAGACATCTATGCAGATAGGGAAGAACCATGTATCTGTGCTCAGCCCAAGTAGTTTCAGAACTAAAGAATTTTATAAGCACATATTTTAATGAGCTCACTGATATCCATAGCCTTTACTGCAGCTCTGTAAAGGGCAGATGAAAACATACATAGGTATTTTAAAATGAAGTGCCTTGCTCCCACCCCCGTAAGTATAGCCCCTCATAATTCTTTCTTGCTTTTTCTCCAAGTAGCATATAGTTCATGGTAATCCTACAAACTACTTCTATAAAGGCCTAACATATTCTGTATCCTGGTTGTCACAGTAGCCCCATTGTATCTGTGAGGGTGCTAGGTGATACTCTTACCTTGAAAGGGATGAAGTTACTCCAGAAAGATTTACTATTCACATCCAATTATGAAAGAATAAAATATACTAAACCCAAATCTATGTAGAATATCAATTCATAAAGAGATTCTTCATCAGCATAAACATCACAGCTTAAAACTACAAAGTACTGCCCTACTATTGTAGGGGTAAGGACCTTAAGAAACACATTTCTAAATCATCACAGCTACCACAACCACACCTTAAGCTGTTTAGATAGCAAGCCCACCTTAGCAAGCCAGTAGCTGAACCCAAATAAATACACAGAGAATACCACCTATTGTAACGGACTAAGCTGTCAAGACAAGCACTGCTATACCAAGCGCACAAACTTAGAACACTCAGACTAAAGCTACTGCTTTGCATGAAGACCCACAAGCAAAGAAGAAAACTCAGTGACGTTCACTAAAGTCAACTGGACCCGCCTTCAACGGCAACAAGGGAAAACTCCGAGCGAAGACCGCCACACCAGTTGCCCGGGGATTACCTGCGGCCTCCTGCTCTGCTCAGCCCGCTGCTCCCGTCCCTGCCCCGCCACCCCACTGCCGAGGCTCAGTCACCGCCCGCCCTTCGCCAGCTTTCAAAGGAGGCGGGAAGCGGCGGCAGGCCAATAGCGGGCGGCGAGGGGGCTAGCCCGCCGCGCCCTTTAGGGGCCCTCCTGTGCCTCTTGTGCCTCCTGTGCCTCCGGCTCTGCCCCGGCCGGGCAGCACGTCTGCCTGTCCCTCCTCCTGCCTGCCCCCCCTCCCGCCTGTCCTGCCTGCTGCCGGGAGGGGATGGACCTTCACTGCCTCTGGCTGCTGTTGTTAGCCTGTCCAGCTTGGGAATGCTTGAAGCATCTCTGAAGGGTAGGGGCTTCCTCCAGCTACTCTCTTGTCATTTCTGAGACTTACAAAACCTGTTGTTTCCCATTGTTTAATCTTACTACTTTATACAGTTTACACTCCTCTAAAATCGCTATATTAGCTCTTTTCATAACCAAAAGCTGAACAGAGATACTAAGTTTTCCAAACTGTTTTTCCAAAGGCTTACATCCTTGGGTAATTTCAGGGGAAGTTACCTTTGAAGCTTTGTGGAATATATACTCTACGCTCATGAGAAAGAGAAAAACTGATGAAGATTATAGTGATTTTTTTTAACAAACTTTGCACTTGCTCCTCAATATTTCACTTACACAAGGAGAAAGCTGTATTGCGAAGTTGCCCTATTTGTTCTTTTGGATACTACTGTGGGGTGGGGTTGGCAAGGGGAGGCTGTTTGCTTTTTGGTTTTAGTAATGCTTTTAGTATTCAAACTGCCTGAAATCAGACGTAATTTAGAAATTTTGAAATAACTGGTTCAGTTTCTTTAAACCAGTTTCCTTTATGAGTGAAGCCAAAAATTGATTATCTGTCTAAAAATATACACATCCAAATCACTGACTCCAGCTTCAGACCTCTCTATACATAACAGCAGCATTTGAAGAAGGGCTTTTCTTGTATGAAACAAGGCTCTGGAAGAAAGAGTAGGAGTGCAGGTGCTTCCTTGGCAGAGGATATAGGGAATGGGAGATCAGGGAATGAAAACAATAAATTCTAGTTTACTGGCTCTATCTGAAAGTTTGAAAATCAAGGTGATTCTAGGAAACTGCTTCGGGCAGAAGTATAGGAAGTATGGGTAGGAGTATTCCTGCCTCTCTAGGAAAAGTTGTAACGTTTTTGGAAACAACTAGTAAATCAGGAGAATGATGCCAGGCAGCTGAAAAGGCTTATAAGGCTTTTCTGTAACATTGTAAGAATTTCTGGATGTGACATTAAATGCATGAAAATTAAAAGAAGACAATATTTATAGGGCTTTTCCCTAGTAATGCAAAACAAAAAGCCCCTACATTTTAATACAAGCTAACAGTAGATGACAAGACGTTGCTAGATGATCTCGCTTTGTCTCTATGTGTGCAATTTCTCTATGAAGAATTTTATCTTACTCAGCTGGGAAAGACATAAAAAGAGGGGAAGGAAGTAAGACTGGGATGTGAATGAGCAATCCAAAACTGCTAAGATTTACCCCTCCCCACTGAAATGTATGAACAACGTAATTTTTATCTCATCACCTTACATTTTAGGATTCTATTAGTATGAAGACTTTTTTTTAGCAAAAATTATTTTTAAACCTAAGCAGCTGACACAATTGCGGGAGGGACAGGTGGCCTACTTAAAAAAAAAAGTGACTGCTGTTACCATCTGAATGTAAATTCAGCATGAAACATATGGAAAGATCTATCATACAAGGCTAACCTGTCTAATCTGCTGTCCTGGCTTTGGTAGCAAGCAATGGAAGACACTTCAGAAGATGCACAATGGCAATATCAACAAAAGCTGGGAAAAAGAAAGAAGCAAAGGATCCTTCTATTCTAGCTGCGTATCTTACCCTTCCAAAGTACTCACCCTTGGTTTTCTTTCTGGCTAGCATAACAGCATTTTCTCCTTTTAAATAAAAGGATCAGCAATCAACAAGTAGGGCTTAATGAAGTTATGTACTGAACACCAAAACATTGTTGCTTTTGGTACATTTTTTTTGCGTAGGGTGTGGTGCTCCTCAAATATGTAAGGTCTTAATATGCTCCCGTGTCTATTTTTCCTAGAGTTTAAAAAGGTTTGAGGAAAAATATTGGAAGGCATACAAAATAGTCTCAAATGAATCTCACTTTTACTCCGTGCAAGACTATAGAATAAAGTCTGACTGTGAAATAACAGCTAAAGATATTTTGACAGATATCATTCAAATAAGTGAATGAGTCATGAACCTCAGAGATATGAAGAAGCAGAAGCCAGAGCTGACTCATATATCAATTCCAAATTTCAAATATGATATGCTTCTTTTGATATTCTGTGTATTAGCAGGGCTTTAACATGTCTCTTTTCTTCAAAGGACTCAAAAGATAAATGAATTTGGTGAAAAGATGCATGTAGACATTTATTTCCCTGTATGTGAAATGTATCCAGAAGTAATTTTGAGCTTATTCTTACATAGGAGCAAAATGCCCTGGTTCTACTTATGGTCAAGAGATTTGGCACAAAGGCCTCAGTTGAGAAAATGTTGATTAATGGATGATTTTTTAGACTGAAAAGCACTTCCTGGTGCTTCCAGTTTGTACGTATCATCACACAGATGTGACTAGATGGTTTCTGATGGAGTGAAGCCAAAGTAAAGGGATCCAAGTAGTGTTATGTCCTGCCAAATATACATTTACTGTTGCAAAAACGTGTTCTAAAGTGTCTTTTCTTTTGATTCATATTTTTTAATTGATTTGGAGGAGGATGTAGAAAGGGTGAGTCATAATACAGGGAGAGGGGTTCTTCCCATTATCTGATGAGAAAGAAGATGGAGTCTTCTCAAGCCTCTAGTAAACAAGCCTCTAGCTTGAGAAGAGGGGCAGATGCCAGAAAAGATGAGGCTGACAGTCTTCCATGAATGACTCAATGGAAACACCACAGCATAATCTTGACTTTAGGTACTACAGGTTTTTATGTAGGCAGACCTTTGAGATGTCTTCACTGGTAGAGAGTGGAGATTCTTGTTCTGCTCTTATAAATAAATCACAAGGAATTGTAAATATAGATGTCTCCAAGGCTGCACATGCTAGGAAAGTCAATAGAAATTAAGATGGCAATGGAAGAGCATTCTGCAATCTGAAGCTGATGGAAATCTTATATCTAGTATGAATATAATTGATACTGATTAATTATGTGCTGAGCTGCACTGGCATTGTGCCAGTTCAGGGATAGGCATAAAAAGTATGAAAGATCTACAGGGTGATATGCTTTGAAGAAGGAGCTATACTGGAACTAGAAATATGAGGATCCTTAGCTTCCTTTCAGAGTATGAAGAAAGGCAAAGTGTATTATGTTCTGACTGGAGAGTAATACTCCTTTCTGATTCAGGAATAACCGACTGATTTGTGGAAACACTGCTGATTATATAACTGCTGTGAGAAAGTGTTAGCATCTACAGCCCTGACAATAATATTCCTAGTGGGTTACTGATCAAATGTAATTAACAAAAATATGCTTTTTAACCTGTTTCTCTGAACCAAAAGCAGCCTTTGTCAATCATCTCATAGAAATAACTCCAGGCAAGCATTTTTCTAATCCACCTGGAAAACCTGCAGTACTTGTGGTCTTTTCTAAGACAAAAAACCCCACTGTAAATGCCCTGTATGTGCTCTCAAATATCTTACTCCTACTCTGCTTGATAATTGTATTTTCTAAACATTATTTTATAATTTTGTTAATTTCTTCACAAAGATGTTGAGGAAATGGGTAATGAGAATAACAGAAAAATATTGCAGCAACAGAGAACTATGCCATGGTAGGCAGTCATGGATAAACTGGATATTGAGGCAACTGGGAGTTATTTTTTATATTTGTTAATTTATTACATATTAATTATATTAATTATTGTTACATTAATAATAATTTATATTAATTAGGGCCTCCTTCTTCTATGGCTTTCTGATGGGGCCTGGGACAGATGCAGGCTGGGGATGGCACAATCCACAGTACAGTGGAACACTATTTTCACATCACCCAGGAGCAGATTGCTGAAGATTTCATGATGTAATTATGTAATTTAGTTACAAATTGTATTTAGAGGTACTCAGATTTATTTTTTTTAATCTCTTTTTAAAACCTATTGTTACTTAATTCAAAATGCATTTCTTTACATCTTAAGGAATTGTTATTTTGCTGTCATATGGAGCCAAGGAGAAGGATAAACTAGAGACAGTCCCTAGTACACATCCTTGTTTGTGTTTCTTACTCCTCTCATAGATAGAAAGAGGGAAAAACAGATTTTTAGAGTAGACATAGGTTACCTCCTACAGCAAAAAACATCCAAAATATAAAATCTGGGAAGTGGAATACAAATGTCTTATACTTCTCACATCACTGGAATTATTTGGGGGTTAACTGCCTTTGAACCAGAGAGCTCTTGCCTAAGAGATCATCCTCTAGCTTGAAATGGGCATCCTGAGAACAGAAGAACTGGAACCCACCAGTGTCCAGTGTCAACCACTTCCACCCTTTCCCTATACATTACTACAATCTACATGCTGATGCTAACAGGTTTATGATCATGCTGTCCTTTTATGCAGACATAAATTTCTGGCATAAGTTTTGCTTCTTGTGTATTTCTCTTAAACAGTTGCAATACTTAAAGGTCACTTGTATAAATACTTTTTAGTCCTTATACTGGGTTTGTGGAAATAACTTTCTCACGTGGTAAAGTTTTTATGCCACTATCCTTTCAAAAATACCAGGCAGACTAGGGCACAAATGGGACACGTGCAAAGACTGCTGACTGTGGATGCCCAAAGAGGCTTAAAGGAAAACTGTAGCACATTTGTTGGTTTTCACTTCAGTTATTGGGAGGAAGTGGACTGCAATTTGCCTGCATTTGTTCTACTTAGCTAAATTTTCCTTGAGAGTATCAGAGTCACATCTTGCTTTTTGTCCTAATTTCTTAAGCAATGTTGTACGCTGCCTGTTAAAAAGCTGTCATGTTCAGTGCCAGGGTTAGCTGCAAATCAAATCAGAGACTAAATCAGGGGGGAATGGACTTCTGGGGGTCACCTAGTGCAACCTCTTCCCTGAAGCCAGGTCAACACTGAATTCAGGCCAGGCTCCCCTGAGCATTGTCCAGTTGGATCTTGAAAACCTCTGAGATCTCACAGTCTCTCTGGGAAACCTGCTCCAATGCTTAAATACCATCATACTGGAGTGTGTTTTCTTTATATCTATCTGGAACTCTCTTTCTCTATTTCTCATTGCTATTTCTCTCTTCCTGACCCTCTGTAGAGAGCCTGGCACTGGACTCTTGGTTGGTAACTTTCTCTTAAGCATTGGAAGGCTACTGCTAGGTCCTCACTAAGGCTTCTCTTCTGACAAATTTATTCTCTGCTCTAGCTGACCAGCTACTAAATCTTAAAAGTGTTTAGGGAGGTATTGGATTAGAAGTTTTGGTATTAGTGCATCTCCATGAAGTTCTGCAGGTCACTGATAAAATCCTAGAAATTCTACTAAATAGCTATAAAATATGCAGAAATATTTTTGTGGACTCCACATTTTTAAAAAGTCCTTGGCAACCAAGCAGGTGATGGCTCATAATCACCAGCTCTTTTTTTGTATTGATCTAGGAGGGAGTTTCCAAAAACAAAATTGAAAAGCCCTTGTATCCCTTTCTCTGTAATTTGCGATAACATGAAAAAGATTGAGAACAACAACAATTTCTGTTCTGTGAGATTTAAAATGGCTACTTAAATTTTGTTTATCAAGATTAGTTAAGATTGGGTACGTTATAAATATTTAATTTTTGCACTGACTATTCAGTTGCAAAAAACTTTAATTCTTACTGATGGTAGAATCCAAGCCAGTCACGAATTACCAAACTCAAAGCCTTGAGGCATATACACTGTGACTGCTTATTTTCTGCCTAAATTTACTATCACTTTTCTGATCATTATTATTTTCATCATCCTCCTCTGCTACTCCTTCCCTATGCTCTGCAAATTTTCTGAGGGCTGCAGTGCTTTCTGTATATACTTGCTTTCATTCAAAGTCTGTGTGACCTCCCTTCTTTTCTTTATATGAATTTCAAGGTGACAAAAAAGTTAAGACTTTGTTGCTGCATAATAACATAAAACACTTCAGTAAGTAAGAAAATAAAGATATGGTTACTTTTTACATACTGCAAGGGTGTTTTCTTTAAGTCTTAATGTAAGTTTTACATAATTTTAATGTTTTTAAACCTCCTTGTAAGATTAATATATAATGGATATTCAGTTGATTTTTCTAAGTATATATAGTATTCAGTATTCTGTATCCATATGTTCCAGGCTTTTTCAGAAAGAAAAGTGTGTACAATTTTCCCAGTTATCAGATAAAAATAAGATTGTACAATGGTGGTTTCCCCAAGATTCAGCTGCACATAAGAAACAGGATGAGGATTCCAGACTTCATCTCACTGCTCTATATAGTATACGCAACGTCACACTATTTTTTTATCAGTGGGAAATCTAGTGTGTCTAGAATAAATAAATCTTGGCCGTTTGAAATAAAACCAGAATTCAAACATACTAGTAACAGAGGGAGTGGCTGTGTGCATCCTTGCACAGATGCAAGACAGATCAAGCTTCTGGTATACCAAGTATGAGAAGGAACTGCAGAATCAGAAAGTGCTGGAAAAATCCTTTTAACATCACCATAACGTTATTCCAAGAATGCTACAGAGGGAAAGAAGGCCACATAAGCCCATAGTGCTAGGCTAAATTTTGTTAGCCTGCCAAAAAAAAAAAAAAAATCCCAAGCTGTAGAGAAGACATCTAGTGTTGTAAATCTAGTGTTTATTTTAGGATTTTTAAATAGAGGACTGGAATTCTATTTCCAGCTCTGCATTATGATGTTGGGCAAGTTGCTTCTAACTATAGTTTATATGTATTTTCACTGGTCTTTGACAGCCCAAGGGGCCTGTGACCAGCCTCTTCTTATCAAAGATTTCGATGTGTTGGGACTGCATTTTGAAACCCCCAAATAAGTTTATATATATATTTGGGAGGGAAAAAACCCCTATTTTTTCTCCCTGTTAATCTGTACATTTTTAAAAATACTTCTGAGATCCTCACCTAAAGGCGAAAACCTGGAAAACTGACTGTATATCTGCACTTGTATTACTCAGTATGTTTTTCTGCATTATATATTTATTTACTTCCTGGGGTTTTGCATGATTATATACTAAGTAGGTTGTTTGGTATTTTATACAGGCATATTGTTTGTATTGTTTAAGTACTGCTAATGTTAGCTCAGCTAAGATATGGGCCATAGCATCCTAAGCCCTATTAGATGTACACTTGTATTAGTTGTAACCAGCTCAGCTTTTGGAAAACATCAATCTAAAGAAATTAACTGTGTAAGAGAAAATGCAGGGACCTCATTATGTTTCAACAATATATCCCATACAGTTTATTAAAAAAAATAAATAAATTTGACATCCCTCATACCAAATACAAATAACATCAATAACAGGAATGGGGAAAATGTGGGTTAAAACACTGTTTAACTATTTGGGAATTTCAGAGGTTTCCATCTGAAGACTTGTATTGTACAGCAGTTGTGTGTACTTCCTAAAATTATATTGACAGCAAGCACTGAAAAAGCAGACATTCACCTTGCTAATGACCTCTGGTTTTGGCAAGATAATAAATATGAGAAAAAGTGAAGATCTGTTCTTACCATAAACAGGAAGAAAGGCTTTATAACAGCAACATTTGTTAGCACCTCTAAATTTAACTCTGGGTCAAGCTTTCCATGATAAATGTCTTTTTTAGAGTTAATACAGACAGCTCAGCCTATAAACACATTAAAATATATATTTCAAACAAGTCAGTCTGGAAGCTAAGTTTTAAAATAGTACAAATGGAAACAAAACCATCTGGCCTACAGTGTTTTCATCTTTCATTGTGATTGAAATATAAGGTAATTTAGGGCACAGACAATAGAGTAAATCAGCAGAGGTTAGGTTAGAAGGCACCTCTGGAAGTCATTCAGTCCAACCTTTTATCAGAGCAGGCTAAATGTAAAGCTCTATCAAGTTGCTTAGGACTCTCCAGTCAAGTTTTGAGTATCTCCAAGGATGTTGATTTCACAGGGTTTTTGTTAAGAAATTCCAGTGCTTAACCTCTTCACAGGTACATTTTTCTCCTTCTCTTTGGTGTTCCCCTCTTCTACTTCTAACAATCCCCATTTGTAATCATCACTAGACAATTACAGTATGAAGGAAAAAATATTTTACATCACCTTCCATAGTATTTTATTCAAACACATTTTACTAAACATTGCAGCAAACCAGGAATTATGCTCAGACCATATTAACCAATGTCAAATACCTAGTAACCATCTGATCAAAATGTTTATCACTTTTGATCATAAATTTTTGTTAGACAATATAAAAATATTGTCAGGTAGTTAAAGCTGAGAAAAGAGCTCTGACAGACAATTTTGACATTTAATAACTGATACACTTTCTTATTAAAGTTGAAAATATTTGTCTGGATTCTAAGTTTTCCTGAAGTGAGCCTGCATCAAACACCAGGAAAAAATTTTCATGCGTGGAAAAAAAAACCCCAAATGGAAAGCACAGCTACCTGTGTGTGCTTTGTGTATACTTTGCATAACATATCAAGTGCAGGCAACAGATAGTACAGGTAGGGAAAAGTGATTTAACTTTTTTAATTGTTACAGTTTTAACAGTAATTATTACCTTATATAAGTGAGTGATAAGGAAGTTTGCTGGGCGTTCTCAAGTTTTCTCAAGTTTTGTCAATTACTAAAGACATTCTCATCTCTAAAAACAGGATGCAGGGTAAAGGTAAAAATGCTTTTATTCTGAAGAACTAGTATTTTATACCATCGACTAAATTTGATATTACATCCTTGAATGACAAAGCCAATTAAAGAGGTTCTTGCTACCCTCTGCCCCTAAACCCCTCCTCTCCTAATACTCATTCTTACCTAAGTGCTACAATTTAATGCTTCCTTTGCTATGAGAAAAAAAAAAGTGTCTGTACTTTAAATCAGCTGAATTAAATGATTCAAGTTAAAAAAAAAATAAAATTTAACTGGAATAAACCCTTTTAAACTGGATTAAACTCTTAGGAAAAACCCTAAGAGTATTGTGTCAGAACATTATATTATGCTGTGTTCTCTTTGTGTTAGAGTATTTGAGGACAATGGGTAAAAATGAGGCAAGAAAGAAGCTCCTTTCTTTAATAAATTGAGACTACTTTTTGTGCAATTGAAGCTAAGTTCACAGAAAGAAGATTAACATTCACAGAGAACAAGCAACATTACTAGTGCCGATGTCTGTATCCATCATTTTGTCTGAATTACCAGCTTCTTCAGTCTTTAATACATGAGTATGAGTGGCTGAATCAACTCCAATTTATCCCAGACCGGGGAAACCCTCCTTCCACCCACTGCTTTTGGCCAGCATATGGCAAATGACACGTTGACCTCTTCTGCCCACCTCACCCTCACAAGTAGTGATCAGGTGCTTTTGTGCTGACAGAAACAGTGCCCATTACAGTTTAGGGTTCTGTAGTCCACTTCTGGAGCTACCATCAGCACTGCATTTTGAAGTACGTGGAAGTTAGTTAAGTGTTAGAGATATGTTGTGCCACAGTGCCTAAAAAGGGGGGGTTCCTGAGATGCGAATCTGCATATATTGATATAGAAACAGAAAGCATAGTACGTTAGAAGAAAATGAGGCAATAATTTATAAATAAGGACAAGCATGGAAAGGAAATCAACTACAAAAAGATTACAGTATCACAATAGAACAGATACAGCAGAATCCAACTTCAAGATAACTATAAGATATATTAGGAGGCTGTGCAAGAATTGTCCATTTGCCTGGTAACGATTAAAACATTTCCCTGTATTTCTTTAATTTGCCACTGCAATTAGAAAATGTAGGAAATTATTTCTTTCAGATATTCAAGACATAATACTCAACAAGCTTATATATAGTATTAAACTACCCTAGTAGAAGGTGGCTTAGCGTACTCCAGCAATAGAAATATTGAATACATTTTCTCATAGCTCAAGTGAAATCTGAGGAATTTCCTGAGGGTCTACCAGGCTGTGGCAGTGTAAATTGCAGACTTCTCAAGTCTTATCATATATACTATTTAAAAATATTTACAAGTTTTTTAGTAGAAAGAAAAAAAAAGTAGCATGCATTATTTTGGTGTGGCACATCAAAGGCCATACTTTCTATCCTTCAAATAGGAGTTCCCAGTGGGAATTTCTGTGGTATGTGCACCGCTCTTGGTCAGTGAGTGATTTCAAAATCATGCAGAATCTAACGCAGGGACAAGAGCTGCCACTGCCAGTGGTGGCGTGCTATCACTGCCGCTGTTGCTACAGCTGCTGGTGGCTCTGAACCCCCACCATTGAAAAGGAAGCTAACTAATACCTAAGCCATGCACTTCTCTGCTGACACTGCACATTAAACTAAACTATTCCAAGAGAAGAAAAGTTGGGCTTTTTCAGTTTTCTCCTCCACTATAAATAATGGGAATGGGCAGAGGTAAAACTGACAACTGCTTCTGAAGAATATTTACAAGTTTTAATGGAAAAATTTGTTGGACACATCCCTAGATTCTAACAGTAGCTGCCTAGGTTGTAAGACTCTGCACTGGGAGTGCTGAGTCATTCCAATGTTATATAGAAGAATATCCCCCATAAAGGTAGCTGGGTCATGTTAATTTTAATCCAGAATAGAGAATCTCTCAGGAGCAGAGGCAGTAGAGGAACATGGTTTAAAACACTGGCAGCAGCCAAGGTCAAATGAAAGTGTAGAGGCATATTACTTTGCTATTTAAATTTTAACAATAATGGCCAGACCTGAGGAAGGGCAAGTTTATATTATAGTCACATATTTGATATACAAACTGTTTACCCCAGGGGTAAATCATGTGTTGGTTCATCACTGAAACTTGAAGATAGACAAGAACTAGTAAAACCTGTCAGACTTGGGAGTTTGGCAAAATTTATGTTTTGATTATAAACTGAGCAGAACTTCTAAATATTTATTTTCTCCAAACTTAAAGAAGTTTAAACATATATATTTTGTGCTATTTTTGGAAGCAGGCAAATCTTGACTATGATGTTACCTTGTATTGGTGGGTGCTAAACTCTGCATATACACATTTTAGAAAAAAATTCACAGTTAAAATTATGAATGCTGGGTACGTGATAAATGCAATCTGTCTTAGGATGTTGCTGTTTACTGCAACTAACTGCTTAAACTCCAGTGCTTTCTGTCCACTTTTTGAGCTTAATCAACTAGATTCCAGTTATATGTTAATTAAATTTTCAGGTTATGTACTAGGCCACCACTCTCTTCTCCTGAATTCTGTTAGAGTGAATTGCTTCAGTTAAAAAACTTAAGGTTCCTCCATGCAGAGGTTCTCAAATGTTGAACTTTCAAATAGAATCCAAATCATTCTAGGCAGAGCCATCTATCACGATTCAATATATCAATATTAAATTTTGGAGCCTAACTATAATAGTATAAAGACTGATCTGTGTACTTTGTAGAACTTAAATGTTCACAAAGGCATTTCTATGCATTTTTCTGCTTATTTGTAACCAAAGAGCCAATAAGTATAGGCCATCTAAATAACCACATTTCCTGATGTCCAGTTTTCTTTTGTGCCTAAGTAAATAAAAGCATAAATATGTCAAAATATGTATCAAACACCTTATTACCCCCATTATGGAAACACAGATTCTAACTATTAGCATACATGCACAGATCTGAAACAGAAATAACCCTGAGAAATGAATAGCCATTATTGTTCTCTAAGCTGAGCACTGAAAAGCAACTTTTTTTTTTTGTTGGTATTTCACTTTGTAATTGCAAGAAAGATAGAAGAACTAAAAATCACTGTTAGCTACTGAATTAATGGATAACTTGTATGATTTAAAGAGAATGATCTGTATTGAATTGGTGCGTATGTTTGCATATTTTGTGCTGCAAAAAGAACAGCATGGCATTTTGCAATAGCTGGCATCTACAGTACTGGGTATGTTTTATATCTGTATTGATCCTTTGTGGTGTCTCATAAAAGCAGCCTTTAAATTATTCATGTCTAAACCAAATTAGATTCTAGAAAAAAACCTTTACTGAAATCCATTTTAAGGGCAGCAGAACTGTAAAGTCAGCTGGCTTAGCTATCATGATTTCTAACAATCGTTTGGTTGCTAATACCTCAATCACCATGTAAAAAACACCTTCAGACACTGAATATAACAGCAGTAGTGCAAAAGAAGTTTAGATAACAGGCCTCAGAAGGGATCCTCAGAAAGGATCCCACCTTAATGGGATACCTCTTTGCCCCAGAAGTGCTAGCCTGCTTTTGTTGTTTCAGGGTTGGAAAAACAGAACCATGTGGATATTAAATGATTGGTCCTAGAGGCTTGAGACTCACACTCGTCAACATGTTGAATAGTGTCTTACTATGTGTATGTTCCCCTGAGTAGGGGCTGCACTAGGAAGCAACATAATGAAATGATCCAGGTTTGCAGTTTTCAAGAGGAATGGAACCAGGCCTTTGGTGGGCACCTGCAAACAGTACTGGCCAAGGTCATTAGGCTTCTTGGACTCCTCAGTTTAAAGGTGTAGAAATTAAAATAAGTTTGTAAAGTGATCGTCTGAATAATTAGATGAATATGTAAACACATTGTTTATAGAAAACATAAACTGGTAATATTCACTGCATACACTGATAATTATTATCATTATTGTCATTATTCCTCTATAATGTGGTATACTTGAGTACTGAGGAGAGAAAAGGTACTGACAGGTCAAGATGAGGAATAAGCATCTGTTACAGTCTCACATTTTTTACTAAGAGAATACTACACAGATACTTATAAAGAACTGGTACAGTTTTTTCTTTTTTTTTTTTTTTGTCATTTCATGAGTGCTTCTAAGCCTTTTGTGCAAGGCATTGAGCAGCCGACAGGTACAGCTGTGCTGTCTTCTTAGGCTGAGGTCATCCTCAGCAGCATATAAAATAGCAAAGTAATGTAGCAGTTGTAGCACAAGAACTCCGTGCCAAGCAAGTTGTCCAAATATTTACTTACCTTTACAGGCATATTTTACAGCTAACACTGAACTGCCTGCTGCCATGGCTACACTGCTTTGCTTTCAGTAGTTGAGCTAGCTCATTTGAATCTAGCTTGGGTTTCTCTTCAAAACTCTGCAGACATAAGTCTATAGCTCTACAACATATATGACTTCAGTTACCAACATACAAATTTATCTCTTCACTTCCTATAGCATATAAGACACTGGAGGATTAGGTTAAGTATATCAATGAGAAAAAATTCTTACACATAAAGCAGAATTACTCCATGACGACTACTAAAGGGATTATGTGCTAAAGCATGCAAAACTAGCTGGATTTAAAGGTGTTTCTCAAGATGCCTTGACATCATTAACTTCTCAGGAACCACTCAAGGCATCGCAGGATTTTAATTTGTGCTATGGGGAGACTTTCAGAGTTTAGAATCTGCAAGTAAAACCTGCATTGTTCCTTTTTTTTTTTTTTTTCCCCCTTTCCTGTTATATAGTTCTCCAGATCTAGCACAGCCTTTCCTCCTGCTTTAATGTAATAAAAATCATGTTACTATAATTAAAACTGTACTGTTGAATTGGTAAATGGATTAGGTGCTGGAAAATGGAGTTCAGCTTAAACTGTTTTCAGTTTACTACTCTGTACCAAATCCAGATGTATTTACTCACCCTCCATGTTAGTGAAGCATGTCCAGAAAGACCTGTAAAGAGGGAGGAGACCAATACAATTTATGTTAGTAATTACAATACAAAGCCCACTACTTTTCAGTTACCCTATAAAGTCCCATTTAAATTGCCTTTAGATAGATCACATTAATAAAGATAAAAATGGATCAACCTTATTCAAATAGTTATGGTTTGACTTAAATGTCCTGTTGCAGTCTTCCCTTGGATTGCCTGATTTCACATATTCTTCACTATAAACTCCTAAACATTTACATATTAAATATTTATTATTAAATACTTATAATTAAATATTTATACACACACACACACATTCATGCAGCTAACTCTTGAAGGATTAAAGCTGTGCTCCAAAATTGTTAATCTTTATATGAAAGAGATGCAGCCAAGTTAAATGCAGACTGTTAAATGCCGACTGTTAAATTCATCTTATCTTGTCTGGCTCTTCTTTTCTTTTTTACTGTAAATCATGTAGGCTTTCTGTAGCCAATCAAAAAAGATTCCATTCGAAAGCTACTTGGATAAATTATTTTTCTTCTTTTTCTTGTAACTATAGAAGAAGAGCAGGCAAATAGCTTAGTTCTGATACATACCCAGCTGAAGTTAAATATGAATCTTACCCTATCAGACAGATCTGGGTTCTCTGGAGAACATGTTGAAGGTAGTTTATTTTCTGTGTCCTGAAAGAGGCAATTACTTCAAATTAAAATAATCTTACATTGAAATTAGTGAAGAGTAACAAACAATCTCTCATTAATCTTATTTTTTCCCTCACAGTCTGTAGCACCCACTCAATTTTTGGTATTGAGAGGAGACTCTTTATGATGTGGATTGATGTCAGTGGTGTTTTTCAAAGAACCAACACAAAGCACTTCTCTTGACTGTTCTTAAAGTGATGGAACCACATAATGTTTTGGCTGCACTGATGATTGAGTCAAGAAGCTTTTAGGCAAGATCAGTATTTTGGGGTGTATCACATCTTAAAAAACGACCTTCTTCAGGTATCTAATAAGAAACATTGAAAGATGTAATGGCAGTAGTGTTCCTGAAGCCTTTCTTTCCACTTCATGGAGGGTCTTCTTCATTTCATCTTCATTGCTACAGTTATAAAAGTTCAAATATTCAGCAACTTTAGGCAGTGAACTGATACGCAGTATTAGTAGCATGCCATATTCCATTAAACCAGTGCTGAGCCCAATACATACGTGGAAAATTCTACTCTGTTCCTTGGAAACTGAGAGCTGAGGTGAGAACTCCTTATGGATATGATAAATCCTGTGGCAAATTCACAAGTACCCACACCTATGCTTTTCAGTAATCTCAGTAAATTACTTTTTAAAGTGAAATTACAGTTGGCTTTTAGCTAGTTTAGTATTACTCCTTTCTTGTCTAAAATTACAGAAGAGACAAAATGTGTGTTCTTTGCTAGCTGCAACTTTCCATTGCAGAAACACTAAATTTCAGGTTAGCTTGCCTATAAATACCTCCTTTTTAAAAAAAAAAAAAAAGTTATGGCAAGTTCACAAAACTTACACTTTACAGCTTCAGTTATTTCATGGCATATGGGGATGCCTGGAGCATATATCTATCAAAGCTACTACCCACCTATGCACATAGTACTAGGATTTGAATAATTTTTAGATGCATAGTACAAATTTTAGACACATAGACAATTGAGTAATTGTCACAACAGTTTTAAATGAGGCAACATAGCTTCTATTAATATTAGGAAGAAGTTAAGATATAGTACTGTAGAATTATTTGCACTAAGAATCCCATCCAGTGCATAGTAGTCATCTGATATAGTAGCCATCTGATGGAAACACTTGAAATTTACCGTAGACACAAGGGTTCGAACAAGCATCACAGACTCCTTGTGGTTTCTCCTGTAATTAAAAATATTTTCATTTAATGGGAAAATATTTTTGTTCTTGTTCCAAGAACAGACCACTGCAATCCAGTATTTAAACCAAATGTTTTCTTTTAGCTTTCCTCAAATCCTTAGCAGCCAAACTACACATGGCTTCAGGGGATTCTATTCAAGCCTTCCTGTATAAATGGAAAGGCTTTCTTATAAATGTAGCAAAGGAGAGAACCTGCGCTACATGGTAAGTATCAAGTACACTCCTACTGTAAAAGTTTACCATTTGCTCCTGAGAAATAAGCATCCTGATCCTTCAGTCAGCACCTGGCTATAGTAATTCAGATCTATTAAGGTGTTTCTATAAACCTCAGTAGGCCAAACTACACAAGAAGATATTTGAGATAAATATGCTGATAATGCTCTTAAGTGAAATCACAATGTAGGATGTCTATCTGAAGCAAGACTAGTCTTGTGGGAACATCACAGAGAACTACAAATGACAAACACTTTGGAAAAAACAGATTAAAACCAAAGAATGCAGTGCAACCTGACAAATTCCTAAAGAAAAAAAAAATATGCTCTTCAGGTATAATTCCATCAGCTACGATAATAGAATCTGGTTTTGGAAAGCATGGGGCACTATAATCCAGATGATGGAGAATTTAAATAGGGAAAGGAAATCTTCCTAATCCTCAGTATTGCCTTATTACATCATTTGGTTAAATTAGATCATCTGTACCAACTGCTGCCTTCAATGCACTCCCAAATGAGCACAAATACTACTACTAATCCATCTTTTTGTTTTCTTTATTTAATGGGACCTAAGGTCAAAATTACTTTTACAAAGATTTCTTTCTAGGGTCATAGGAAGAACATTAAGCAGGAGTTAAATAATTAAGGAGAAAATAGGTGTATCAGATCAAAGGTTCCCCCCTCCCCCCCAACAGACTAAAAGCATATCTTGATTTTATAATGCAAGTATAAGTTATAGACACATTGTTAGCCTGAATTTGCTTTCAGTCAGTGTTTTTGTAATATAAGTAACTTGAAAATGCAAGTCCTCTTAATAACTATGTTTTTCTATATAGCAAATAAATGGATTTTAAAACTTGGTGAGGGAGTGGCAGGTGGCTAAATAAATACATAGAAACCCCAGTGTTTTGTTATGGAACAAACTATAATAGCACTTCAAAGTTTTGGACAGGTTTCCTTATATTATTGGTTTAGGGTGTAGCTGTGTGGAAAATTGTAAATGTTGTCTTTTGTTACTTATTTTACAACCCTTTGTAATCTTGAGTTATATTTATAGCTTAAAGTGGGAAGAAATCAAAATTAAAGAGGCCTGTTCAAGCATCCTTTGTAATCAAATGTTTTTCTAATTTCTCCTTAAAATAAAAGCAGAGCCTGCATGTTTGGCCGCTTGACGAGACCACCCGAAGAGTTTACAAGTCGTGACCTTAGAGTGAAATATGTTTGTAGAAAAGCGTAAGTTGCAGGAACGCACAGAGGAGCCACGGATCAACTACGTGATTTTTGTGGGGAGAAGGGGGCTACTCTGTTTTGACTTGGTGGGTTTAACTAGAAACAAGAGGGAAAGGGCGAGGTTTCCTTGCCTGGGGACAGCACAGCAGCGACGGAGGCGCTGGGATTGTCCCTCGCCCTAGTTCACCGGCACACCGGAGCGGTCCATCCCCACGGCCCACTCCCGGCCGGACGCGGGCAGAGGCTTCAGGCCCCCGGTAAGGTCGTGGCAGCCCCAGGCGTCTGCCCCGGTTGCCGCTCTCCGTCCGAGCCACCCCCGCCGAAGGGCTCCGCGGCGCCAGCTGCCCCGTCTCGGCCCCTGCACCAACGGCCGCCGCAGGGACCCCGCGCGCCGCCCAACGGCCGCCGGGGCCCTCGCCTGTGGGAGCTCGGGGCTCTGCTCGCCCCGGAGCGACCGTGCGTCGGGACTGTTTCTGCGGCCTCCTGTCACCAGTGGCGTGAGACCTGGCCGAGAGGTGCCCGGAAAGGGGAGCCGGGAGGCCGCCGGGCCCCGAAGGTGAGAGTTGCCCCTCAGAGGCGTTGCAGAAGGCCGTGGCCTCTGGCAGGTGCTGACCCAACTGAGCTGTGCCTAGCCTGGCATCACCTGTGCTGGGGAGATGGGAGAAACGGCTGTCCCAGGGGAGGCTGCTCCAGGGAGGGGTGGCTACTAAGAGAAAATGGATCCCGTTACTGGAGAGAGTGCAGCTGTGACAGTTGGTTATAACCAGAATCACAGAATTGCCATGGTTGGAAAAGACCTTTAAGATCATCAAATCCAACTGTTATTTATCACTACCAGGCCCACTTCTACACCACATCCTTGAGCACCCTATCTAGACGGCTTTTAAATATATCCAGGGGTGGTGATTCAAGCACTTCCCTGGGCTGCCTGTGCCAGTCTTTGATAACCCTTTTGGCATAGAAGTTTTTCCTAATGTCTAACAAGCAGCCTGCCAAACAAAGGCACCAAACTGCAGAACTGAAGACTAGAGGTGAAAAATTTGCTATGAGTTACTTTATTTAGACCAAATATGGTAGTCCAAGAACTGCTTTTAGGTTTTGACTTTCCTCCCTTGTTTACGAGATGCTGAAGGCATGGTTTATAAAGATAATTGCTTTTTATTGGACCGACTGCTCTTTTTGGTAGAAAGGGCTAAGCTTTAGGGCAAACAAAACCTTCAGGTTTGTGCAGCTGTAGAAAGGTGTCATGGGTACATAAATTACAGGAAGTCCTTTGCATTCTGCCAGACACTCTCAGGCTGAGACTGGAAAGCTATTTCAACATAGGGAAATCCCTGGGGAGCAACGTGGGGTTTTGGAGGGGTATACAGAAGCCTTACCAAAAGAGGTTCTGGCTCTGGACTATCAGTATAGTGAAAACGGGCCTCCATTTGCTATAACTGAAACAAAAGTGGAACTGCTTAGAGAGGACACAGATCTATCTCCTGTAGCAGTTTTGGAAATGTTCCTGCGCTGTAGTTGTAAGAGCAGCTGGGTATGCTATAGAAGAAACAGAATAGTAATGTTTTCCAAAATTTCAAGTAAGAGAGTTTGCCTTTTTGACAGCTAACCTACATCCAGGTGATCAGATCACAGCCACATTTCATTTAAATTTTGTTTCTTTATATTTGGACTAAAATCTTCTTGTTACCTTTTGCTTCCATCATTGCTTAAGCCATCTCATCTGCTTTTTTCTAAATATGGCACAGGTCAGAAAAGATTTCATGCACTGTGGAGTCTGGTTCCTTTCTGCAGCAGTTAAACAGATCATATCATCCCATTTTTAAATGTATCAAGCTTGCATCTTAAAACAGGTTTGGGTTTCTTGCCTTCATACTCCTATTGGGAAGCTGTTGTGTTACTTTATGTCTCTAACAGTTGCAAGCTTTTCTAATCTGCATGATAGATTTTCATGGTAATTTACTCAGGTGATCTTATGCAGATACAGAATTCTACTTTAAGTGTCTTTTGGTGTTTTTCTTATCTATTTCCAGTATATTTGTGGAGCAATAATAAACCTTTTCTCAGATTTTCTTTAAATAAGGAAATAATAAGCTAAATAAGATAAAGATAAATCCTTTCAGTCTCTGTCAGGATTGTGACCCCTTTTTTTTTCTTCAGAAAAGGTCACAGCAAGTTTTTACATAATAGGTTGTACACTTGCCTGTCTATAGGAAAACTGTGGGGAGGATTTCATAGCTTCATCATAGTTCTGTGGCAATAGATGAATATATTAGTTCTTTTACCTAAGTGTCTTTTCTAAACTATGAACTATTAGCTGGTAGAAAATTCCTGTTATTAATTCCGAAGTGTACAACCTTGCATTTTGTACATTTTAACCTCATCCCATTTCAGTAACTGAGGTTCAGTGACCTTCAGGCTACTCCAAGCCTTTTCTAGTTTGACACTGCCTCCAGACTTTGTCATCAGAAAATGTCATAAGCACAAACTTAATGCCATACCAAAATTAGCTATGATACTATCCACTATTTTTAGTCTCCAAACTAATCCTAGAGAATTCTGCTGGTAACTTTCCTCCAAACAAACACTTCCTCTTTTAATGCAACAGGTTTAATCTATGTATTTTTGCCCTGGTAGTCAAGATAGTGCAATCCATCCAAGACAAGGGAATTCGTGTTTTTCTCTGTAATTTTAATCTGATTCCAGTTTATTTCTTACCTCTAAATTCTCATTTTCCCTCACAATGAAACCTTTTTCCCATTGAGAGCTGATTCTTGAAGGGCTAATGTGTAAATGGTTTAATAAGATACAGCAAAATTAGGCTTAATTTAACTGAAAAAAGGAGTTGTTTTTATCTGAAAAAAAGGCAACTAGGTAGATCTTGTATAGTCTACTTCATATGAAATGATTTTTTACTCTTTGCTGTTTCAAATTTCCATTTACCTTGATGTGTTAGTTGTTCTTTCCTATGCTGTGTGTTTTAAAACCTTGCATACTATCAAAGTCAGTTTAATAGGGTTGTAGTTTACTTGGTTACTTCCTCTTCTCTCCATTTGCTAATCTTTATTAATATGATACAATACTTGCCTTGGTCACTTAATTAACTAACCCTGTGCTTTTCAGTTCACCATTTCAGGTGGAGTAACAGATTTTTTTTCTCAAAATTTGTCATTCCAAAAATAAGCTTGGTAAGGAGTAATGTGCTATTAGGAGCAGAACTGAGGTGCCTAAAGCAACTACTATACAGGAGTCATTTGGCTATGTGCCTAATGGTCAGCAAATCCCCAGGGGTTGTATCTCAACTAGGGAATAAAAGGAGGAGCCTTGCTGTAGCTGTATCTCATTTGATTGCTGAAATATCTGGTTTTCCTTGTCTTTGTTATTAGAAGTCACTGTGATTACCATAACCATTTGGTCTGAATCATTCTTCTCTATCATATGCTATGTTCTTAAAAAGTGATGCTTTTTTTCAGTTGCTTATATTATCTTGATCTTCTCAGATATATTTCCTAATTAACACATGATTTTTTTTCCATGTATCTCCACCAAACCAGGAAAGATGCCCCAACTGCACAGTGTTCTGACTGACCAGCATTCTGGAGAATGTTGTCAGAATTTGCAAAAGGCACAAGCAAAAACAAAGATCAGGATATTCCTATCAGAAATGGTACAAATCTTACTGCATAACAGATATTTAAAATTGATTTTTTCCATGTTGGCAGAGCACTGCAGAGCTGAAACCTCTAAGGCATCTGAAACTGTCATCCTTATATTCTTTATTTTAATATGAAAAATAGAACTTTTCGTTTAGATCACAGAATCACAGAATTATTGAGGCTGGAATAGACCTCCGAGATCAGCAAGTCCAGCCTATGACCCAACACCACGACATCAGCTAGAATCAGCTAGATCCTTACAATATCCATCTAAAACCTACTTTAAAAATTCCATTCCAGGATGAAACAATAATTTCATTGTTTGCCCTGCGCTGTAGAAAGGGATCATGAAGGAGAATTGCAAAAATTTCAAGGAGGAATCTGAACCTCTGCTCCTTGCGTAGGGAACCAGATTTTTCTTTTCAGTATCCACTGTAAATGAAGCCATTTAGCATCCCCAGTAATGCCTCCAGGGAAATCTGTTTTTTCCTTAGTAAAGAAAGCACTTCAAGTTAGTGTTTCTATAAAGCCTGTGTTTAAAGTTTGACCATTTATCTGGAGATATGGAAGGCCTTCATATTTCACATGAGGTTCTGACTCCCATATTTGTATGTCTTAGTCTTTTAACACTCACAATACAAAGCCTTGGCCACAGATACTTCGGAGCTGTTTCTCCTGAAGCCAGAGCATTTGAAAAGAAAGCTCTCCTAGTCTGATGCCTTCCTTTTTTAACAGTGGTATTCAAGGAGATGCAGTGGCTCATTCTACATCTTTGAAAACAATGTCTCCTGGTTGTTGGGTTTTTTGGTTAATGTCCTCATGAAATGTAAATGACAGGTGGTCACCGTGTACCACGTCTGCTATTCCAGGGACGTGCCTATTAAGATGGAGGAGGGCCTCTGCTTTCCTAGGCATCAGACAGATTGATCAAAAGGGCCAGAAGCCTGTGGGTTCTCTTATTGCTGAAGAGGGCATTTTGCTTCAAAGTTGTCTTAAACCACAGTGAATCAAGGGCTTCAAATATGAACTCTGAAGTGAGAGGTTACAGATTCTGAAGAGGAGCCTGTCTTGTCTAGATAAATCACAAGGGTTGCTATAAATGTTAGGTCTACAACAGAGCCTTTCAAGCCAGTGGCCTGAAAATTACAGTCTTAGATGGAAAGGGTGAGGCTGAAGTGGGGAGCAAAGGAAATTATACAAACCTGCCAAACTGTGTAGATTCTGACAAGCATGTAGTTTGGAGGAGTGTGCTTGGGTTACTTTGTATGGGAACTGTAAATCTCATGTTTTCCTTTAGTCAGAAGATACATCACTGTGTCAGAACAAGATGGTTGCTCTTTCTGTTCTTTGAGTTGTGAATCTTAGGCAGTGTGAAGCCATGGAAAACCACCTGCTGGAGCTCAGTCACATTTTTTCTGAGTAAATAACATGAAAAGCTTGCATTGTTTAAAGTGCAGGGGAAAGTCTGTGAGAAGTTTGTTTTTGTTCTACACGTTGAACAAATTGTTCTTCTGTATGAAAAATCTGGCAGCCGGCATTGTGCCTTGACCCCTCTCATGACGTAGTATCTGTAGAGAAAAAATGACTTGGTTTATAGTTTGGTTTAGTATAAAAGTTCAGGTTCTACACTTTCCTGATAAACAATCTCCTTGTCTGTTTGAGTGTAAAACACAAGTGTGTAAGCTACTTATCTTTGCTTTCTCTTTTTTCTCTTCTGTTTTTGACAGATTAGCCTATCCCTCCTTAGTTATATCATCTGGGAAATTTCCCAAGAAACCTAGGAAATTTTCTAAGGAGAATGTGTTCTCTGAGCTAAAAAAGATACATTAAATTGTACTTATACAATTTCAAATTACACAGGAAGATTATGAAAGATATATTCATATGTCAGATCAGAATAGCATTTTATGGGCTACTGTGTAAATATACACAGAGCAGTTCTTGATGTGGTTTCCCACAATAGTTGCTCCAGGCTTTCATCTGGTGCAGTTTTCTCTGAGTGCCGTAATGACAGGTTCCACAAAGCCTCCCTCGTTCATTTTTAGCTCTACCAAACCAAAAGAGAAAAAAATCAGAAGAGAACAGCCAGTAGCTGAAACCAGACTCAGAAAAAAAGAAGTTCTGCTGGTAAATCCTGTCTCCACACACTGGGGACTAGTCACTATAACTCTGCTGTTAAAAACTCTGTGTATAGACAGATGTTCAAAATGCAAGTAGATGGAGATGGTTCCAGGCACATGAGACAAGGTGAATGTGAGTGGCAGCAAGAAATGAAGTGATTTTATGGTACAGGTCAGTTTAACCAGATCAAAGGGAGTAAGCACAAAGGCTCAGGATCACATGGAGCTACCCCCACAGCAGGTAGCCAGCTGTTCATGTGCAGCTCTGAAATCTTGTTCTGGATGAAGTCAAGTGACAACTTTACCAAGCTAAAAGACAAAAGCTAGTATGAGTTGAAATAAAGTCTAATGAGTTTGCTGTGAAGATAGTACCCCTAAATCAAAGAATTTTAGTAAAGCAGTAAAGATGCTCTAGAGGATAAAGAAAAACTTATTAAGCAAAATTAGAATTATTGTTAGAAGGGACTTCATTTTCATCTCTGTGTGAGCTGTTTGGAGGAGTTTGAAATCATTAATAGTAATATAAACAATAAATAAGTGTATTTCCTGTCATGACCCTTCCTCTGATCATTGCAGGTTACCTTTCTGCAGCAGAATTCTGCATGACAACCTTTCCTCACTGCCCCCCACCCACTCCTTGCCCAACAAAAAAATGTTTGTTGAAATATGGATAAAAGAATTATTTGGCGATATTCCGCCTTATCCTAGTAACAGGACCATGTTCTTCACGCTGGTCCACTGCCCAGCTCCTACAGAGAGGGAGTTTAAAGCTGCCTTACCTCAAGGTAATTGCTTAGGTAAATTATTGAGGTCAAAGCTCTATGTAGAAGCATTTTGGCTTAGAACCTAACTAATCCTCGTGCTTCTTCCCCTCTGTACTGTAGATTGAATTTAGGCAGCGCTCTGTTGGTGGACTGCCGATTGAGCTTGCATGTGGTAAGCTAAACCCACATGTAACCATTTTTTATAGTCAAAACAGCAATGGTGTTTGTTACCCTCCAGCATCAGTGAATATGCAAACACTGGAAGTGTTGCAATGATGTTTATGGAGCACTGACATTTGTGGAAGACCAGTTTTCTTGAAAGGATGACTCTGTATATGAATGCCTACATTTCAAGTAATTTCATCTTGATCATCTGCTTTGATTTCCAGACTAACAGAAGATTGAAATGGGAGGCTTTGTATAAGGGAAAATTTAGATATGGGTACGGTGATGATTCTACCAGAGGTACACTTTGCTTTACAAATTCAAAGCTTTCTTTGTTTTCTACCTTGTTTAACTTATTCCATTATGCTTCTTTGTCCTTCCTATTCAAATGTTCTCTTCTTCCAAATTACTGTGAGCTTTATTTTTCTCTTATAATATCTTGAAAGATGATTCTGCAGCACAATTTTGTAGAGAACAAAAGCATACTGTTGAAACATTCTTTTTCCTGCATGGCTGTATTTTATTTCATTACAATCCAACTCTGAGTAATAGTGATATTAGAAGAAAATTATTCATCACAGTAATAAATCTCCTAAGTTTTCTCTATTTACTGCTAGGCATTCTGTTGAACATTACTTGAGTCCTTTTTGTGAATGAACACGTAAGTGAATACAAGTAAATGCACTTTAAAGGCCATATGCAGACATAACCTTTATAAAGATTTAGAAATGCCAAGCAAACTTCAGCCACATCTGTCATGACCAAATGAAACACAATGTAATTCATGAGTTAATGCTGCCACAAACCAGGTCAGTCTGTCCCTTGGACACTTAACTGGATTGTGCTGTTCGCTCCCAGTCCACTGGGCTTGGTATGTGTTAAACTTCTGGAGTCCACAGAGACTCCAGGTGCTTCATTTTTGTTTGTATTGGGAGGTGCAAACTTTAATGCTTCCTTCTGAAACCGAACATAAGAGTTCAGCAAACTGAACTATGCCTGTTGGTGAAGGCTCTTTGTTGTTTAAGCATACTTTCAAAAAGAATTTTATTTGCATGGACATTTGGGGTTATGTTTTACTTCTTTGGGCATACAGAGATGTGAAGGCAAAGACTTAGTGAGCGGCAAAAGAACAAAAATATGGCCTGTCTTTACTTACAAGGTAGCAGATTTACTGGTTAGAAAACAATATCTAAATGCAGTGCACTTCCTTCTTTCAAATCACTAGAAATCTACCTGTTCTATGTGACAAGACTCCTTCCTGCAATTGCTCTACCTGCTTTGGGTGAAAAATACTTATTATTTCTTAAGTTCTCAGCCCCTCTTCCATAAGACTTCTTTATCTTTGTCATCACTTTGTGCAACCAGGTGATCTGTAGCTGAAATGCCCCATCCTTTTCCCCTGCTTCTGACTAGAAAAGGTGTGTTGTCATACAAGCATCTCCAGAAGATAATGGCCAGAATGTTATGATTTTATATCAACTTCCCTTGGACTTCTGCTTCAAAATGCAGGTAAAGAAATGACATATGGACTTCCAATCAATGTTTTAAGTCTGAGATAAACAAGAGTTCATAATCAGATTACTCAAATCCTTGTAATAGGTACATGAGTACAAATGTGTTCCACATAGACACAGTATATCGATAACAATGTTTAACAGTCATCCAGTTTATCTGATTGGATTCTATATTACATGAACCATTTGATATTGGGCAGAAAGTCTGATATGATTAGAAGTGTTTATGGCAGAAAGATACTACAACAAAGAAAGATTCATTATAAGGATACATGTTTGCAGTGCCCATGAAGTAATGGTTCATTCCTACTGAGGCATTTTACAGGCTGACAATTCAGAAAAACTTTCCTGCCAGATACGTAGCTTCTGTCCTAGTTTCTTTGACTCCTTTTCTCTCTCCATTCTTCACATGATGATTAAAGGAGCTCTTCTTACTCTTCTGCCTCAGTATGCCCTATTCTGAAGGCCTCCAAGGCATCATTCTTTGGGCTATGTTTTTCAGGATTTCTTCCCCCGAGTTCAAAATTGAAGCTTTGCTGAACAAACAGGCAGCAGCCTGGAAACATCTGCTGTTGCTGAATGGAATGTCAGATTTTGGATATAGTCCCGTCTAGTCTGCTCTCTGAAGAGTTTGCCCAAGAGGTTGTGCAGTCTTTCAGGCAGTAACAATAATTTCAGACCTTTTCCAGGAGTGACCCTTGGATCTCATTTAGCTCTGTGGTTAGGGACCTCTAGTGACTCAAAAGATTACTCCAATGAGATTGCAAAGTTGAAAAGATTTGCAAGGTCTGTGTTTCAGAGACCCTTATAAAACTCTTCCTCCCATTTTTTACATTGTTTATAGTCATAAGAGAATTTTTAAGGAGACAGACAGGAGTTGAGGTGACTGGATAAATGGGTCTGACCAAAACTGACTGTTAAGAAAGAACAGTTAAACTGCTGGCATTTTTTTTGGTTGTTTTTCTTCTATTTCAGTTTTGCTGGTGTGTTTAACAGCATAGCAGAGTATTGTTCTCAGACATCAAAAGGTATAAAAGGAAATAAATAATTACTCTAGCATTTAGAAATTGATCCTGTTAGCAACTGAGCTGAAAGCCTCTTTAAAAGGGCCAAAATCTTCAGCTTCTTTTGATTTGATTAAGTGCACTGACTATTTGCTCTAACTTCAGTCAGTGAGAGATCTGGGTAGAAACACTTCACAGGCAGTTCTCGGTATTGCTCTGACCAAAGCCACAGTAAAGTCAGGCTGAGATGAGCATCTGTCTCAGGCTCTGAGCTGAAAAATTGCTATTTGGGAACCAAGTTAGCTGTTAGTTAACAAACCAACCGACGAACTGACTGTTGCTGCTGCCACCTTTGGGTGGGAGAGGTGACACAGGAAGTGACCAACTCTGGATGTGAAGTGTCACCAAGACAGATTGCAACAGCTCTCAGCTCATAACTCTGATTGGTGATACATCCCACTGGGGATTGAAGCAATTAGCTACAACTGCTTTACACAACTGAAAAATCTTTTCTGAAAATTTCTAAAAGAAATAATTAATGGGATAAACATCAGTTAAGTTTCTCAAAATGTGCCATGGATGCATTGACAAACAGATTAGTCAGGCTGCTAAGGTTGTTTCCAACAGGTAGATATGCTTGTGATACAGTCCTCTATTTAGCAGTCCAAAAATCTGTTCAAGATGAAATACATATTTTTCTCCTAAAAACCTCCTTAGGAAGTAGGTTTGCATGTTGAAGGCAGTAAGCTATTGAAAAGCACACTAATGGCTCACTTTCAATTTGCAACAAATCAAATGACTGAAGAAGAAGTTGTATTATAAATATTTCTGAAAAAGGACTTTCTTCATTAAAGAAAATTTGTTCATATTCTAATAACAAAAGCTATTCTTAAGCTAAATAATGTATGTAGCAAATAGCAGAAAGTCATAGAATACTTGTAGCTGGTGAGAAAACAATTCAACAGCACAGTGACATTAGAAATCACTTTGCAAATCTTTATGTACAATATATATACTTTTTTTGAAACCTTCTACTCTTGGAAGGAATTTACTTGTCAACATTTGTGGTTTGGCAAAAACAGGCCTATGGGCAAAAACAGGCAAAAACACTATGTCCTGGGTTTGTTGACAAGTGTGAAAGTCCTCTGTATGTCCTCATCCCTAAGAAAACAAACTGTTAGTTCATATTCACTTTCTTTCTCAGCTTGTCTCTTCTGCTAGGATCATTTCTAAGAAGAGCTGGTCCTTTTTTGGTTTTAGGGTAAGAACTGTTGAATATCTCTTCTTCATCTTTTGCTCACCTGACAGGAGCTGTCATTGCTCATCCTTCTCCCAGTTTTCTTCTCTAAGCATCTTCCTATCTTCCTGCCTTATAACCTTTTTCTGTTCCATTCCTAACCCCAGAGATCCCACCAGGTTTAACATATTTACAGATTTGCCACAAGATTTTTTTTTCCATATAATGTCACAATCCAGAGAAGTGGAAAAAGAAAGAAACAAAAGCAGTTTTCTTCAAATGTTGAACAGACTTTAATAGGAATAGAGAAAACACCTTTAAAGTTATCCTGACTTTAGTTTTGCTTCACTAGAGATTCCTCTGTCTGTAGTTTCTCGGTCTTGCTCCTGATGTTTAAATAAACAATACACTTGTTCTTCCTTGCATCTGCAAAAGACAGGGAAATTATATAGTACCTAAATTTAAATTAGACAAAGTTATATGGAAAATAGACACCTGTGATATAGATAAATATATTTGAAGTTTTGAACACTGTCCAGACTTTTTAACGGTGTCAATTACCTGAAGACACAGAGAAGCACACAGCAAAGTATTTGGGTGTCCAGGTGTATGTCTAGTTCCAAATCAAATTAACTAGCAGTTCTGAAAATGACAGCAGTCACCCAGGGCTACCTAGAGTCACTGTGTACCTATAGAGTACACAGATAGTCAGTTATCTTCAGAAATCAAGTATTTAGCTCTTTTGTAAAATTAACTCTTTATGTTGTTAACGACAAAGAACAAAATAAAACAAATAAACCCCAAATCGGACAATCACCAAACTGAAAGCGTGTTTTTTTTCTTATTCATTGAATGACCTCTAGTGGTCATCACAGCTTTTACAGTTGTTGAACTGCCAGCGCTCGGAACATTCTAGAGGAGAGGTGCATTTTTTACAAAATACGGAGCATGAGAATCAACTTTTACAAAACTGTGCACTATGAACTTTTGCTCTACCCCTGTTACTATTAAAATCATATTTTATTTCTCTTTACAAAGGGAGCACCCTGTGAACTCTGCAGAAGTTTTAAGCCTGAGCTCAGTACCTGCACTGCCTGTTGCTGTCTCTCTTTGCTAGCCAGTACCTCCCTCAGTCTACTCTCCTGCACCTTGTCAGAGGCCACCTTTCTTCGGCCAACACAGCGTTGTTGTGTATCCTGTTAACTTGTATGGCATCAGGTCAGCTTCTTGAAACATCATTGTATTACCTGGAACTGGCCACCAACCATCACCTCTCACTGCTGGCCAAAATAGACCTCTTCAGTCTGAACATTGATGGCACATGGGGTGAGTTTATCTGTCTAAAGAGCAAACTCAGCAGTTGTAGCACGCACAACATAATTGGGAAGAGAGCTGTAATCCTCAGTATTGTGGGACATGAAAAGAAGTCAGAGCTGAACATTCAGCAGTATGTCAGAAAACAAATGGTGTTCTGATCACCCAGGGTTTTTAGTACCATTTCTGCTGATCTTTCTGTGGCTTCTTTAAACAGCTGGACCAGATTGTTCCGATGGACATATGTATCAGTCCAAATATTAAAGAATTTATTACAAGCTCTTGCTAAAGATAGTGAATGGGTTCTCAGAAATATCTCCTCTATTCCCGTTTTTCACAAATATGGGTGTTATATGGCACTTCCTGCATTTGCATATTTTGTATGTAGATGAGCATGTCTTGTCTGCAACCCAAGGTGCATTACAGGTGAAGAATCCACACATTACTTGTGTTAATCTCAGGTAGCTTTTTGTGGTCATCTTTCTTAATACACAAACATGGTGACAGAAGAAAAATAGCACCTCCAACAGGACACCGCTGTGTAAGGAATTTATGTTAGAGGGTCATTAGAGATTGCTTCATGGTCCTGCTTCCAGTGTTGAAAAAGGCTTGAGAAGAGCTTGAACAAAATGCTTATTCTCTTTAAAAGGCATTCTGAAGTTCTCCCGTACCAGACTGGTGTCAAAAGAAGAATGATTTGAGTGAGAAGTTTGGAAACAATCCTGACAGAAGAGTGATATGGGCAGCATCATCTACATTAAAGATGGTAACCTTCTCAAAAGGAAAAAAAAAAGAAAAACTGCAGACAGTCTGCATGACTACCTAAGTTATACTGCTGTGGGTATTTATCAAGAAAAAAAGAATTGAATAGATGCATCTTTGCATGACCATGGCATGCCTTCAGCATTTGATCAGAACGCTTACCAGAGGAACAATTCCAGTATTAAAGGGATTTCTGCCCTAATTTCTCATCTTATTGAAAGCAACTACAATAGGTGGATTCTAGACAATCATTAATACTGTTTTTCTTCCTAGAAATAAGAGAACATGCATCTTTAAGATAATATTAAAGGTAAGACATTTCTAGGTTTGTATACCAGTCATATACAAGTAGATGGTGAAGTGCTGGGGCCTGGGCTGTGGCCCCAAGTTGGAGTTGACCTATGGATGAGTCACAACCCAGCAATATGTTTTGTTCCCCAAGTGGTTTCAGGCCCCAGAGGCAAAACTTGGCCCACCTGTGTGAGGCCCTGTCTTCCCCCAGGAGATTGTAGTTGGGGTGATGAGCCATGCCAGGACTGTATCAACCAGGAACTGATCAGTCTGGAGATAGTTCTTGTTGAAGTGAGTTCCTGTTGGGGCCAGTTGGAAAAGAGTTTCTGTTGGAGGCAGCTTGCTGAGCACTCTCTTGATGTTGTATTCCCCCTTGGCTCTTGTGGTGGCTGACTGGAGACGGAGAAGAGCAAAAAGATGAAGAATATGTGAAGGTATGCTGAGGTGATGTTGCTGAGTTTGGTGTTGGGCTGCAGAAAAAGAGAGCAGAACAAAATTGGCATAGTCAGCAGGATTGTTTGAAGAAGGAAGGAGCTAGCAAAACATATGGTCAGTCTTTAACAACAGAATACTTTGTCTGTAGTCAAGTCTAATTCAGATGTTCTTTTTGTGTCAAAATTGATGTCTGGAAGCTACTCAAAATAATCTTGTCTATTTTTGAACATCCTAAAGCTTGATTTAGGTTTGTTGTTTCAATTGATATCTTCGGATAGATTGCCTGATGAAACACTATATTAAAAAGTAAATATTGAACATTGTAATTTTTGAATATTATAATTAAATAATTTTTCTTTTAAAAATAGTTGTTTCCCCTGCAAATTTGTACATTTATTTGGAATGTAGAATATTAGAATCATTAAGGTTGGAAAAGACTTCTAAGATCATCAAGTTCAACCATCAGTCCAACGCTAACCCTGATCACTAAATCATGTCCTGAAGTGCCATGTCTACACGTTTTTTGAACACCTCCAGGGATGGTGATTCCACCACTTCCCTGGGTAGCCTGTTCCAATGCTTGACATTCAGTAAAGAAAGTTTTCCTGATATCCAATCTAAACCTCCCCTGATGCAACTTGAGCCCATTTCCTCTCATTCTATTACTAGTTACTTGAGAGAAGAAACCAACACCCACCTCTCTACAACCTCCTTTGAGGTAGCTGTAGACAGCAATTAAGGTCTCCCCTCAGCTTTCTCTTCTCCAGACTAAACAATCCCAGTTCCCTCAGCCACTCTTCATAAGACATGTTCTCCATCTTATGTTCATGTAACCTAAGATGAAATCTCATATTTTTCCTAATGTGGTCAGTAGCTCAGGTTTTACTTGTGATTGAAAACTGTATGGTACCATGTATCTCTCTGATAACATTGAGTAAAGCACATTGAGACTCTTGCTATATGTCTGGGATTGATTGGTATTAGATGGTATAACTGGCTATGCAGAAGCTAACTCAGTAGAGAAGTATTTTCTCTGACATTATCCCTATGTAGAATTGAACAAATTTCCCTGAGTTGCTCTGGTCAGTGTGTCCCTATGTAGAATTTGCTCTGGGCTGTCAGTCCTTCAGTGGTATTATGTGGGTATAGGTTGCTTTGGCTAAAACTTCATCTGTGCTCAAAGCCTGTTTTTTCCAACCTTCAAATCAGAATCCAACACAGTTTCTTTAACTAGTCCCTGTGCCGCATCTGAAGATTCTACTAATTCCTTTTTAAGAAGTACTCCCATTTTTATGTAACTTCCCTTTTTGAAATGAAGAACAACAGTAGTGGATGCTTTGTTTTTGTTGCTCTTGCAGGAATGTTAAATCCAAATTTATTATTGTCATTTTACAGAGTAGCTCTTTAACAGAAGTATTCAGCATCACAGCCAACTCAAGAATACTAAATATTGGTGGTTCTTCCAGAGGTAGAGTAGGTCTTCTTTTTGGGGGCTCAGACTAGCCAAAGATTTAGCTCCTAATATAATTTCTGCTGTCATTCTCTTACCAGACCTTCACATTTAGTAAGGGCACAGGCACATAGCACATTAGCTCCATAGAGAAGGGCTGTGAGAACACCTGGCATCATGAGAACCATTTTTGAACTCAGGTTGGAAGCAGATGAAGAAACACCAGTTCACTAGAGATTGTTTATTGATTTGAATTTCACCAAGGGCTCCCACAGAAATTTGCTTTTGAAGTTCAGAAAACACCTGACTTGGATATCAAAATCAATCCATCATGAAAGATTTCAGGAAAGTGGAATTGGAACTTATCCCTTAATAGCCATGCAGAACTTACACATAACCTTACAAAGAATTCATAGGCTCTTCATTTCCCCCATGTCTTTGTATAAATTAACATATATTTGCTTCCTATGTTTAAAGAATGCTCTTTCATTAATAGTTTAAGGAGGTTAAGATGTTTAGAGAGGCAAAATGCTTGGGCAGCTCTGGATGGACTTCTATGTCAAACTTCTGTACATCAATGATATATTTACATTTTCACTGAAACAGTCTTGACAAGAACAAATGAAATATGGCCTATGCTTGTGACATCAGCCTTTGTAAAATATGTAAATGTTGGTTATTGCCTGGTACGCCTCAGCTATGCATGTGGCTTTACTATACAGTTAATATTTTACTGTACTATATATGCATACTAATATATACATTATTTTAGAAGGTTAGTATAATCATAAAAGATGATCTGTTTTAGGAATTGCTTTTCAGAAATGTTTTTTATTACTGTGCTAATTTTGGGTGGGGTAGAGTTAATTTTCTTCATAGTGGTTACTATGGGGCTATGTTTTGGATTCGTGCTGCAAGCAGTGTTGATAACACAGGGATGTTTCAGTTACTGCTGAGCAACACTTACACAGTCAAGGTCTTTTCTGTTGCTCACACCACCCAACCAGCCAGTAGGCTGAGGGTGCACAAGGGTTGGGACGGGACAAAGGTGGGACAGCTGACCTCAACTGACCCAAGGGATATTCCATACCATATGAGATCATGGTCAGCATATAAAGCTGGGTGAGAAGGAAGGAAGGAGGATATATTCAGAGTGATGGCATTTGTCTTCCTAAGTAACCATTATGTGTGATGGAGCCCTGCTTTCCTGGAGATGGCTGAACACCTGCCTGCCTTTGGGAAGTAGTCAATCAATTCCTTGTTTTTATTTGTTTTCCTTGCGCATTTGGCTTTTGCTTTACTTATTAAACTGCCTTTGTCTCAACCCACGAGTTTCCTCACTTTTACCCTTCCAATTCTCTCCCCTATCCCACCAGGGGGGAGTGGATGAGTGGCTGGGTGGTGCTTAGTTGCCAGCTGGGGTTAAACTACAAGTGTTACCTCTAAGACTATGTCATCTGTTTGGCCATTGTCTGTATTTGCAGTCACACTTCAGATTTCACTAGTAGATGGTCCATTCATCGGGTCTTTTTGCAATGTTTTGTGAAAGGAATTGTACAACTTCTTGCCTTCAGGCTGTTTGGGCAGTATTGTGCATATATCTTGACTAAAAAAACCTGTGTTTTCTTCTCCTCTGATTTTCCACACTGTAAATACTGTTGCCTAAAACTTCACTGGTGCTCAAAGCCTTGTTTCCTCAACCCTTAAATCAGAGTCCAACACAGTTTCTTTAGAAAATAGATGGCAAAAAAAAAATCCCATGATGGGATGGAACTCCTGGCTAGAACACAGTTGACCAAGGCAAAACCCTTATGCAGACCATTAAAAAAATTCCAACCTGTCTTGCTCTCAGTCAGCGTGTATTACAGGGGAGCCTGCTGTACCTTTAAAAAGTCATCTGCATAGTTAAACATCTGCCTGTGTTTTTTGATTTAATTTACAGCTCTTCCCACTATTGTCTCAGACTGTGGAATGAACAGTACCAATCTATATCAGTACAGTTAGAAAAAAGTAACTAGAATTTTTAAAGAATCACAAATAACATTTAGAATCACTCTTACGGCATGAAAACCAATGCTGTGCAAAGTGCAATTAACCAAGAGTGTGCCCTAGACATAACCAAATAGTGAGCAGAGGGAAGCTCTCCACTCCCTGTTCCAAGGCAGTATGCTGCTTCTCTTTCCATGCTCAGCAAAGTATTGTGTGAGAGATTTTGCTAATTAAAATCCAAGCCCTGCCTCTGTTACCATTTGTCATGGTCAGTCAGGGACCATCTGTTGAATGGTGACTTGCAGAGCAGTGTGCTCTACAACATTGTCATTCAAGCCAAGCCTAAAGAAACAACTGCAATTGATGTATTTCTTACTTGTGTTGTATTAATTCCATCTGACCTTCAAATTGCCTGAGAGCATTTCTAATTATTTTTCCTAATTTCAGAGAGGTCATCTACCTCTCATAAGAATTTTAAGCTTCTAATCTGAATTTCAAACTATGCTATAAAACCAACACCTTAGTGTCTTTGGAAGGATGTCTTTCTCATACAGCAGGAGTAAACATTCATCCACAAAGAGGGCCTTTTTATTTCCTGTTTAAACTGCCAGCGAACAAACAATCTGCAGACAGATTGTAAACAGTCTAATACTTTTACAGTAAATGCAACTCATGTTAGTATAGCACCATTTCCACTGTAAGATTATCATTTAAGTGCTAAAGCAATTTCTTTGCTGAACTAATAGACTAATATTTATACAGGAAATGTAACTCCTGTTAGTATGGCATCATCTCCACCTTAAGAGTGGAGTGCTAAAGCACTCCTTTTCCAGAAATAAGAATTTAGAACTTCTGATTCTAAACTCGCATTAAGAGATATTTCCTAGAACACCGCACAGGATTAGCTTTGTTTGCTGGGGAAATCCTTGTAAGGCTGGAGATTTAATTGAAACAATTCTTGCCTTCCAAGTCTCTCATAACGATATCACTCCCAATACCCACTCTGCTGCTTTGCAGAGCTTCATCACCTCCAGGCTAAAGCTTTGCAGAAGAGCCATATCTTTCTTCAAGGACAGGGGAAGGAGCGCTCTGCTTTGGCTGTGTCTTTAGCTCGCCCCTGCCACAGAAAGACGAGACAGCCAAGTTTCGCCTCCCCAGCTACTCCTGGGAGACACTGACAGCCTCTCCATCTCCGTGTGGTCACTGGAGAGCATGGGGAGCCTCTGGGTACTGGTGCCAGCTGAGGGACAGATCCCAGCAGTTGGAGCAGGCAAACGGCCTCTTACTGCTGGACTCTTCACTTCCAAACAAGCAGCACTGGCGGCTCGATCCACACCATATAATAACAATAATAACACCCCCGCAAGGCCACCCCGGGGTGGCGGAGCCGCTCAGAGCGGGCGGAGCAGAGCGGAGCGATGCCGGCGGGCGCAAGGCCGGACCCAACGCCAGGGGCAGCCGAGGGCAGGGCTGGCGCCGCAGCGGCGGAAGCGACTCGCCCCGCGGCCGCCGCGTCACGGCGTGGCGCACGCGCGTGGCGGGGCTCATATCCCCCTCCCATCCCTCTCTCTTTTCCCCTCCCTCCCGCCGGCCGCGGCTCCTCCCTGCACCACCTTCGGCCAAACCGCGGGCGGGGCTGTGCAGACGGCACAGCTACCCGGCAGCGGCGGCGGCTTCATTTGTGGCAAGCATCGGTGGGGAAAGGCGCGTTCTTCTTCTTCCGTCCTTCTCTCTCTGCCCCCGCGGCCATGGAGCTGCCCGAGAGCCAGTGCAAGAAAGTGAAGCTGAGCAACAGGGTGCCGAGCTGGGTGAGCGGGCGGGGAGGGGTGCGCTGTGGGGTAGGGGAGCAGGGCGGGCGGAGCGGGGCGGGGATGAGGGGGAAGGAAACAGCGGCCCGAGCGCCGCGATGATGTGGCAGCGGGAGCCGGGACCTTGCGCTCCCCGTCCCACTCCCTGACACCCGCCCGGCGTGGGCAGGGGCGCGGGGTGCCGCGAGCCCAGACCGTTAACGGAACGGCCGCGCGGGCTCCCTGCGGGCAGCGTCGCCATGGAGGCTGGCGGGGGCGGCCCCAGCGAGGCAGCTGCGCCCCGAACCGCTGCGCTGCTTTCCCGACGCTGCTCTGAGGAAGGGCAGGAGGCCCCCTTCGAAGAGGAGCGGGGGTCTGCGGGTTTCATCCCTGGCGCTTCCGTCCCGAGCCCTCAGCTTCCAGCGCCTTGGAAGAAGTAGGACCTGAGAATGCTCTGTACAATGTGGCCATTCATAAAGCTGAGTTGGCCAAAGACTGAGGTTCTTTGTACGGTGGCTGTTACGTGGAAAACTGTCGAGACAGGGCTTGAAAAAATCTAACCAAAGCCTTCATTCTTGTTCATAAAGATGGGGGCAGATCAGTTTACAGCAAAGGCTAAAATGCAGCTATTTAGAAGATACACTGCAGGCCTTTGAGAACATTTGATACTTTTGATGATGCAAGACAAGTAGAAAAAAAGAGTATGATTTCTTTCAAGCAATGCTGAGCTGAGGCGTTTGAGATATTAGATCCAGAAAACATTTGATGTGAAAGTAACAGTGTAAGACAGTTTTTGAAGTCTTGCTGTGAGTAGTATAGACCACAACTTTCTTATAAAAATGGCACCCATTAAAGAGTCTCGCAATTTCTTGAAAAACAAGGAAGTTGGTATTTTACTAAAAATCATTCAATAAATGCTTGGCCTGTCCAACCCTCTTCCACTGTGTACAAGTTCAAACTTGTTTGCGTAAGAGAGTAATTGATAAGTTACATTCTTTCAATTTCTAGAAGGAAAAGGCAAAATCAGATGTTACAAAGATAGTGAAATAGATCTTGTCTGTGTGGGGGTAACAAAGTGTATTCAAATGTTACTCTGTATCATTTAATTTGTCGGAAGCAAACCCAAGATGGATTTATCCAAACTGGGAAAATTTTATGTTAAAAAAGTTAACTGACGTTAACTGCTGAGTTCAATTAAGCAACCCCCTAAGTTACTTGGCAAGCAGAGGAAGTCTTCCGCTACTCCTTTTTTCTTCAGAAGACTTCAGCTGAAATGCACTTTATAACCCAATAAGCTTCACCAGGGGAAAAAAAATGCTTCTGATTCACATGCTCCACAGACAAATGTTCTGGCACTTCTGATTCCACATCTGCTCAGCTGAGAGCGAAGTCAGAGTGACCTATTACACCCTGATGGAATTGGCAGCCCCTAGGAGAGTAGACAGAACCTTGTCTTCCAAGCTTTCTCCGGGCATCCAGCACTATTCAAAATACACTTCTGTCCATGGAAATCCCCTCACCAAGCCCAACTCCGAGCACAGCAAACTCCCAAGTTACAGAGCAGCACACAACATAGCCAAAATACTGCCATTACACTAGCTTGATAGGAAGACTTGTGGAACACTTGCTTTAACATAGCTTGAATTCCTAACGTGACTGTGGTGTTGCATCATTTTGCAGGTAACTCATAATAAGAACTTGCTCCATACCTTGTTTCTAAGAGCATATTCAGCAGAGGCATTTCTGGCTTCATTTTTGTCCTTCTCTGATGCTAGCCAACAACTCCACTCCAGTGCTGGTGAATAAGTTTTCTCTGCTTTTGGTCATGCTGTTACTGCAGCTTGTGGCAAGTGAAGATGTACTCCTTATAGTATGATTATCATGGAGTTGCTTGTATCCACAATACTGTAGAAGGTTCTGGCTGTTTTCTGCTGCTGTGATTTTTGAAACTGTCCCTGCATTAGAATGTCTGGCAAAGAAGAACTGGTCTGTGTGACAGGAGAGCATGTGTTTGGCAGATTGGGTGGTGCTACATGCAAAGGTGTTCAGAAGACTTATTGGCAAACTGGGAATTTTTGTTGTAAGCTTCAGAAAATGTAATGTTGTAGGCTATGTCAGAATATAGAATCCATATAGAATGTGGCGAATAGTAAGTTTTAAAATAAATATTAAACGTCTTATTTTTCAGATATCATTTCTGTACTCACCCTTCTTTCTCAAGCACAGTTGTTCAAATCAAAGCACAGATTTTCAAATCAGAATTTAAGAAAGTAGCTATTGGAAGGTATTCCTGGCAGATCTTTTGGCGAACAGGTCTTGAAACCTCATTTAAATATGTGGACAGATTGTCAGGTGAAGTGCCATTGTTTTAGCATCTGTGGTAGTTGATGCTGGAACTATGTCTGTTCTCTGTGCTCGTGTTTATATGTAGACAAAAGGGGCAATATTCAGTCTGCTTGAGTTGCTTTTGACTATCGAGGAGAGCAGTTTGGAGGGAGAAGGAAACCTATCACTTGGTTATCAGCGAATATTCTGAAGAATAAATGTCATAAAAATGTTATCAGGGTATCACTGGCTTATAAGAGGCACATGGTGAGCAAATTAGAAAATGGCTTAGAAAAATCTCTGAGATGATTGGGAAATGGGAAAGGCATTAAAGATAAGACTACATTTCAGAGGTGGTGATGGATGAGTTGCTGTTGATCTCTCAAGCTGACAACTCCCATAAGCTAACAACACTGACATCTTAGAGAAGAACACGGAATTAGTCACAGCTTCTTGAATGTATATGACTTCTGTAGAAACCATACCTGTTTTCCACACAGTTCTTTCCTGATGCTTCCAACCTCAAAGCTGTCTCAAGTTGTTGCTGTAGCTTGGGTAGTGTCTGCTTGCCATTGCAAGCTTTGCTTCCTACCTCAGAGGTCTTGCTTTGTGAAAAGTTAAAATTTGATGTAAAGTGACTAGAAGTAAAATGTTTTAATTGTTGCTCTGAAGTAATGAAGAATAAATTCATTTTATGGCAGTGTAGTGAACTGTCTGTTAACTATGAAACAAAACCCAATCCTTTTATTTCTGCTGTCTTTTGATCTTGACTTTTGTTCTTCCTCTGGATGTCTTATCTAAGTTCTTGCATCAAAGGTGTTTAGCACTGATAGTTAGATTTGGCTTTGGAAAAAAAAAATAGTTGCAACTGGGCAAAACATCAAGAATAAGATAAGAAAAAAAGAAATAGATCAAGTCTAACTCAGCAAATCTTTGCATAGAGAAATCAACAGAGATAGTATTTCCTTTTAGTCCCCATTTTCTTTCCTTCCTTTGTTCCCATAGTTCTTAGATGTCTGTATTCATTTCTCTGTTCAACTACCTGGAAAGCTGAAAGGTTCCTTTATGCCAAGAGACGTAAGCTGTGGAGTCATCCTTCCTTGCTCTCTTATCATTGTCTCTTCAGTGCACATCTGTGAAACTTTTGTTACTTTAATACTCCGTTTTTTTTTTATCTTCAGTACAAAATATTAGTTTGTAATGGCATTTCAGATTTCATGTGAGAAACAAACTTAGCATAGTGGGGGAGAAGAAAGGAAGGATATGTCAGATACATCAGCCTTCTCAACTGACATTACTGTTATAATGAACCACAGTGGGCTGAAGCATTATTTCTATTTAACATGGTGAGTAGGAGGGAAAATATTAAAATGGCTTAAATAGTGTAGAAGTACTTAATGTGTAACATGAGGTGGAAAAAATATTTTTGTGGGCAAGTCAGAGAGGAAAAATCTGATGGTTGTAAAAAAAGCAGGTAAGTAGACCTTTGAGATTAATACCCTTTCATTATCCCCTTTACAAAAATCTAGTGTGTACTTTCAGTAGTGACTATTATAGTGAATGTAATTAGGTGAAGAAGTTTAAAATAGCTTTTTTAAAGAGTACTGACTCATCACATTGAGTTTTTCTATTAGTTATCTTCTTATGTTTCATTTCTTTTAACATTGATAATATGGATCTCCAAGGTGAGTGACACTTTGAAATTGTGTAAAAGGAAATGACTGTTGTTTATTTCTGCAATCATTTTGGATGACCATTTAATTTCATCAGTTGATACTCATCAAGCTTTATGTAGAGGAATTTGAAGACTGGCTAAGTAGTTTAAGAGCACAACCAATGTGAGCCATTGATTTCTGCTCCTGAGTATTTTTCTGTGCCACATCAATATTTGCAGTAAGTGTATATATCAAGGACAGTAATTAAAACCTTATATTGTTGAAGATCCAATGTTTAGCTTTTGTTGCTCAGTGGTGGTAGTGAATCATCTAGTAGCAAACTGTGCGTGACTAGGAAACAGTAGTTTTGTTTGCACTAAGAGAGAACGACTTGCTAAATTATTTGCTTTTTTAGAGCAACTCACCTCTATAAAAAGCTGTTTTCTAGTGGGAAAACTGGGAAAGATAAGGAGGAATTTGCTTTGGCCAGGAGTATTATTGAGCTGTCTTGTTTGTGTGCATGCACACATAAACCAAAGGTGGGGCTGGTGGGAATGGGTGTGTTTTTGAATGCATGTAAACTGGGCGCTTTAACCTTTAGTCTTATATGCCTGCTTCTGTAGAACAGGTGGGTTATTGTCCCACAGCTGGTCTTGTTGGCTGCTCTGTTGCACTTGTGTGCCTTATACTCCAGCAATCTGTTGGCCTTCTTGTCGCTGTGATTTGTCATCTCTGCTGATATGCTACTTGATATTTTTTGTTGTTTTTTTTTTCCTAAAGTTGCATCTCTTTCATCATTTTAAGAATCCCTCTTGCCAGCTTCCCCAGGGTTTCATGCGTTTTGTAAGCCTAGTACAATACCCTCATCAGTTTCATTGCTGCTTTACTAGTTCTGGAGGACAAAGAAAACTGATGTAACTTACTGAA
>VYZX01007718.1:50761-69356 GCA_013401335.1 Brachypteracias leptosomus | reverse complement strand
CAAAGATGGACAGGAATCAGCTCATCTGCTTCAGGCAAATCTGGGGCCAGAAGAGAAGGGATTAGTCTATGCCCACAGAGGCAGCTCTGGTAACCATGCTCTGTCTGCTAGGTTGTAACCCAAAGGGAGCCAACCCTTGGTGCACTCTGATGCAACACCAAATGCCTGGGATTCATGTTTTCTCCCAGCTGATTCTGAAGCAGTCCAGTTTAAAGATCTAAAAATCCTCAACAGTCAGACAAAACCAGCTTCTCGTATGCCCTACATCCAGTTTGCCGCAGTTCAAAGGCTGCCACCAGCCTGTTTGGGATACATATGCCTGCATGGAAAAAAAAAAACCAAAAATCACGACAGCAAATAGGGTACTACTCTGAACAAAAACTGGCCTGACTGCAATGGTAAGATACCTACCCCACTACACAGCTCTGTGCACTTTGCAAAACCTAGCCAATAAGTAAGGTAATTACTCTGGCTGTTCAGCCCCAAATTAAGCTTTTCACTGCTGCCACAAGACAGTTAAGAACCAGCTAGATTAAAAGCTGGGCAGTTTTCTCCACAGGACACTGTAAAAACCAGTATATCCTAGGGGATTTTCTGAAACCTCAAATTCCCAGCTGGCCTTGCTCCAGGGTGCAGCTGCCTTCATGAAGCAGTTTTACATATCAGGTTTCTCCTCCTAAATTTTCTCCCTCCTTCTCTGCAAGAAAAATAGAGGCAATGCAGGGAGGAACTGATCCTGAACTGGAGCAATTTATAGTGACTTTCACACCAAAGCCATTTTCCAAACATTCATAAATCCTTAACTGCAGAAAAACAAAAGAATGTTTCAGTAAACATATGTAAAAGGGCATATTGAAAAATATAATTCTTTAAGAAAAATTACAAAGCTAAATTGTAAAACCTACATATTAAATCATTCAAAAGAACAAAGCTTTTTCAAATAAAAAAGCTTGAGATCATCCAAGCACAAGTTTTTATTTCCAGAAGCAATACTGATCAAGCATGCTCTGTACAAATGAATATTTCTAAGGAAAATTTCAACATCGTTTTTCAAAAGAAAGGCACTACCACTCTAAAACGTGTTTCAGGAAGCTGATGGAGTAATTTTTTCTGATCAAGTATTCATAAAGAACTCAATAAACTGTTTGACAATTTTCAGCACAGGCATGCTCTAGTGCTAAGGCAAGAACACCTCCTGACAAGCTTTCTGCTCCTGTCAGCAGCAGAATTACTGCTTTATTTACTTTTGCTTTTACTTTTAAAGCAATCCCTGCACAAAGAGGTCCCTCAGAACACAGTCATCCACTTGAAGATGGTAAACCTTTAACCACAAGTTCTTTTCCATTAATGTAATTAGTAAAACAATTAGCAAATGTAAAAATCCCTAGAACTAAACAAATGCAGGCAAAAGTTTTCTGTAGTTCCAGGTGGATTTCTTTACTGCTAGTGCATTTTAAATAGGTTACACAACTGAGTGATTTGAAGTCACACAGGTTTTATTCAGCCTGTAAACCATGGAAAAGAAAACAACCCTCAAATCAACCCAGATATGAGTTTACAGCAGCAAGTTTGTATTAATAACTGCAGTTCTTAGAATTACTTACCTCTTCACCAGGATAAATGCCGTGTCTTATTCCCGTTCGTCGGGCTTTAGCACTGCACTTGCACAAAGGTCCATCATTCATCTGTCAGAAATTAAATAGGAATCTGTTTTTATTGAAAAATGCTTTCGAAAAAGTATGTTGGTTTTAATGCCTAAAGCACTGACGCTTCTAAAAGCCTGTCATGCTTAGACTAAGTGGATGTTCTTAAGCCAATAAAACTGAAAACAGCTTAGACTACTGTAAGAAAACTGCACAATAGCTTTAGAACTTCATTACCATTTCAGAAGCACAAGATGGGAAAACGCTCTCACAACTGTACTACTCTGCTGTCATATACTTCTCTTCCATTTCTTATACATCCAAACAGCTTGTCTGTTTGCCTAACGACATTCAAGTCAAACACACACACACTAATATTTACAGGCTGAAATCTCCATGAGCAAACAGATCCACTAAGTTCACTGTCTGAAATCCCATCCCTGACTAACCCCTCTGCCATGGCTATCACCAGAAGGATGCAAAGCAGACCATTTGAACATTTTACTTGGTACTTTAAAGAATTAATGGCAACACTACAAATCCATCCTGTGAACAGATCAGTAAAAAAGAGGAAGGGAGGAAAAATACCCACTTCAGTGTTCTGTATGGATGCATCAAGTAGCTATAACAAAAAGGGTCATTGCAAATGGTATAAAGTGTTTCTTTTCACTTTTATGATCAAGTTCAATGCAGACTATCAATCACTGCAATACCCTAAGGGCTTTCTGCTTTCAACATCATGCCCATTGCAGAAACCCAACAAAAAACCCAGAATCAAACCAGAGACACAAATTAAGTTCCCAAACTCAGGCTTTAATGGAGCTTGAAAGTCTGAATCCAAGAATAGAAACATTTTTTTAGATTTCAAAAAAACCCAACAACCTTGCAATGCAATATAAAGACCAGCAGAACTTTCCATGCCATTATAAGCAGTCTGAAAATGTAAACAGTGACCATTGTAGGGCTAAATAGTATCATCACACAGTAAATATAATGTGAAGATCCCTCAGGAGGCAAGAGCCACCAAACCGCTGTTAATGGAGTCCTTAGACAGCTGGGAGAGGGATTCAACTCTTTAGTTTTTATGTTAATTCTCTGAATATTCATCTCAGTTTAATCTCTTCAGACTGGCACAATGTATACATTCAAAGGAACAAAAGAACTAGGGCACTTCTCCTTTTGAAACCTAGTCATGCAATCTTAACAACAGTGTCACGATTGCTTTTAGTTGATACATTTTTTTCCACGTTCCAAGACCCTTGAGGAATCATAGAATCATTTAGGTTGGAAAAGACCTCCAGGATCATCAAGTCCAACCTTTGTCCAACATCTCCCTGACATTTTACATACAAATAAAAACAGCTAGCTAAGTTCAGTCAAATTATTTTTTTTGTAACTAGAAGCATAAATGAGTCTGTAATAGAATATTCAACAGACCTTTGAATTACCACAGTGGCAATGAGCATTACAGTGTGTCTTCACATTATGATTTGTTGCATGCTAAACTCATGCATCACACAAAGCAGCAGAAAAATAAATTTGCTGAGGTGCCATTTGACAATGATTTAGAATACACTGTAAAATATTTAAGTAAGAAAGATGAAGATGACAAATTTGCAAACAGAAACTAGTCTTCTGTGCAATATATACATTCAAAACAACACTTCACAAGCTCAGCAATTACATTTAATGAGAACTATAATCTCCACACAATTACAAAAGAACCATTAGACAAGAAATTAGGAGCATTAACTGCATATTTAAAATATTATTTATCATTACAAACTGAGAGCTCTTAGGTGAAAACTTAGGTGAAAGCATGTTGCCTTTTCTCCACCCAGAATTCATCTGTGTACCTTTACCTCAGGGCTAAGTGGCAATTCAGGTTTTCTAACAGTGTCAGGCATGACTCTAGCTGAATAATCCCCAGGATTCATGAGCTGGAACCACACTTTTGGAATCAAAAGTCAAGTGGTTTGAAGAAGATGAGGGAGAAAAGGGAAAAGGTGGGTAAAAAATGCATATTGAAATAGATGTCACTCACTGTGTTCGACAGCAATGCAGAATTTGGTGAGACACTGGCACAGGTTGCCCAGAGAGGTGCTGGAAGCCCCATCCCTGGAAATTCTGAAGGCCAGACTGGATGCTGTGAGCAACTGATCTAGTGGGAGGTGTCCCTGCCCATGGCAGGGGGGTTGGAACTAGATGATCTTTAAGTTCCCTTCCAACCCTGACAATTCTGTGATTCTAATTTACGGCCTACAGGTAAGAATGTCTTTCAGACACAGAAGTTTTTCCTTTCATCATACCTGTCCTGGATCATTGTACCACAGCTCTTCATGGAGACGATCAGGGTGTGCTTTTTTACGCTTGATTTCTGCAATGACGTCAAAAACATCTGAATCTGAACTGCTAGAGCAGCTACTGTCATCTTCAGAATCACAATCCGAGTCACTGGAGCTCTCTGATTCACACAAGAAAAACAGAGTCAGCTGCAAAACACCTCAACACTCTCTCTTCTCCAATAGCAATGCATTCTCTCACATGACATAGCCAACTGTGGCATACTGAAAAGTTAGTAAAGTTGTGCATGACATTCACACTAACAAAAAGAGAGACAGACATTGCATTTTTAATTAAAAAATACAACCAATGCTATGGATATTAAATTCCTGTAACAACAGCATCTGCCTGCATACAGGAGAGATTGTTGTTTGGCTGTCCAAGAGCACCACTGATCAGCTGCAGAAGAACAATTTCAGTTAGTTGACATGTGCAATACATCCAAAAAAAGTAAAAGGTGTTTAGTAATTTTATTTAATCTTTGTTTTTTTCTTTCATCTTTATTATAGCTTTTTATACTGCCAGGATGCTAACTGACCATGTCATTTTATACCTGTATTTCAACTGCAGAACTGTTGATATGTGATTTTTTTAGTTACTAAGCTCAGAAATGAGAGTCTGAAGCAGCTTAACCAACAAACATGAAACATCAGTTAAAAAGCAAGCCAAACAGAGTATCTAAACCAAGATGATATGCCTAAGGATTTCTTGAACTAATGCAACTAACTGAAAAATGTTTCACACTATGAAACACTGAAATACTGGAAGTATAGAAGGAACAACTAACAGTTCTCACAAAACAAAATAAGAAAAATTGCTTTCACTGACTTCTGAGTAAAGAAATTGCTACCAGAAAGGGTACCTGCTAATTCAACCAGTATTTCCTCAATAACTGATAGCTAGCAGACTTATTTCATTGCAAGAACATGGATGGTGCATGACAATGCAGATAAACTATGCTTTGAAAACTGACACTTCTGCATGAGATCATAGCAAGCAGAGCTGCACAATCAAAATACAACCCAGAAGATGAACTCAGTGCTCTAACTAGCAGCCATAGGAGTTTGTCACCACTATTCTTGCTTCTTTTTCAGAAATACAAAGACTACAAACTCCTCAAAGCCTCTTGTGCATCATGCTTTGGCTTATCTGATCATGTTAAGGGTGCTTTCATGCCATGAAAAAGGCATAAAGCAGTGCTGGATACTCTCCATTTTCTCTTAAGCTTTCTGGGTAAAGATTTTAGCAGTACTTCAGTCAAAAGCAATAGTAAAACTCTTATGGATACACAATACAAAGGAAGGATTGAAAAAACACAGATTAACCTACCAACATTACTACATACACACAACTGCAAATAACAGATTAATTACAGATTATTCCATTTCAGAGCTTTGTCATCATTTCTGTCACCATACCTAAATCTTCATCCAGCTTGGTCTTTGGTGGCTCCCAGGGTGGCCTGGCTGCTTTGGCCTTTGCCTGCCGCTTTCCTAACTCCTCATCAAACTTCTCATATAAATCTCGGAGCTTGCTTGTTCCTACCACAGTAGAGTCCCCCTGTTAATTAAAAAATAGAACAATAACAAACAGACAGTGTTGAAATACTACATGAACACAATATATGCCAGTCTTTCATGATGAAAAGCAAGAGGGGGGGGAAAGACAGATCTGTGTAGTACAATGAAACATGAAAATAATCGGTAAGGCTTTGGCCAACCATTACATCACCCCACCAGGTGAATTAGCTGAGAAACTACTCCATTTGCTAGTGCGCTATTGTCAAACCTTTGGCACCAATGGAAAAAACCCACCCTTCACTCCTGGAGACAAAAAAGTACCCTTCTTCCATGTACCACTAACCTGGATGCAAACAGACAGAAGAAACTGATTCAAATAGAGAATACCACCAATAAATAAAGCCCTTAACAGGGTTAAAAAGCTGAGATGGCAGGATTAAATGACACAAGATATGATCCTGCTGAAGGGCTCATATTAGTCAAGTAGTCAATCAATCAAGGACTGTGTCCAGTACTTTTAGAGTTGTCTCACAAACATACCACTTGATCCATAGGGTCATTAGAATAATAGCTTTCAGAATGGGTACAGCGAACCCAGACTGGCTTAAGTAATTCCTCATCTTCCTCTTCATTTTTTTCAGATGCATTCTCTTCTGATTCTTTGTCTTTGACAGCACTATAATTTTTCTCTTTGCTGGAGCTCTGATTCTCAGACCACCTTTCTCTGTCCTCCTCCCATCGAGGTCTCTTCCTCTCTCTGCTTGGCGACCGGCTTGGTGGGACAAAGCAAACAAAAGCAATTCTCTTCATTATTTTAAGTGACCCTTTTGTCATGAAAAACAAATTGTTTGCTTCAGATCAGTACATCATTCTATCATATAAATTACAAGAAAATCCAATTGTCTCTTCCTGCTTTTAATGCGTACCATAAAGAGCAGAGTACTTTGTAGCTCTGACCTACTTAAAAATGACTTAAAATTGAAGGTGCTTCTACCTTGTAAACCTTATTCAAATAATTAGTATGAAAAAATATATGCTATTTTAGATTAAAATTCCTACTTGCACTCCAAGTGACTTTCTTTTAATTTTGCTCCAAAGTTGGAAACTTATCACTAAAAACTATAACTCATACCTCTCCCAACTAAAAGTTACAATAACAAGAAGTTTTAATACATAGCCCAAAAGCTATTTCTAACTCTACAAGGTCATGAGATAACTGATATTTGCATGTATAGGCAGATTCCTATAAATTTTTACTGAATTTCAAACCAGGCACGTATACACATACACAAAAACTCATGTGTGGATGCACAGAGCCCCAAAGGCACAAGAGATCAAATGTAACCTTCCTTACCTCCCTGCTCTCTTGTAGTCTTTCTTGTAGGATCTGTCTGGTGATGGTGATCTTCTGCTGTCACGGTGCCTATGTCTTTCCCTCTCTCGCTCCCTTGGAGAGTTCAAAACATAAGTTAAATAAGAAATCTGGCATATTTCATATATTCCACACCTGAAAGGAGCACAGAAGCAGGCTGAGACCATGTTATGCAAAATGACACACATGCTGACCGCTAAAAACCCTGACGTTCTTAATGATGACCTTCAAGAAATTTGGAAAAGTCAGTCCCCATCTTCTCTGCTTTGTCACAAAACCATCTATCTCAGTATGACAATTAATTCATACCATACAGAGGTAACGTCTATAAATTCACTGCAGGACTTGTTGCCATTCTTCCTCTTCTCCTGTTACAAGTGGCAAAGGGGAAGACTACTGTATCTTTAACCATTCTTAATGCCTTAAGGAAGGGAAATAAAATATATTCCATGCACAATAGTTTTGTAAGCACAGTAGCCATTCAAGTGTTTTAGGCATGCCCTCCCTTCCTGACAGCCACCTCAAGCACACACCAAAAACTGAGGCATTGTTGAACTCCATGAGGTGGACATGGGCCCACCTCTCAAGACTGCACAGGTCCCCCTGGGTGGCTTACCTTCCCTCCAGGCATGTTGACCACACCACACAGCTTGGTGTCCTCTGCAAACCTGCCGAGGGTGCAGTCAACCCCACTGTCCATGTCACCAACAACATGTTAAACAGCACCAGTCCTTGTACTATCCCTGAGGAACACCATTCATCACTGGTCTCCACTTGGACATTGAGCACTGATCGCAACTCTGAGTGCGACCATCCAGCCAATTCCTCATCCACTGAGTGGTTCATCCATCAAATCCACGTCTCTCCAATTTAGAGACCAGCATGTCATTTGGGACAGTGTCAAAGGCTTTGCACAAGTCCAGGTAGATGCCATCAGTTGTTCTTCCCTTGTCCACTGATGCTGTTACTCCATCGTAAAGGGCCACCAGATTTGTCAGGCACTACTTGCCCATGGTGAAGCCATGTTGGTTGCCACCAATCACCTCCAGATTATCTACTATTCTTCCCCACCCTCATTCATCCTTCTCTGCCTGTGCCCTGTTCAAGCATGGATTTCAGTCTTCAGAGAGCATATTCTATGCCATCTGATTTTCTTGAGAAATGAGTGCTATGCAAAAAACACACCAAAGTCCACAAACAACTCTCATTAAAGTAAGCAGCTATATTGTCAAGTAGACCTGGAAGCTGTTGGCCTCAGGCAGTAATCCACAAAGAAGCTGCTGAAAATATGTATTTTCAAAACTTAAAAACTGAACTTTAAAATCTAAACAACAAATTGTGGTATTATGCAGAAAATACTTGAATCACATACAAAGGGCAGAAAATTCCACAAACTTGTCAGCTGGTTTCAGTTTTTGGAAAATCCTCTTTTGGAAAACAAAGTAAACTTACTGAAAGTGAGGTTTGGGGTTTTCTTTTTTTGGAATACAGTCTAAGGTTCTGCATTTAAATCTCTGCACAGCCAAATCAAAGTGGCTTCATTTCCACAGGCACTAGATGTAAATTCAAGTTTCACATGTGACAGCTCAGAGCTTCTAAAATTGGAGCATGTGATCCAGGTGCCCTGACAGGTATTTAGATACTTAACTTCCAGTACCTCTCTTTGAATATTCTGACCTAGATTGTTAGACACAAAGAGATTCATCAAGACAGCAAATTAAGTCATCTGAAAGATTTGACTAAAACACCATGCAGCACACAACCTGTTAGTGTCTATGAAGCAGAGGGACAGAAACTTCATGATACATTCCAAAACAAGTAGTCCACACTCATCCATCTGAATCATAAGATGTCAGTGGAGTCTAAATTTGCCCATTTCTGTTAACTGATGCATGCTAATTTCCACCTCAGTCCTCTCTTGAGATCAGAGGCTGGCTTGCTGAAGTCTTCATGCTGAACAGAATCTGAGTAGGTCTAAGCACCCACTGGGAAGTCCCATGAAGTCTGCAAACCTCTGCACTGGTCTCTCATGAGGATGAGGACAGAGCAGGATGAAGAACACTGTGCAACATGCTTTTCACTACCTCACTGTAGGGATTACATATGTGCATCTATCACACCCTAACCACCCCATCTCCCCCACCCCACTGACCCCCAAATGCTGGTTCTCTATGAACACAAGGCTTACTCAAAGAAAGACCAAATTCCACTTAACACCTGGAACCCTAACTCTGGTACCTAAATCTTGAAATTTGAAGTCCTGGGACTTAACCATTTATCAGGCTCAAGTCTGAATACAGTTTTTAGCACAAAGTTGTGCCAACTCTACTTTCTTGCCACATATGCATAAGTTTCCAGGATAAATACCCATTAAAGTAGAGCAATACTCAGCAATCCATTCAGTTTTCAAATAAGAGCTTCTTTGCTTCCAGGTATCTCCACAGACAGGAGTGACAAGTCTGCCAGCTCACTAAGATGAGGCAGAAGCAGCGTACCTGAAAAGTGTCAGCACAGTAGCTCCTCCCCATCAGACCCAAGCACTGGCTACTTCCTGAGCTAAAGGGAAGAACATCGATGCAAACAAATACCACAGGACAATGATGACAGCTCTTCCTTTGCAGGTAGAAAATACCTCACTACCTGTTACGCTCGTAACTTCTGTGATGAGGTGATATCCTCCCTCTGTCATAATCTGTCCGGTGCCGGCTGCTTTCCTGCCTTCTCCTGTCTGGACTCCGGCCTCGATCCCGACGATCCCCGTGGTTGGCGGATCGATGCCGGTCCCCATGGATGTGGCTGTGCTCACGGTGTCGGTGCTCATCATAGTGCTTGCTCCGGTCTGGAGACGGTCGATCACTTGGCAACTTCTCTCCCTGGTACTGACTCGTGTGCCTAAAATGGCTGCTACCACCACTGCTGTTGGAGGCGTTGCTCTGAAAGGAGCCAGAGTTGTGCTGGTAGCTATTGAAGTTAGGTGGTGGGAATGATTGCTGTGAATACCCTGTGGAGTACACAGGCTGGTAGTTGACTTGCTGTGGTATGACCGGTGGAGGGGGAGGATGTGGTACCGCAGGAGGAGGCATCATGTAAGGAAAGGTGCTTTGCCCAGCAGGAGTTCCTGGCACAGGAGTGTTGCTAGGATTTGGCACTGGTGGAGGAGCAGGAGGGAAGCACGGAGGCACCGGGAAGCTCTGCCTCAGCTGGTGGTTTGGAAATGGTGGCCTCATGGGACACTGGCTGATGGGATTTTGTGTGGAAGGGGGCACCGGAGGAGGATAGGGCACAAAGTCCGGCCTGGGAGGCATGTAACCAGTGGTTGGAGGACTTGAATAGGTTGTTGGAGGGGCAGTTTGCTGGTCATACTGGTATTGTACAGAGGGCTGCTGTGGGTGAAGCTGACGTAAGTTCTGAGGGCGGTAGGTCTGTGTTGAAGTTCTTGCTCCTGGTCCTCCCTGGCCACGGGGACATCCTCGCCCGGAATGGAAAGACATGGCTCACCTTTAATGAGAAAAACAAAAATCCCATGTCACACAATTTTTATAGGATGTCCTTAATGCATTTGCAAGAGCTACTCCCAAAGTTCTGAAATTACAGTTTCTGCAGTTTCTTTTGGCACAAGCAGTAAACGATGTCCACTGAATTTCACTGGGAGCTTTGTACTCCCCAGATCTCTAGTACTGGTCATTTATGCCCCTTTGATTCCTTTAAGCTTCTAATCCACAAAACCACTTTATCATCTCTAATTCAGAACCCAAACTGGATCATGCCCTCTGACTTAAGACAACGTTAATTTCAACAAATGGTAGATATGACAACTGGCCAAGGATACAAGTGCCTCTACTAGTACTTACAGGACACTTTGATATAAAGCCTTCAGATACCTCACACCAAAGGAACCACTCATTTTAGTAACAGCAATTACCATTCAAAGTCCCACAACAGGGAGTCCTTTCTAGAACACAATTCTAAACTTCAGGCTGAATGACTTTACCAGCACTTCATTGCAATTACCTGATTTTAAACAAGATAGTAGCAATTTACATTCACAACTAAGACTCCAATTTAGGAAAGGAACGAATTTAACAGATAAAGCATTTGAAGTTAGGTAGATGTATTTATGTGGATTGAGAATCTTACAGGTTACACAAAAAATTTATAAAGACTGTGCTGCTACTCCAATTTCATTGAAATAAATGATTTCCAAAAAAAACCATCTCATTATTCCTTCCAGTCAGCCAACACCTGCTCAGTACCCTCCAACCTTGTAAAGGCTCTCAAACACAAGCAACGGGAGAGGAAAAAATCCCCACTTCTATTATTTTGCCTGGTAACAGCACAGCCTTTTGCCATTATTAATTCTAATCCATTAGATGAGGAATCAATTCGGCCACCGAAGGGTCGGCAAAAACCAGAACAGAGACAGACCCACACCGGGCAGGCCGGCTCTGCCGCGCTGCCTTCCCACCGCCCGCCCCATCCCCTCATGGAGAGCCGAGCTGTTGCGCGGGAGGCCGCTGACCCCTACCAGCCCCCGAGAGCTCCCCAGCACCGCCACCACNCTGTCCGTCCGTCCGTCCCCCGGCAAGCACCCAGACCCACCAAGCCTACCTGGCGCCCCGCTGCCCAGGCCAGCTCTGCCCGCTGCACGCCGGCCCCGGAAGAGGAAAGAGGTGGGAGAGCGCTGGGGGCGGAAGCCCCGCCCGCCGGGAGCGAGGGGAGGAAGCCGGGTATGAGCGGAGCGGGCAGTGGGGAGCGGTCCCTTAGGGGTTGCCTGCGGGCCTACCCAGCACTGCCCGTGTGGGTGGTGGAGGACCACCAGGACGTGAGTGCCCGGCGCTGGGCGGCGGGGTTAGGCCGGGAGGCGGAAGGAGAGGCCCTTCGCGTGGTGTATGAGGAGTAGCTTTGTTTGTTTCTTTCTGCCTTGGCGATTTGGAGGCCTAGTCCGATAGGTGGGAGGGGCGGGAGGTGCCTGGTGGGTGCCCTGTGCAGTCGCCGGTGGCCTCCCTGGAGGATGAGCCTCGCCGCGGTGTAGCTGGTGACAATGGAAATATTTCTGTGTTGGTTTAGGTGCTGCCTTTCATCTACCGTGCCATTGGTTCGAAGCATCTTCCTGCCAGTAACATCAGTTTTGTTCATCTCGATTCCCATCCAGACCTTCTCATTCCTGTGAATATGCCTGCGGACACTGTATTTGACAAAGAAGCTCTTTTTAGGTAAGTTTATGTTTATGTACATTTATATTTTTTGAATATGATCAGGTATTTAAGTCACATATCAGGCTGTTTAAGACTTACAAATTTACTTTGTTTAGTTGTTCATACAGTCATAGCATAAGAAGTCTTGTGGGCTATATCATAAATTTAAAAAAGGTGGTGTTGCTATTTTGTAGGTGCTGATTGACTCATGTTAATTCCTGAGATCATATTTTAAATCTACTTAGAGCATTTTATAGTAAAATACTCCCTTGAGGTCAGCTTGATGTTCTTTAGAACAGTGTTGATGATGCTTCTTGTACTTTGTGTGATGTATCAAGAGAAACGGGACAACAAATCCATGTATTTTGTAATCCAAGTGCTATACTAAGAGTGAAGCTGATTGCACTCTACAGTCCTGGCTTTTTTAATTCTACTGTAGAGATTTTAGGTCTGTCTTATGAATAACCCTCTTTGTTTTGTTGATGCTGTGAACCTTACAGAGCACTAATCTCAGATGATTTGCATGGGGTTGTTCAAGATGTAGAAGATGTTTGTTGCGTTTTTGACCACGTTTTACCTGCAGGGAAAGCAACAATATTATCTCAAGTCTTTCTCCATTTGTTACAGTGAATTAAGTATTGAGAACTGGATCATGCCTGCTGTTTATGCTGGCCATATTTCTCAAGTATTATGGCTTCACCCACCCTGGGCTCAGCAGATCTTGGAAGGAAAACACCATTTTTCAGTTGGGAAAGACCTATCAACAACTACAATCAGGTAAATTCTCTGCCATTTTATGTTAATAATATAAATGCTATCTCTGCAGCTTTTCATGGGTAGCTTTTTTTTATTTTCTTGGATAAAGATGAAAATTTCATTTATGTTTCTGAGTTCCTTAGGACCTAATGTGACTGTGTGAGTGACTGCAGTTAAAATTGTGCCTTAAATTATTTTTTTGTGTAGGTAATTGTAGCTATTCACACTTACTTTAAGCCACTCAAGTTTTAAATTAAACACAGGGGAACTAAACTTCAGGTTTCTGCTGCTCATTAAATTATTGTCTTTGTGGTTGGTTGATGGTGGTGCCCTCTAGTCAAATGAGGCTTTAACACAAGTGAGCAGTTCACACTTCTTAAGCTTGATTTTAAGCTGATTTGTAATGCTTAAGATTTAATGTACAGAAATATGACTTGAAAATAATATTCTTTAGATTTTCACTGTAAGCAGAGTTTTTAGTGTTGTTTTTTGTTTGCTTGCTTTTAATTAAGTGGATTCCATTGAAACGTAGCTATTCATCCTTGAGCTAACTGCTTTCCCCCACTTAGAACAGGGAATCTATATCAGTGGCAAAGAAAAGCTAAATGCTACCTGTTAATTCATAATACTTTACTTCTGCTAAATCAGTATCCATGGGTTTTAGGCCAATTTTCAAATACAACTAACATAATTTTCCTTTAAAAATAGGCAATCCAAAACAAAACATCCATAGCTTTGCAGCCTTATATACCATAATATTGACAATATCTCGTCAAATTCTTAACTTTGTCTTTAAAATGGAATTCAATGGCAAATTAATCTTAGTAGCACATAATGTAGAATCTTCTTCTTGTCCATTAAAAACCTCAAATATCATAAAAAACATAGAGTGAATTTTAATATATTGATTCAACAATGAAGTAGTATAAAACCCATTAATTTTAAAACTTGCAGATGAAAATGAATGATTCTGTGTACACAGTTCTATTGCTTTTGTTACCCACCAATCGTACATTCATTCTTCTCAGAATCCCTTAACTATACGTGCTTTTTCCTGAGCTTTTTGCAAAGATGTATATTAACTGTGAGCTGTTGCCATTGCAGGGTTACAGGTACAGATCATTACTTTTTAAGTGACGGTCTTTATGTCCCTGCTGCTCAGCTAGAAAACCAGAAGCCTTTAAATTTACACGTCATCCTCATTAATCCTACTGAAGCATCAAACAGCCAGGAAGAGAATGGTGAAGTAGCTTCTGCTAAGAGACTGAAACTGAATACAGACGACACAGCAAGCACTGCTTCTGCATCAGAGGCTTCTGGTGACCTTGATCACAGCTTTCCAAGTCTGAAGAAAAAGGAAGTACAAAATGCAGGTGCCCCAAACAAAGCAGGAACATTGTCAGAGTGCTCAGCTTCAAGCTCTCCCACAAACAGTGAATGCCCGATGAGGGCAGTTGTTAAAGAAGTCTGCCAAGCACTGCAGAAAGGGGATGCATATGTTTTAGACATTGACTTGGATTTTTTTTCAGTTAAAAATCCGTTCAAAGAAATGTACACGCAGGTGAGCATGACAAGGGAGAGGCCTGTTACCATTCACCAGAGTACCAGTCGTAGCGCTTAGGTCTATGGAGAAACTTTCATCAAGCTACATTAGCAGATCAGCTCATCATGATTAATGGAGCATGGAGAAACATTCTAAGGGAGCATATGCTCCAAAGAAGTTCAGCAACCTACTAGGAATAGTTCCTTATATTTGAAATGGCTATTTAGTGCATATTCAAGCTCAAAGGTGCATGGCTCACTTCTGCTTGTTGCTTGGGACATAAAAGCTGTGCTTGGGTATCCAAAGGTAATGTTCCAAACACCCACAGCAAGATTCACCATGGAGGAATGACAGATTGTATTATTTTTTACCCCCCAAAGAGTGGTAACTTATCCTGATGAGAGGCTCTCATATCTTTATCTGGACTGCTCAGCATAAAGGTGAGCAAGCAGCTGTTGTCTGATGCTGTGGCTCTGAGCTTAAGACTCTGCCTTGTATTCCATTTATAAGTTGCCTGTACAGCAAAGGTAGCTCACTCATATAGAGTCATGAATATATAAATTCTCAAAAGTGCAGAGCAGTCAACAGCTTTTTTTGATGTGAACAGGATTTTTAAGAACTAATCTGCCTGGAAAATTGGGTGTGGCATTTAGGATAAATTCTTCTGCAATATCCTGACTGTTTTAGCATTTTAATCTCTTAACACTGTTTTAACTTCAGTCTGTGCTGGAGAACATCTGATATCTTTGAGTTTCAGCTAGTCTACAGCTTCCTTATTCGCTGTAAAGAAGTTAATATTGTGTCCCTGACTTCTGTTAGCTTCTGATATTCAGTATTTATGATCACAGTATCTTCAGACATGTGCAATACTAGTTCTAAATCACAAAGAGAAGCTTACAGCAAAGGGGAAGCACCGTGGAAGTCTTGCTATATCAGAATAAAATTCAGTGCCTCTCTTAGGGAAAATACATTCTGAGTAAAATAATGTAGGAGTTTGGGCTTGGGGTTTTTTTGTTGTAGTTTTGGGGGGCAGGCAGTGGTTGGGGGAAGGTGTTTTGTTTCTTGTGCTTTTTTTTTTTGTTTATGCTATGATAGGTTCTCAGTTTTAGGAACAACTTTTGGAAGTGGATTTGTGCAGAGCACCCTGTGTACCTTTTTTGATACAATTATTTTGTTTGCAGTTAATATTTCTTAACTAGGTTCCCTCTGTTGTAAATTACTGTAATTCCTTAAAAAAAAAATTGATAGTCTTACTTGTGAACTTGGCCAGCTAGCCTGAAGCCTTTACCTGTCCAGTTTTTATTTATAATCACATTCTCCTCTTGGTATTATCTGCCTAAATCTTCTATCTCAGCTTTACTCAGCATCTCATTGCAACCATAGTTCAGCAAAATATGTAAGATCAGAGACTCTCTAGCTAACAGACTGTAAATCCTTAGCTTTCAAAGCTATGTTCTTAAACTCAGATTTAAAATTAAGCAATTGCAAAATGCTTTCCCAAGCCTCACAGCCTCTTCCTCTTTACCTGGATTTGTAGAAAGTTATCTGCAGTACTAGAGTGGAGGAATGATCTAGTGATCAGTTTTTTGAAGAAGGAGAAGGGGGGCTTTGTGGATTTTGTTTCTCATGTGAAAAGCCTAATTTTTGGCCTCTTTTTCTTTTTTCAAAGACAGAATATGAGCTTTTGCAAGAGTTGTACAGTTTCAAGAAGCCTCACAGCAATGCAACAGAGGTATGGTATTTCCTTGTGGAATGTATGAGGGAATGAGTCTTGTGATTCACCTGAGAAAAATGAGTTATGACAAGGAAGGAACCTATGAAAGGTGCTTAATGAAGTGGTCTACAATTAAGTTGTGCAGCGTGCTGAATGCTAATCAGCAGCATCTTGGGAGTTTTTTTTCTGTTAAACATTTTGGTTAAATATGTGAGCTTCATAAATATTTAGCACAAATGTGAAAATTAGTTTCTGTAAACAAGCAGTAATTGACAAGGGAAAAATGCAAACATAGTAAGTTGCTGCAAGCTATCTCAGCAGGGCTTTAGGGTTTTGTTTGCTTGTTTGGGGGGTTTTTGTGGGTTGGTTTTGATTGGTTGTTTTTTTTCTTCTCTACAGTCTCTCCCCTTCCTTGCTTAGTTACCCTTCCTTGATAGTCAGAGATGTGCTGAGTGCCTACCTGGTATTTTACCTATTCATTTAGATGGGGAAAGGACAGTGTTATACCACTGTAATGTACTTTTCATTGTATGCTTCTGAACAATGGAAATGCAAGCTTGCTGTAGCTGCCAAAATAGTCATTCAGTCCTGAGCCCAAACTATGGAGACAGCCATGTTAATGGTTCACTACCCCAAGTAATTTCTAGGCAAGATCTTGTCTTTGCTTTCATAATCTCAACTGAACACTATTACAGAGAGATTCAATGCATATAATTATCACAGATTAATGAATCCTAAGTAATACTAGTGTATAAAGAAATGGAGATACATGGAAGACTGTTAAATTGATTTTCATATTTCTTAGTCAATCGGCAATAAAACCAGTTACCTACTTAAAAGATAGTTAAATATGGAAGAGGTAAGCACTTGTGATTTAAGTTCCCAGTGTGATTTCAGGGCATAAGTTATTTACAAAAGCCAACAAATTTATAGGAGGCAACTGAAATGATTAGCAGACAGTGAGTTTTGGGTAGATACAGAACTGAACAAGACAAGAACAGACTCATGGATGGTTGTGTAGTGAGACAGTCAATTTAAAGGCTTTGAAAGTAGAAAAATAGTAAATCTTGTATTTGTCAAAGTTTCAGAAGATATCCTAGGTGTCTAGTCACTTAAAGTTCCAGAGTATGGTTACATTTTTATCATACTGCAAGATAATATTGGGGTGATTTGGGCATTTTATTTTGAGTTTTGGTTTTTAAGTAATATAAAGGGGGATCAGACATGCCTTTAAGGATAGTTACTGGTGATACTTAAAAAAGCGTCTTATTCATACCTTAGGATCATAAAGCTGTACTTCATAAGTGATTGATACCCTCTCAGCTCCTCTTAAAAATTAGCCCAAAATTGACATGGCTGTCCAAAAGAAGCAGGATCTGTTATATGATACCCCTAGCAGAATCCTAAGAGAAGGAATTATGTTCTTAATTGTTACTCAACTATTTCAAAGTGCTTTTTAATTTCCCTTACACAGCACTGCACTGAGCATTTTTAACACCAGATATGCCAAACATTGCTTTTCATTTGGTATGTTACGTAGGATCTCTTTCTGCAAATGTTGCATGCACAATTAGTCAACAATTAGTCATATACAGTTTCTTAGCTCTCCCCAGTGTATTCTGTTGGAGTGTAGTCTTTTTTATTTATTTGTTGTTGGAAAGACGGAGGAAAGAGAAGTGGTTTACTCTGAAGGTGTAACAGATTCTGCAGGCATTCATTCTGATCCTCTTGAAAAGATGTTCTGTAGTAATGAATCAGTTGTTTCTGATCACCCACCTCCAGTAGATCAGTCATTTGAGAATTTAAATCATAGGGTAAGCCATGACATTCTTACCTCTTTTTTTTCCCTAAAATACTTTTTTATGTGTGCTTATGTAAAGGAGGACTTACTGGATTGTGTTGAAAACCGTGTTCATCAGCTAGAAGATCTGGAAGCAGCATTTGCAGATTTGTGTGATGATGATGATGAAGAGACCCTCCTGAAGTGGGCTTCATATCCTGGGTAGGAGATTTCTAAATGGCTTAAAATGCAAAGAGTGGTTTGGGAACTGATTAGCTCAGCACTTTGCTGACAGAAAAGGAGAATGGCTGGATAGGATCTGTGCAAGGCCACCATTCTTCCTTTAGTTCTAGAGAAAGAGTCAGACAGAAGGGAAGGAAAGGAAAGGCTGTCTGCAGTGCCAAGATCAGTCTTGTTAACAGCTTCATGCAAATTCTGCTGTCTGTGGAGGGAGGCACATTTGGTGACTAAAAATTTAATGATGTATGTGAAACAGAGCTCCCAAAAAAGCAACAGCCATGGAGGATATGGAGAAGGACTTTTTCTGTGCTCCCAAAGATTCTGCTCTCTGGAAAAATGGAAGTGAATGAAAGGCTGTACCGGAGCAATGGTCCCCACAGAACATCTTAGCAGCATCTGCTGTGTTCTTAAGTGTTTTCAGCTGAAAAGCAGCAGCAAAAGTCCAAACTTTCCATTGGTAGGAAAATTAGTTATTTCCCCCATCAAATG
>VYZX01007718.1:0-41433 GCA_013401335.1 Brachypteracias leptosomus | reverse complement strand
ATGAGGAATGGAAGTTCTCAAGGCTCAGTTTTCCTCTGCATATTCCCCTTGCAGCTCTGAGAAGTGGCAGTAAAATACTCTCTGTGAACATCTCAGTCTTCATCAGTCCAACTAATGAACAGACTGTCTACTTTACAAATAATGGCCACTTAAGAATCAATTGATTGTGCTTCATAGTGAGGTGTTGTGCTACTGCAAATTCTACCAGCTGGATTTTTAGCAGCTCTGGACTGCAAATCTAGATATCTTTGCAGGTTTTTCATGGCAGTTCAGAGCACCTTAGTGAAAGCTAACAAGCTTTTAAGTGATGTTTAAATGTCACACCTCTGACAGGGAGATAGAAGCCCAATGAGGCTGAATATAGATCCATCAATTTACCAGAAGAAATAGCTTCTTGTAAGATTTATCTTTCCTGTTAAGACCCAGCTCAGCTGTAGACTACAAAGTTTCTTAACTGCAAATTAACAATATAGGCTCAAATTCAGCTGAATCTGTATGCTGACACATTTGAATACACCTGTACATCTGCAAGAACCTATTTTCTTGGGTTTATTAGAGTTAAATGATCACATTTAATTTTTGTATACAGATTTGCCTTTGTACATAGGTATAGTTTAAAAAGCTCTTCCAAAATTACTTCACTGACAAAAGATGGATGCATAATGATCCTAGCAAATCAGTAAATGCTACGGAGTTAATGTCCTGTGACTGTGAACCCCCACGTCTTCAGCTCAAGAAGAGTTTGTATTAATGCAGGGAGCTACCTCGTACTGAAAAGACAATGCAAAGACTGTTAGATTAGTGACCTAGCATACCTAACATCAATTAAAGGCACTGTTAGTATTCATTCTAATGAAAATATATTTTTGAGTGCTGGAGGATATGATAACAAGGAAAGTGATGAACCCTCTAGTGTAACATTAAATACCACTTTAGTTAAACACTCAATACCACAAAAGATAAGAGTTGGCAAAAGAAGATGAGCAATGGCATATAGCACAAACTAGATTAAATGATATTGCAGATTTATGGCTTTCATTAAATATTTCTCAAGGATAGAGGCACACAGTCACGTGGTAACAGACCCACTCAGCCCCACGGTCATGTTTGGAAGGTTGTCTTTGCAACCAAAACAGACGAGTGGCTGCTCTCTCATAGTTACTTATTAAGAAGTGGCAATATTTATGTAACATCAGATGCTTAAAAGTACCAGAAGAAAGGCTGTCAATTCAGATTCAACTTATCCTTATTTATAGTGTTCAAAACAACCTGCTCATGTCCTTTCAGCAGGACTACAGGCTCCTTGTGCAGTTTAGAATAGGAAAAAGGGAATTGCAGTAAAAAAGTCTGTTAGTTGCAGTTCCAATTTGCTGCTTATTTTTTAGTTCATCTACAGTAAGGCAAGGAGGAAAAAGCTTTGGTTTTTTTTTGTTTGAAAAGGATGATAAATGTCCCTCTGGAGAGTCTCATTCTTCAGCAGAGTTCCTGCAAGGTGTTGAGAAATTTCCTTAAGAATAAGGTTTTTGTGAATATCCACTAATAGCATGTTTCCTATATTCTACAAGCCTAAACTGATCTAACTATGTTAATGCTAACCTGTGATTTTCCAGAATTAGGAACCTTTTGAGCAATAATAAATAATATTATAAATAATAATAGATATATGAAAAAGGAAAAATTAAATACATTAAAAAAAAGCTGTTTTGAGCAGTGTATTATTTAAATGTGTAATAGTTTTTAAATGCTAAAATTACCCTCCACACTGTTCAGCTTTTCTAATTTGCTGCTTGTTATCTGTGTACTTTAACTGCAATCTCGGGTTCACTTTCTTTATTCAACTTGTAAAGGAAAAGAGCATATTGACTTAAACCTCTGGTCACAGTCAACTTGAGTGGGGGACCAAGTAGTAGCATTGATTGTGTCCTTTTTGTCTACAATTGAGATTTGGTGCAGAACATTAGGACATTAGCAGCTGGACAGCTGAACTTCACCATTGCAGTTGTGGGTTGTATGTTACCATGGAAGCATACTTGAGCTGCAGAGAGGGAATTAACTCCCTCAATATACATAGAAATAACTTTTGCAGTGATGACCTTCTTATATAAAAGCTCTTTCCAAGAAAAGCTGTAAATCCAGCCCAATAACCACCTCATGATTAGTCCCAGTAGCAGGGTAGTGGCAATAATCCACCAGCTGTCTATAGAACTGAGCTCATTCTGTAAGATGGATCCCAGGCAAAGGCTCCCATTTAGGTAGTCCAGGCAATATTAAGAAGCACAACTAGATGTACAGATGCCTATACAATGACAAAGAATCATCTTTCACCATTCTGAATAGAAATTAAGATGAAAGGTTTCTTTGTGCAGCTTAAAAAAAACCCAAAAACCCCCGAAGAATCAGATGCTAATTGATCATTTGCATTCTAATTTTCATTGTTGATTGCTTCCACCAGCAACTAAATAAGGAAGGGATGCACTAACTTTTATTCTCATATGTGTCATTATAGGTGCTCTATGATTGTTCCTATCCTGTATAAATAAGGTTATATTTAAAACATTTTCTCTGTGAAGTCTGACAGATTGCCAATACATGGAGCTTATTTAGTCAATTGTGAACCACTCCAATAATTCTTAGGTAACTTCTAACAGTGTTTATCTTATTCTCTTTCATTTTTCATGTCACATTTCACATTTCATGATACATATTCTGATTTTGGTATTTGACATCCTAAATGCATCAGTGATAATAGAGATAATAGGAGTTGTATTGAGTTCTCAGCACTGCAAAAAGCCAAGAGGAACAAATTCTGTGAGTCTTGTTTGCCTCTTAATGAAATGGCTTAAGTACCGTCAATGTTCTATGAAGTGCAGTCACTAATGACCTTTTTAAATATTCTTTCTCCCTGTGCTGGTTCAGTTTCTGTGCTGCTGCCTGTTCCTGGTTTTCATAGCAGCACAAGCAAGAATAAGCTCTCAAGTGAGTTATGCCTGTCCCTTATTCACAATTTTATTATTTCTTATCTTCCAATTACACTGCAAAATGTCTGCCCCTTGAACTTCGGTGACAGAGGAATGATCTCACCTAGCTGTTCTCTCACTCCACAGAAATTGTCCCCATCAAGCCTCAATCACTGTAACTTCCATCTTTTTCTTCCTTTTTTAGTATTTCCCTTGCAGTTCTGAAATCTCTGTAAGCCCTCACCTCTCCCTTGCTTTGCTTCTGAGAAGTCATCCCACTAAACCCTATGGCACATCACAGCTGAGATAAAAGTGTTAAGAGACAAGAGGGATATCAACCCATCAGTGAGGATTGCCATTAAATCTCCTGTTTAATTTGGAATGGAATGGCAGATGTGAGTAGTGGCTGTGGCTGGGATGTGCAAATGTAGCTGTATGGAGTAAAACTGACTTGAGAAGCTATTTTCTCCCAAGATACTTACTTGAAGCTTCCTGGAGGATAACTTTGTCCTCTACCCTATCTTTGGTGTTCATGGTGTTCAGTTCTACTCACTTCTAAACCCCATCAGTAGTGAACTGCAGAAGTCCTGTGTAGTGTTTAAACAGAAACAGCAGCACAATCATCATCTTGCTGTTGAGTAGCATTATCTCCTCTCCTGGTTATGATTGCAAAGTGCATCTGTTTAAGAAGGGTTCAGTGTCTCCCTTATGAATAGCTGCCTTATTGGACTGTCCCTCACCAGTAGGCTGTTAAATTGCCTTCCATTTCATTGCAGATGAAGTCATAAAGAAGATGCAATCTAAAATCATACAATAAATCCCAACCAGAGAGGTCTTGAGGGAGCTGTCCTCATGTTTCTGACGTCCATTGAGAGGAGGTTTCTGTACACTACCATTTAAAAAATATGCCACCATGATTTTTTTTCTTGAGGAGCTACAGCACCACTTCATTAATATCTGAATGGGAAAACTCTATCATATGTATAATTATATTTATGCCACTAGGACTGAAGTCTTCTGCTAGCTAGAAGGACATTCACAGCTATTGTGTCCCAAACTCATACCAGTTCAGTGTTGCTCCATATGTGAACAGGTCCTGAAAAACATTAGAAACTACAGATTCCTTGGAAACATTTTGCTTGATTTGATTGTGCTCTAAATTGGTTCTTAAAGTATTGACAGAATACTTTACAGAGTGCCTATTTTGGCTTTAGGTTTGGTTTTGTGCATTGAGCTTCTATTTAGATTGCTGTACATCACTCCTGGATGTGGATTTTGTCTGTAACCAAGAGGCAGATTATTATTTACAAACAATACTGTAAATCCTCAGATCTCTGAGTCAGTTTTGCTTGGGTTCTGTTTACTGTGCATGGACACTTAAAAACAGAACGATACACAGAGCCTATTAGTATCCACCAATTCTCTTCATCATGGCTAATGCTGATAGCAGTGTACTGGGAGCAGCGTGACCCAAGGCCTGGCACTTGTGTACTTGCCTTCCCCAGTGCCTGTTGCCCAAGCTGCCAGCGGGCAGATGAAGATGTGTCAGCCTTTGTTCCTGGGAACAACCTGATCCTTGATCTTCCTGAGCTGCCATCCTCTGACCCCCTACTTTCTTGTTAGTTTTTGTATCTTCTTATGTGGGTGTTTCACTTCTGAATCCTTGAGTTTCTAACTTTTTATGAATTCAGCACACTCCCTGCTGTACTCTGTGTTCTTTTCTCCCTGTTCACCTTGCCTGATATAGTGCTCTCTGGGCTCCCTTACCTGCAAACTAGTAAGGGTAGCCAGAGCAGATTTTTTTTTCACTAAGGCAGGATCAAGGTCACAAGATGGGGGGCTCACACAATGGATGTTTGAACATAGGCTACAACATTAGATGAAAAATAATTGCATAGCCATTTCCAGTGAAGACAGTAACAAAACATTAAATACGAGTAGAAATGGGGGTCAGGAGGTATTCAACTTGATCGCATGGATATTCAGCAGAACCTAGTATCCTTTGTGGAAATGTATACTTTCTTCTGAACCTATACATGAATTTCTTTGAATTCTGCAGCAAAGCTACTTTTCTAAGGAGCAGCTAATTTCTTTTCCACAGCAGCAGTCTGGGGCTTTGAACAGTTTTATTTACCTGGCAGCACTACAGTGCTACATGTTTTATGTACTTAGTGAAAAAGCTAAAAGCTGAAAATATCGAGACCATAGGAAATATTAAACATGTCCGAATTCCCAATTATTGAAATAATTTTATTTAATGAAGACTCTTGGACAAGTGCTAAGAGTTAGTTCTACTGTGTTGTTTCTGATTTATGGTGATAATGTAGAATCAGTGCACAGTGGCTTCTCAGAGTTTGATGTAACCTTGCTCATGTTAGGTGAATCCTCTAATGTACTGAACAAGGTGGAAAACTAGAATTAACAGTGAAACAACCATGCATATGAACTCCCAATGCAAGTGAACAGACAACTGAGGAAACAGGGAAGTTCTCGAAGTCTCAGTAAGCTCTTAAATCCAATAAATTGGCAAAAAAAGCCAATGTAGTAACATAAAATCAAGTAAGTAATTTTTTTCTAGACAAGTTGTCACAGAAGCACTGCTGTGGAACACTGAATAATACACAACAGAAAGTACATTTATGTAGGATTGCTTAATGGTGTTCCATAAAACAGCTGGCAAGCATATTGTATGCTGCTATGCCCAAGCTAATATATCTTGAATACTGTTCAGAGATACTCTGTGTCATTATAGATAAAAATATTGTACTAGACATATAACCAGCTGTAACTGATGAATGTGTAATATGTAAAAATCCACATCTTGATTTGTGTTAAGTTGCATATATAGACAATGTGGTCTTGCTTCTGCTTTGATGAAGGTAGATGGCACAGCTAGCAGTAATGCCAAGGATAACTAGCAGTTTTTAAATAGACAGGGACAGTGCTCAAGAGCATAGAACTTAATAGGGTTTTCTAAATCTAACCAATAGAAAAATCTGTTGAGTGGACTGCCAAGTTCCTGAATCCTGTAAAAAGTTATTTCAGATTAATTCTCATCTTGTTAAAAACTGAGAGTGTTTGGAATTAACCGTTGAGCGCTCTTTGTGTGCATCCTCACAACACTAGCTGTAACAACATGCCACGAACATCCCCACAAGTGCCAAGTAAGAAATGGGTTCCATATCAAACCATCATGGGACACACTCAGAAAAAACATCTCTGTTCCTCTTCATCCTTTAGTCTTCATTTGTTCGTCTTTTATTCTTCACCTGTTAGGGGGCCTCACACAGGTGAGCCGGGTTCTACTCTCTGGGGCCTGAAACCACCTGGGGAACAAAACATGTTGCTGGGTTGTGATTCATTTATAGGTCAATTCTACTCAGGGCTCACAGCACTTCAACTAGTTTGGATGGAGGAGTGAAGAAGCAGCTCTCAATGTGGTGAGTAATTAGTCTGAATTCAGGCTGGGGTTTCTTTTTAAAACATGAGTTCAAATGTGGACTGAAAGCTGATAAATTAAGGAATGTGGAGAACTGTAGTATTAACAGGGTAACTTTAGTGCATAGCTCTGATCCTGCAATGTAGGTCTGTGCATCTTTATGTAATTCTTTCCAAGTCCAAAGGTTCATCTTAAGGCTTGTCCAGAGCTCATTTCATATTAAGACTTCTTCACAGGACATATCTTTGGATGTCTGTGAACTGAACACAGTTTAAGTAGAGCTATGGGATCAAATACAAATATTGATTTCTGAGAAAATGGACTTTGAAAGTGTGTAGAATAAATTGAAATCAACCTGGGCTCAATAATGCTTGAAGAGTTCACAGTGGAAAAAATGTGAGGTAATTTAAATATCTTTCTTTCATGAGGCCACAGCCCAAGAAGCCTCCTAGCAAAATAAAAGGGCAACCATAATCAATATGGTTAAGAAAGGAGATAACAAGTAAACTGAAAAAATCCCACCACCACCCAAGCACCCATGGCTTTTCAATAATGTATAGGTATATGTTTTCAATGCTGATTATAAGGACTAGTACTAGAAACACTACTTCAAACTTTCACAAAAAGCATGTGGTGTTCTGCCTCCTAATCTCAGTGGTATAAACATCAGCATGTGATATGCCTGGGACATGAGTTTTGCAGGACAAAACCTGAGACACGCAGCTCTGCTGAAACCACACACCTTTTAAACTCCCCAGACAAAGATCCGCATCCTCCACCTCTCCAATAACAAATCCTCAAAGCAGAACTCACCCTGTACTCCCAAGAAGAGAGTCACTTCTGCACAGGTATGCACAGTCACCTCTGACCTCCTCTGCCTACACTACAAGCTGGAAATTGCATAGCTGTGCTCATACAGGGCTCTGCCTGAGGTCAGCTTCAAAGCTGAGATTTTTCTTTGAGCACAGCACAACAATATAGTTGTTGATAGAGTTTCCAGCACAGAAGTAGCTCACGCTTTTGGGAACACACAGAGTGAGCTGTGGGTGTGTGGCGTGTCTTAACTTGGCTGTGTCACCTAGGAAGAGTATGCTAGGGCAGATTACTAACACTTGGTGTGCAGGGTTGTTGGTTTGTTTGGAGTTTTTTTAATACTTTTTAAATAAACTGTCATCTTGCTTACTTTCAAGTGCTTGTTTTCAAATTATTGTTTTGCTTTGTATAAAAGAGAAAAAAGGAAATAAGTCACTTAGCAGTTTTGCTTCTTGTCTGTTTTGTAAGTGAAGGCAGAAGAAAGTACAAAGCCAAACCAGCTAGTTCTGTTATTTGCATTTTGTTTGAGTACTCATGTCTCATGCTGGTGGTGGTGGTGGTGAAGTGCAAGTGGGGAGGGGAGGGGAAGGGAGTATTTTAAAATTAGTATTGACAACATGATCCAGACATGATCCAGTTGGGAGAGTGACTCAGAAAGAATCCTCCTCATTTTCTGGTGCTGAAAGTACATTTGCTGCAGGACAAACCCCCATAAAGTAGTTATTATATACAGTTCAGCCTTTAGGTGGAATAGATTAGTTCAAAGGGGCAAGTTGAAACTGTTTCTTTCATCTGTGAGAGCTGGGATTCCAGACCCCACATTTGCCTCCTCAAAGATGCCTGTATACAAGCAAGCCTCTCTTCTTTCTTCATAGGATAGTGCTGGATGCTGTTGTTATTCTTTCAGGAATTGCCACATCCTCTGTTTTCTACATAAGATTTTCTGGATCTGGACTTGTATGGCTGTGAAGAACACAGAAGTCCCATGCATGAGCAGTTGTTTCTCTTTGTGTTTCATAGATAACAGTGTCTGAGCATCCCACAGCAAATGAAATGATCCTTTCTTATGACCCTCAAACTGGCTACTAAGGCAGACACTGGAGCTTTATTAGCTTAGAAGTGTAGGGAGGGTTGCAGACTACAAAAGCACCTTTCACTCTTATTTCTATATTAGGTACAAAGAAACATTCCAGGCAAAGCCTTCCTTCTGGCTTTGTCTCTGTACCCCTGATTTTCCCAGTCTAAACACTGAAGTGCATGTAGGAGAGCAGGCAACATGCAGAATGACAACTCTGCTGGCTCAGTGTAAGAAAAATCTGTAGTATTTAAAGTACTCAGTTACTCAATAAATAATTGTTCTAGGCCCTCTGAAAAAAATTGAAATTATTGTCTTTGTTTCATTAATTCCATAGAGTCAAAATAGGGAGTATCAGAAAAACATCAGGATTTGAATCATTTGCATGATAAATTTGTCTAGGCAGGAGCTTTAAGGAGAGTCTGTGTCTCAGAAGCCCTAGTCCTGCTCTTGGAGTGCAAGAAAATAATTAAGGTTCTGCTCTTGCTGTTTAATGTAATATATGGCCTTGAATTACATTTGCATGTGAACTGTAGGTAAATCTGGAAGCCATTTAAAATTTTGATATATTAACTTTGTGAAGATTTTCTACTTTATGTTTGTACCTATTTATTCTGAAACTTGAGACTTGACTTGGATTATTCTCACTTGTGTATCCTCAAGATCAATGAGACCATAAATTATTTATAATTTTAAATAAAGAAAACACACTAATCCCAAGAGTAAGAAAAAGGCATTTTTACATTTCAAAAGGAAAAAGAATGAAGGAAAGCCATGAAGGACTCTTTTGATATTGCTTTTTATGGGCTCCTCAATTAAAATAGAAAACACTAAAGCATTTTCAGGAAACATTATCAAGAAACATTGTATTCTTACATAACCAAATGGTTACTCTTCTTTCTGTTTCTTTTTATCTATTACAATGTGAACTTTATAAAAAGAACAGGCAGCCTTTAAAATTCATATTTATTTAAAATTAATTTATCTGTGACCTTTAGGCAAGGAGGAACTAATTTCTTTTATTACCTTTTGATAATATCTGATTTAGTCTTATTCTCTGATAAAAATGAAATTTAATGCAGAGTCATGCAAAAAATAAAGAAGGTGGGAACATGCACAAAATTAACAATGCCATCTCTGTAATACTCTTCCTTGTAACATTTCAATTCTCTTTGCTTTAGACATCCCAGTCTTTATTACTTTTGCTATTTAAATCAGGAAGACAAATAATGGAAGGAAACTGGAAACCCTGTTAGAAAACATATGTTTCAGGGCCTCACAGAACTGGATAATTTGTTAGAGTTCTCTAGGGTAATCAGCTACAGATTATCACCACTTGCTTTTTTCTTGCATATCTTGGGAATTTCTGGTATAAACCTTAATAATTTAATCTTCACACAAAAAGAAAGGGACAAAAGAAACAGTGTTCTAAAATATGACCCAGTGTATTTTCTAAGTTCTGGAAGAGATCTATAAGAAACCTTTAACATTTTTTTTTTTTTTAATCACTGCAAATTTTTTGCAGACCTTTCCCTCATTCTTTTCATTTTTGTTGATTAACAAATTGTCATTTGGGCATAGATCTTGTTCTCTCCAATGACTTAGCAGTCCTGCCAGTGTGGGCTATGCCTACGTCTCTCTGGACCCTTCAGCAACAACAATCCTGCAAATAAGCCATCACAACCTTCCTATGTAACCTTTAAAAGTGAGCTAAAGCACTTTGTTATCATTTTTTCATTCCTTTTTCTTTCTAACAGAACAACTTGAGTTCATGAAATTTTCCTTTTTTTTTTGTTCAGCTTTTAACATTGACTGCTGTAATAGGAGTTTATTAAAGCTCATTAAAGATGCCAGTCTGCATCTTTTTAACCAGCTATTTACAGTCAGAATGAGAGCTGGAAATTAGCATAATACAAGGGAATTATGGCTAAATATCATGCACTAAGTGTTCTTTCTTCTGATTTCCCTGGAAGCTTTAACATGTTCCAAGCAATTCAGGTGCAACTACACTGCATTATCTTCATGAAAAGAAGCGAGCAGAGTGTCTGTGAAATGGCTTAATAAAGATGCAAAACAGAGTTGCCTTGTCCTGACAAGTGTTCTCAGAATATATCCCCATTATATGGTTTTAGATGGTTTTGTCTGTTAAAGGGTCACAAGACCCCATTACAGAGTGTGCTGAATTCTTACCTGTCTCATTGACCTACAACTACAGAAAGGTTGATTTTGCTGAAGAAAGAGTGAAGATCCTTTTCCCTAACTGATACATATTTGCCTGTCTGAAATAAGACAAGTTTAGAATCTGAGAAAGGATGAGAATTTTTCAAGCAGGTGATTACTCAGTAAATAGTGAGTTTGAAGACTTGTGCAAAAGGACCAAATCAGGGACATGGGTGAAGAACTGCATTAGTTGAAGTAAAAAAAGATTCAAACAATTTTATGAAAAGTACAGCTTAACACGTCTTGAATCCTCTGTGAGGATCCTGGCAGTGGATCCCATGATCCCATCTGTCAGCACCACACTTCAGAATAGAGGACAGCTTGCTTCTAACAATGATGCATTTCTTCTGAAGCACAGAGTCCTTGCCCTCCTCAGCACTTCAGAACAAGGAAGGACTCAATGTTCAAACTGAAGTTCCCTCTTCATTTTCATAAGGTGAGTCTCTCAGGGAGTCTTTGTATTGGTGCTGTCAATGTTAATACTGTACCTGCTTCATGACTGAATGGAGGGTGCTAGCTTACCTGGAAGCCAGTCTAGCGAATATATCCAGAGCTAACTGATGCTTCAGGGAGCAATTTCAACTTTACAAAAAGGTACTCTCAGACATACAGTAATCATCATCTTGGAAAAAAAACCCCACAAACCCAAGCATTGATTGTCTGCAGAGCAGCTGTTTGAAAAAACAATTATAAGCAATAACGGTAACAAAGAACAGCACTGCTGTTTGTAGAGTAGAAGGAAGAGAATTCAAAATGAATTAATATAACTAATTAGTTGCAGCAACCCTTATGAAAAATCTGCTTTCTAATTCTGGAGAACCTGTGATCCACTAAGAGAGAAGCATATGCTCTATTTCAAGCTGCATATAATCTAATGGATAGCTATAATTAAATTCCTTCAACAGAATAAGGAACAGTATCAGACAATATGTACTGTAAGACAGGCAAGTTATTTATTTTGTCAGCAGTTGGAACGTACAGCTGCTCATGTTACTTAGTATTTCACACTCTTCATTACATTTATTTGCTTCCTTACAAACTGGTATGAAGTGTTCCCTCTCTTTCCAGTCAAATAAATCACAAACCGTAGATATCACAAACATGATACAGAAATAGGAGTTGCACACAAATAGGATACAAGGATGAGAGGGAGGGGAGACAGAAAGAGGCGCTTATTCTTAAAGATTTAAACCAAATTTTGCTGAGAAAGAGGATCTGAAGGCTTGGAAGCCTGTGCTGCATGTTGTGTACTCAGTAATGTCCTCTCGGTTTAATATTTGCCAGGCAAATCACAAAGCCCTCTCAGGCTACAGCAGCATATAATCTCCTTGAATGTCTTCCTGAGCTCCTGACTCCGGAACGCATAGATAAGTGGATCGATGATGGAATTGCACATGATGAGGATGAGGTAAAAGTTAAAGTGGGACATGAAGCACACACAGTAAGGGTTGTAGGGGCAGGAGATGTAGAAAATCAGGTGCAGGAAAAATGGAGCCCAGCACACAACAAAAACTCCAATCAGGATGGTGAGAGTGATGGCTCCTTTCATGTTGGCCCCTTGGCGGACAGGGCCAGTCCCTGGAAGAACAGCAATCTTTTTGATGTGCATCCGAGCCAACATAAACATGTGGACATAGAGGGATGCCATGAGAATGAGCATAGTGAAGAACATGCTAATAAGGCAGATAATGACAACGCTGCTATCAGAGTAAATGATGAACAAAATGCCTGAGACTGTGCAAGCAGCCCAGATGCATGTGATGATGACTCCTACGCGTTTCACTGTCATGATATTATGGTACTGGAGGGCGTAAAATATAGTAAAGTACCTGTCCACAGCTATTGAGAGGAGGCTGCAAATTGATGCAAGCAAGGAACTGCAAATCACTGAGTCAATGACATTGTCAATGTTTATGGTAAAGCTCTGTGCATCTGTGTCTGTATTGTTTAGCAAAGTGATGACGATAGTTTCTGATCCATTAGATACACTCACTAGCATATCAGCCACTGCCAGGCTGCAGATGAAGAAGTACATGGGTGAGTGGAGGTTCTTGTTCTTGGCTATCGCCACAATGACCAGGACGTTCTCCAGCAAGCTGATGATGCCCAGAGTCACAAACACTTCAGGGGACACAAAGAGTTGCTCATAGCAGCCTCCTGAGGAGTGGCCTTTTGCATTGGGCTGGATGGCACCTCCATGTAGTCCACGGCTGTGGTTCCAGAAATGGAGAGGCTGGAGTGTCCCATGGTGCTGAGTGAAATTCATCTTATGGAGATCCTCTTTCAGCTTCCTGCTTTTAAAACTCCTGTTCCTTTTGCATTCCTTTGAAAATCTTCTTTGGCTTTTCAGCCTGGGAAGAAAAGAAAAATAAGCCAGTGCTGAGGCAGGCAGCAGCTCAGAACATTTTAACTGCTGTTACAAAATAAGCAGAGCTCAGAAATACTGGTTTACTCTCTCACAGATGCAGTTTCTTATCATCACATTTACCTTGGTGATCTATGTCACAGAGTCCCAACAATCTGCAAGTTTGCATCAGATTCTCCCCTATGGTCAGTTCCTGTTCAGTTCACTGATATGCTGCAAAGCTTTTTTTTTTCTGTTAAGAGAAGCAAACACAAAATGCCCAAGTGACTGCTGCAGAGCAGAAACTAATTTCAAACTGCAAGCACCAGTCTCGCTGCCAGACAGCGCATGCTGGCTGGCTGTTTTATGCTGTGTGAAGGAGAAAAATACTCAGGGCACTCTCCGCCTCTGCTTTGCCTTCCAGCCAATGGTGTTCAGGAGCTGCAGAAAGTCTAGGGGCTGCTGAGCCTCTCTGAAACATCACGTGGCACAGTAGATTCACATGCAGCATGAACTACCAGAAGCTACTAGGAAGCAGATGCATTACCAGAGATTCATTTCCCTTCTTTAACTTCTCAGAATAGTATTTTAATGCTGATTTTAGTTAGCAATCTCACAGAACTGAACTAGCAGTCTTGCAGAAATCCTGCAGCTGCACTGATAGCTATTTATTTTTCAGACTGTGATTTACTTGCCCTTTCTGTGGCACAAAATTGCTCTGCTTTGTATATGTGGCAAAATAGGAAAAGGACAAGGAAGCAAGATAATTACTTCCTCTTGGTTCTGTGTCTCAGCTCTCCATTGCATTGCTAACTTTTCCATGCCTTGGTTGTCCGTTTGAAAGACGACGTTGCAAGGTTGTGTTATACTTTCTAAGCTCCTTATAATTTTTAGGAAATTGAGACCATCTAAGAACCAAAACCAGAACAAGTCACAAATGGCTTAATAAATTGTCCCAAAAAAGTACTTTTTCCCAGGTAATAGTCATCTTCATCATCTTGTTTCCCAGAAGGAAAAGATGATAGAGTTGATTGCAGAAGTCCCGTTGCCATCAGAATTAAGATGTTTGGCAGAAATGGAAGTCAGTATTTAGAACAGATGAAGGAAAGCAACAGGAGACAAAGTTGCATGCAACCTGCGAGAAATGGGGCTCATATTGTATGACAGTAATGACACAAAGGCATCAGTAAATGTCCATCTGGAGGGATGTCCCTGTGCTTACCTGGCATGAGCTGGAAGTCAGCTTGTATGCAGTCTGCCAGGGAAAGCCCTTGAGAAGAAGGAGGAAAAGAATGCCAAATAAATATAAAGAGACAGTGACAAAAGTTATTTTGCTGTTTGCTCTTCAAGCATTGGAATTGAGTGTTGAAAAACAAATATACTGAACAAAGGCTAAAATTCAGGTGGATTTTGAAGCTATAGGAAAGTAATTTAGTGTACTTGAGAACAATGTTTGCAAGGAAGTTGTTTAAATTAACATTTCTCATCAACTACCAGTAAGGCCATGGAGAGCTCTGTATGTGATGCAAGAGTCTATTTTCTTCAACCTCTTTTCACCCTTTATGCCTTAGCTGGTTTTAAAATGAAGAGCTATAAAGAGATATAGGAATGCAGCATGCCCATGGAAGCACAACTATCTGCATTCAACATCCCAGCACCAGAGTGAAACATTTTACTTTCATATTTGGATTTGCTGTGGATCTATGGTTATGAAGATCTATATCAGAATAAAAGCTTCAGGCAGTTATGTCTGGACCTTTTCCCAGCCAGATGGCTTCATAAAGTTGAAATATAAATATACAAGACAAACAAAATAACTTGCAGCACAGGAAATACCACAGTTACCACTGTGGAAAACAGCATTCACCAGCAGCATCCTTGCAATGAAAGAATAGCTTGCTGGTGAGAGGATGAGATTTACTTTCCTATCAAGACATAATCTAGCCAGAATTCAAAAGGATTTCTTATCTAGTTACTGATCCCTGGGCCAGTATACACTGAATTGCTGCCACAGACTGAACTTGCCCACCTAACCCTTAAGAACATAGCTACAATGTGAGAGTAGTGAGAAAATTTATATAAAGACTGATGTGGGAGAGCAGCATCTCCCCAGACAAGGTATTTTTCTGCACCTGCAGCCAGAAATGTGTCATCTTCAAGTCATCTTCTCCCAGGGAAGCAGCCATTTAGCATCCCTTCCTTCATGACCCCCCTCCATACTGGAATACCACAGCACAGGGAGCTCTCCCCTTCACCTGCTTAGGTGGAGCTGGAGCAGGAGAGGCTGGCAAGAAGAGAAACTACCTCCAGAAGACACAGCCCCATTTGCTCCACCTGTCTGTCTATCCCTCTTCTGGCCCCTCCCTTTCTCTGCACATCACCTCCTGCACCACCAAGTACTTTCTGCCTGCAGCCTAGCCCAGCTTTTGAATGTGGGGGCATTACTAACATCTCTTTTTTGGAAAAGGCTGAACTTTCTGTGTGGCTTCATCTGATTGTTATATGGCCCTTTGAGCACAGAATTACATGCTGGCTTGTCCTAGTGGAAGGTCAGAATCTAATAGCAATTTCTGGGAAATGTTTTTGTCTGTGACTCCAAGAGCACTGTTTACTCCAATGAAAAAGACCTTTAATGCCATCTCATCTGTGGTCCTTCTGTTCACTTCTATACACATGCTTCCATAGGTTTTTGTTTTCTATGATACAAACCCAATTCCTTATTGATTGGATTTGATGTTGAGGAAAAATTACTCACTCTGTATTTTTGTTGCTATTTTATCATAGTCTCCTATAATTTACTTTAAAATAGAAGAAATATTTGTTTTCTACCTCTGCATTAGCAACCCTACTTAGATATTAAATATATACATATATAAAAACCTTTTTAACAGCATCTTTTATTCTCCATCATGCCCATTTTGTAGGCCCATTTATTCTCCATCATGCCCATTTTACAGACATCTCGTTCTGTTTACTCATTCAGTAAATGGGATGAACACAGCTGCTTAATATCCAAACTAATAGAACAGTTTTTTCCCCTGTGCACCACACGAAGAGGAAAACAAATGCTTTCTATTGATAGTGGTCTTTTGTAAATTTCCCATTAAGGGGACTTTGTGAAATGGGATTTCACACACAGACAAGGGGAGAAAAAAACAGTGCAGGACCTAGACAGTGAGATGTCCATTCATCTTGCTGCTGTGCAAACTTCTCCGCATCTTTTTGTTACTCCAGTGATCCTTATCCCTATGGGGCATCTTACTAAGAGCTGTTGGGAAGGGCATAAGTGACAAACGGAGTAAACTGGGAGAAATAATGGGGAGACTAAGAAGAAGAAAGTGCAAGTCTTTTTTTTCTTTCGGTTAAGCCACTGTGACTTAATTTGGGACAGGAAAGAAGCAATTAACCTGTATGTCAGACAAGCCTGTGAAAGATCTGAAAGGTTTTTTGAGAAATTTATCATTGTAAAGTCAAGCTGTCATTGGCTTAAGCGGGAGAGGCAATTGTGGGATCATGGAATTGAAGATGAAAAAGAAAAGAAAGAATAACTTAAAAACCTTGCCAGCTACTACTCAAATCTATATTTTAAAGTAAGAAATTGAAAGATCAAGCTCCCAGTAAATCAGTGTTACAAACAAAAATAGCACCTATGAAAATGTTCTTCATGTCTGTTATTATTGCTAAGGCAGAGACCAGCTCTAGTGGGAGTTATCCTGAAGTAAGAGCTGCTCCCTGTCTCAGCTGTACCTGACTCCATGGTGAACTGTGAGCCTCTCCACAGTGCAGAACAGAATAATAATCAGCTGGTCATCTCATGCCCTGGGGCTTTCCTTTCCTGGTACATCCTGGTTGCATTGTTAGTCTCAAGCCCTGGTGGGCAAAATGGTTGACTTGCTTTTTATTGCCTTCACCTCTTCTTGAACTTTGAGAAGATGATGTCTTATTCTTCTGTAATGTGTCCACTTGGCTTAAAAAATACTTCCTGTGGTACACAATGAATTGATTTGATGCCTATTTTGGCCCATTTGGGGTTTTTAAATTATTTATCTACTGAGATTGCTCAGTTCAGGATCTATCCACGCCCCCTCTTGACTTCCCACTCCACACAGATATGATAGCATTATTGGCTAGAAAATACTCAAATCATATTCTGTTTCTCTGGTTTTCAGATTTCAGCTCTTTAAATTTTACATTTCTTACTTTATTTGAATGTTCCCAAGATGTTTCTGTTGTTGTGCAGAATTTTATGATGCACAATGTGTTTGACTGAACTAAATAACAGTTCCTAACACTTTTTGTCATACTGGATTATGACATTATTAATTATCTATACATAACATAATACAATGCATATTTTTAAATGTAATTATATAATTTATTTTAATAATTAGTACTTATTATTTAATTGTATACTTAGTATTGGAGTTCTGTAATGAAACAGCAAATCAGAGCTCTGATAGTTTTTCAGCACTCATCTGTGCTAATGGAACTGCCAAGAGAATTTCTGTCACTTGATAAAGTTCAGCATAACAATTTTATGTCACTCTCAGTACTTCAGCACATTTCTTTCAGAGATGAGGTTTGCATAAAATCAAGAGTGGTGCCATCACTTTCAGTCTTCTCATTTCCTCCAGGCAGGCACTTACCTTGCTCTGTAAGCTTAAAATCTAACAGGAATTTGTGATTCAACTTGTGATGCTACATGTCTTACAATCACTGTAGCTTGATTAGTTTTTACTTCTGACTGAATCAATTCCCTTTTGTCCACATTAATTGAAAACTCATGTAGAGTCTGCACTCTTGTAATAGCATTTCCACCTTAATCCTAGATGCCTATTCAAGCATCAATTCCTAGTAGATTTTTTTCCCTCATCTGTCCTGGTTTCCCTGAGACAGAATCCTAGACCAGCCCCGCTCTGCAGGCCATGAGTAGTTTTGTGGACTTTGGTACTGCTAGAATGAAGTTAAATTTTCAGTGGAAAGTTTCAGTCACAAAATGCTAATTTGAATAAATCATAGTATTCCATAGGAACTACTGATTTGTTTTGGAAAAAAAAATGTGTTCTGGGGTTTTCTTTCTTAAAATGGAACTTTAATATTTACTTGAATGCCCATATCACATTTTGCAATATTAAAACTGCTGATATATTTTTCTCCCCCTTGGAAGTGTCATAAATAACCTATTTTGTGATGCTTTAGCTTAAAGCAAGCCATAACTGTGAAAACTTCCTTTTCAAGCCTGAAGCCAGGTTGATATTTCATCAGGAATTATCTGCGTATCTTTCACCATCATATGTTCAGTGAACGATGCAAGTCATGCCTCATTTCTGTTTTCTCTCTCATCCTTGTTGCTCTACGAAAGCAATTTACTTACATAAGTGGTTTTGTGTGGATTTGTTTTGTGGTTCTTTTTCATTTGGGGGAGAATTTTTTTTTTATGACTCACCTTAACTCTGCCATTCAGAAGTCACAAATGGGTGACATTCTTTCCTCTTAGTTTGTATATGGGTAGTGGTGGGGGGCACATTGATATCATTATTCCTCATACACCTTTGGATGTCTGGCCCAGCTTTAAATATCTTCATTTATCATGAGTCTGTAATTCTACTTGGCGTTCTATTTCTTTAGAGTGAGTAAAGTTCCTTCCCTAATATTTATCTTCAGTATTCCCTGCAGGAACTTTGCTTCATGGCATTGTTCTGCCCACAGTGACTAATTACAATGGTCATAATCTGTGCACAACAGCATTTTTATATATTTTTACATGGATATGTCTGTCCTTTCTGTAGACTGAATGTTCCCAGTTTGATCAACCTTTGATCACATTTGATTCTATTCTCTGCTTTCTCTTTTATTCAGGTGCAAGTGGCACTCAGAAAGAAATACCCTTCCAAACGTGAAGTTGGACCATGCAGCACAGGGTAGAAGAATTCCAGTTGCAAGAGCTATTTGAATACCTAGAATTTCTACCCCAAAAGTATCATCAGTGTTTTTTAATGACTATTATTTTTCCTCAGATTGAGATGAAAGACATTAAAATACTGAATGTGTGGGTGGAATTGAAACTTCTGGAAAACATACGGTTGGGAGTATGAAAAGGTAGCCCTGCAATGTCTCATGCAGATTTATTGAAGTAAGAGACTCTTCTTTGTGCCTGGGCTTGGTAGAATGTGCTCTGTTCAAAACCTGTCCTATATGTCCATATTAGTAAAAGTCATCATTCAAGTGCTTTAGGCCACTTTCCTATTTCTGAATTGTGTCTACCAGTCAGACTACATCACTTGCACTGACTTGATAGCTTTAATAACCAGTAATATCTAAAAGATACAGATATTGCCAGGAATGAACATCAAGCCATAAACAACTCTGCCTTTGCTTCACTGCAGGCAGGACCAGCAATAACAAACGTGTCCTTCTGGGAACTGAGCCTTCCCCTCTTGGTTTCTTGACTCAGAAAATAGAAAATACACCTTGAGCTGTCCCACAGAATTAAGGAAAATGATTCACACAGGAGATCTTGTAGGGAACCAATGTTGGGGGGCCTGAGATGGGGACAGGGTGGTGGGGATGTTCCTCCCTGAGCTTTAGATACAGTGGGACATGTGGCCAATCTCTCACTGCTTTCCTCTTCTTGTTGGAAAATGTAACTGAGTACCTGCAAAAGTCTTTGTATGATGTATCAAATAAAATTCAGATGTCTGCCTAAAGGAGGTAGTTTCTAGCAGTTAGGATTTTCTCATTTTCATCATTCAGAAGGATTCAGGTACCTATGTGAATCTGTGGTTAATAAAAAGAAAAAGCTCTGTAGATACTAATCTAAAGATGATTTGTTTCTTGAGTTTTCATCATCTTGCTGAAATCAATGTAGCCCCGAGTGTAAAAAAAGACAAATGTGCTCATATGAACCATACCTTCATGGAACCATAGTTTTATATAACCTTAGCTAATGAAGAGCCTGTTCTGATTTTGAGGTGAATTATTGTAAAGTATTTGTTTTGCTTCACAGAGAAAGAAACCCTCTATGTGGTAGGAATTTGCGTTCTACAGTATTTTAATGAAAAATTTAAGAGCATACTTCTGTCCCCACTCAACCTTTGTTATATCCCCAGTAGGGAAAGTTCTGAGTAAGACAGGCAATAGATATTTCTTCAGAGTCACCACCACCTCGTCTCTGCTGAGGAGACCAGCTCCACTGTAGGTCAGTCCACACTGCGAAGGGAAATCGCGACAAAAGGGACCGTCAAAGAGCTCTTTTGGGGGACTTTTTGGGGTTTTCTGAAGCCCCGAAGGCAGCCTGGCGCNTTGAACTGAGAGAGGAGGTGGAAGGATTGAGAAGGATCAGAGGATGTGAAAGCAAGATAGGTTGGTGGAGCCACACTCTGAGGCAAAGGCAGCAGGAAGAGGGTCTACAAGAAGTGGAGGAGCCCCTCCCCTCCTGTCACTAGGCAGAAGGAGGGGACTTAAGGGACAAGGGGGACAGAACCATCCTCAAGTGAACTGGTGTCTGTAGCTGGTGATATCAAGCTGTTGATAACCAGTTTTTAAGTCTGGACTGTCTTTTTTTCTACGCATGGGCTGTCTGCTCTTCTCTTATCCTTGCCTTCCTGCTCTGTTTTTTCCATTGATATCTCTCCTCTTTTTTTTTTTTTTAATCCAAACCAGCTTTTGCACCCAGAATAAAAATCACTGGGGGGTTTAATCTGGGGAATTATGGTTACTTTGCTGGCCTATTCAGATAAGGCATATAAGGTTAAAGAATGCTGAGAGCTGCTGGAAAATCCTTAACACAGAGGATTATTTCCAGGTGCCTTTGCTGAGCTGCCCTTAAATGAGAATATTTTATCTTACAGCTGTAAATATTCACATGCCCTCCTTAGGCTAGGAACACTCCTGGGGTTCCTGGTGTATGAAATCTGTATGCTCTGGCAAGTGAACTGCAGGTGTTGGGAGAAGCAGCAGCAGATGTAGCCATCTGTATTGGGAAGCAGTCTATTCAGGTGGAGTCTGATGTGCTCTTCCAGAACAAGTTCACATTCACGCTATCTTAGAGAAAAATAGCCCCTCTGTGCTTTTCCCCCTCTATAATCAAGGAGGTAGTTTCTGGGTTTTTTAATTAGTAGAATCATGGAATGGTTCGGGTTGAAAGGGAACTTAAAGATCATCTAGTTTGACCCCCACTGCCATGGGCAGGGACAGTTTCCACTAGACCAGATTGCTCAAAGTCCCATCCAACCTGGTCTTCAGCACATCCAGTGCTGGAGTATCCACAACCTCACTGGGCAACCTGTTCCAGTGACTCACCACCCTCATAAGGAAAAACTTTAAGAATAAAATGTTGTCCCTTCTACTTAGGTAGATTGTGATCTCAAACTTTTCCTTTTATTGCTGAGGTGGGTAAGGGCTGAGGAAACAGTCATCTATTTCTAAGCAGCCATAGCAAGTCCTTTTCTGTTGGTAAAGTATGAAATGTTTCAGAAAATCAGACAGCTAATAATAAACCTTAAAAATCTCCTACCTCAACAGAGCCAATATGAAACTTCATTCAGTTTTGAGCTAAATTCTTTGTCAGTGTGCTACAGCCTATGACATACGAAGGCATTTTGTTGGCATAAAAGGATTTCAAGAAATGGTATAAACATGTTTTCATGTTTACCCACCCTCACTTGTCTTTTACACTAGCAAATACTCCAGCTCCTGCAGTTATTCTGTGGGCTGTATTGCATGCTCTGAAGTGCAGTGGGCATCCTCCTGTAAGGAACGGGATGATCAGCTGGTTTGTCTCAATCATCCATGAGGAACAGTTGCCATGGCAACTGTAGACGTTGTGGCTGGGAGAAGGAGCCTTGTGGAGACTGGGAGACTCTCTCCTGTCCCCTTAAGTTACAGGAATATTAACTTTGCCTCATTGACCACAAAATGCATATAATGAGTAACTCCCACTTATATGGAGATGAGCATTAAGGTGAAGGTGCTAGCTACAGGTGCTAGATACAGGTCTCCAACTAGTCTCTGCCCCATTGACAACTACTCTCTGGCTTCTATCCTGCAGCCAGTTCACAATCCACCTCACTGCCCAATCGTCCAGACCACACTTAAGGGACCCATGGTCTCCCTCTCTCCCTTCCCCTTCACCCCCACATTTCTCCCCATCATTTAAGTATCTGCTACCAAGCCCAGTTGTGAAATAAAGATTATGGACCTAAGGCGTTGTTTGCCTTGTATTCTGATAAAGGAAATAAAAAATCTGAGTCACGTCTCCCTGCCTTGTAGATGGGACATGACACCTCCTTCTGTACTTGTCATAAATTCATTTTGTACCTCATTCTTGAAGGCTAGTGATTAATTATCACCTCCCATTTCAATTTTGTACACTACTACTGAAAGTTTTCCTTGAGTTACTGGCATTGTGTTTGGTCAGCAGCAATATGCAATAAATTTCAGGGAGCTGGGAAGAGAAGTAGAAGGTGGAAAAGCTTCGAACAAAGAAATGTGCTTCAAATTAGGTTTATGACTGGTTTTGTTACCATAGCGATGTAATACCATAGCAATGTAATACCACAGCAAAACTCTCTACAGACATTGTTCCAAATATCCTACCTTCATGGTTTCTCAGGGACATTGAAAGACCCATCCACAGTATTTTTCCTTGCCAAATCCCAGAGTGTTGGAGTTAGGGAGAAGGGAAATTCAACTTGTGTGTTATCTTTTGGTGTTTCTTTTTTGTAGGTGTCTCTCTCTAAAACATTTTATCACTGTTCATAGCTATATACATGCTTTAATTTCATCCTACAAGTATTGCTGGCATAAATATGTAAAAATGTACTGAAATAAAGTAGAAGGGGATAAAACCATGAGAGGAAACTGCTCATATGACAGATACAAGTGCCAGGGAACTGAGATATGATTGTAGACTATGTCAGATGCAGTTAGACCAATCTGAAGGTGCTAAAGAAATTCAATGGACAGTTACAAGTGTTGGCAAGGTCCTCCAAACAAAAGAGGGCTTTAGACACGTCAGTACAAACTTAGTTACTCACCAAATCCGAGGTCAAAAGATAATGATCACCTAAAAGGTTAGGGAGAAATTGACAGTCTGGGAGGACATCTTGAAAAGGGAAGAGAAAATCAGGAAAGGCTGGAGTTGTCCCAGCACAGATGGATAGAGCAGACCAGACAAGCAGAGACAAGCTGGTGACCGGGTTCAGCTTGCTGGTTGGATTGAGTTACTCTCAGAGAATTGTCTGTGGAAAAGTTGTGCATCAGTGAAAAGAGGTGGTTATCAATGGAGCCATTTAGGAGCCTATGGTTCTTTCAAAGGAAGAACTGCAGGATAACATAGCTCTGTCATCATTCAAAGCCTTTGGCTTCAGAGCACCTTATACTAGCCCAATCTTTGTTTGCTAATTTGTTGTAGATGAGAATGCATAGGTGTTAGTGATTCAGCTTATTGCAATTAAAAGTACCATAAATGCTAGTCCCACTGTGTTAAACTACTGTTCCTCACTAACAAACTGTTACTGACTTGTCATCTGTACAGCCATTTGTGTTCTTCCATTGCACTGAGGTTTGGTCCTTTCCTTATTCTTTTTTAGGCATCCATCTGTGAACCTAACTACTTTCCTCTGCCATATTTCCCTGCTTTGAGGGTGGTAGTAATAATATTGACTCCAGTAAGAGAAATGGAAAATGCCAAACTTTCTTCTTTATACTTCATGGTTAAAAAAAATGAGACCTACAAAAAGTCTCCATGCTAGGCTGTTAACAAGAGTTGCTCTTATAATTTCCATGATACCTAAAACTTATAGCTGCTCTCAGGCAATGAAATGAATGTTTTATTTGCAGGCTTACAAAATAAAAATTGGATTGCTATTAAGACCATGAAGCTGCCATTGTCTCGTCTCCACTTTTACAACACTTAAAGTGAGTTAAGGTTTTTTTAATAGTATTTGTTTTTTAGAAAATTACTGTAAATACCCTGATTTTCAGCTCTAAGACAGACCTAGTAAAAACACATGGACAATGCCTGATTTCAGAGCTGTACAAAGACCACTGTTAGATGCTCAGTGCAACAGCACCCTCTGCATCCTATGACTTTTAAGCACATCTAAATACATCCCTCATCCTGTGTCAGGCAACAATATTATTGATACACTTTCTGGGCATCTACTGGACTTTTAGTCTGACCTCCAGTGACACACCAAGATTAAAAGCAAGTTATAAACATCAGAGTAATTAAAAGCACAGACAACAGAGTAAAAAGGAGCATGAGTTCACCACTGGGAGGCTGTTATCTTTCTTTCTTCCAGAAAAACAATTATCCAGGCAAAGGAGTTGAGACAAGATCATTCATGTTGACTTCAGTAAAGGATTTGGTGTGATGTTTTGTGAAAAGTTTCTAATTTAGACAAGATGACAAGTAGTACAGGTACTTGGACAAAGGGTCAAAGGAGACACAACAGTGGGTTTTGCTGAAATTCAAATAGGATGCTGGAGGACAGTTAACTGAGGAATTAAGTGTGTATAGTAGTCATTTACAACATAGGGACACAGGAGGAACATGGAGGGGGGAGAGGCAAATGTAGTGCTAGGTTATATGGCTCCCTCCCAGCTTCTGGTGAAAATGAACCCTACCCTAGCCAAACCAGGACAGTCAGTTTTTTATTAGATTATGAAATTTATATTTTCATGTTAAAATAAATTTTCCTACTTGCCACAAGCTCTTTGGTTTTATTTTTTATAAACCAGAGAACACTTTCTTTTGACTTTACTCTGAATTGCTCTGAATAAGAATCTTCAAAATTTACCATTTACATGAGTGTGGGGAAATCAACTTCTTTGTTATTCCCTCTTAGTGAAGTTAGTGTTTCACTTACTCTGTGCTTTTTTTTTTTTTTTGCAGGGAGAGTAAAGAACAAAATCTCATGACCCTAAAAAGGACAGAGAAGGCATTGAAGTTTTCAGCTCATTTTTCTGACCCACTGATTTTTCTTACAGGTAGTAGAAGAACCCTTCAAAGAGAGCAGCTGTAGCTGTTGCCAGTGTTTTCTTCTCTAGTAATACCTTTACCATAAGTGGAGCTTTTAATTGAAGGGTAAATAGCAAGACTTCTCTTCTGTAAAGAAATATTCTGTGACTAGAAGTATTCTGAAGTGATCAAGCTCTACAAAACTCAGTTGCACGTATTTTCATCTTTGAGGACAACTAAATAAGGTGCTACACTTAAAGTTCTACTGCTCTAGCCTTGATATTATTTCACTGATATATGGGCTTGTGTTGCCATAACTTTATTGACAGGGAAGGGTGTAACTTGCATCAGTCTAAAGAACTTTTACGCTTGTGTATTTGCAGTCACATCAGGGCTTTTCCCAACTCAATTATTTCAATGTAGACAATTTTCCCATTGTGTACATATATACATACCTGAATATAAAGAACTAAGAGAAATAATTAACACAATTTGTTATTGTTTTTCCCTGTGTTTTGGGTAATTGCATTAGTCTTTATGAAGGGCTTGAGATCTTTGCTTTGTTCTAAGGCATAAAATGGTCTGCATTTTGAACAAGCTAGAGGAGAAAAAAAAAAAAAAGAGAAAGGAGCAGAAATAAACAGTGGTAATACTGACGTGCACACATCACTCTTCTACACCCACTTATTTTCCAACTAACTCCATTACTGAGTATGTGATAGGTGCAGAAACCTTTCTGATAGCTTAAACAAACACATGGCAATGGAATATTTTTGGAATCATATTCATGACAAACTCTCTCTTTTTAAATTACATGTTGGCATTGCTTAGATAAGTGGCATGTCTGCAATGGTGCATAGGAAATAGGTGGCTGAGAGGGTTCACAGCATATTCAGTGCCAAGATGCTCTTTTCATTTTTGCACGAATATTCTAGTCCATAAAAATTAATTTAGTTTTTTAGTGTCTGCATTTTATTTCTGTAACTTGGACGACACCTAGTCCTTGAATGGCTTAAGAAATATATACTCATGGTCCTGGGATTGCTTGCAGCTGCCTGCATCAAAACAGACAGTTTTCCAGCAGCTAAACAGCTTTTAATGAATGCATTGAGTGTCTGTTGTAGTGTCTGTTGACAATTCCTCCTTTGTCATTTAAAGTTATGTGTATTTTATTAGAAAAATACTCTCCTGGTGTTTCATTACAGTGATTTATGAAAGATGTGAGTGTCTGTGACAAATACACAGCTCCAGATTACAGCTATCACAAAGTTTGTGCACACTCAAATTCAGAAGTTTTGGGAATGTGACAGTGCACTTTATTTTAAATCTAATCCATCGGTAAATAAAACTGAAGAGATTAATCTTCTTTGGCCGTGTGTCGTTTGGGGTTATTCCCTGCAGGCAGCAGGGCCGGCAGAGAGTTGCAATAGTGACCATTTTCTTTATTTGAAAGGAAAGGCTCGGTGCAGGCGTGCTGGTCCTGTTTACAGGGCTCTCCTGCACCTCCTGCGAGCTCCCACATGGTGGCAGAGGCAATTCACACTAACAAGTTTCACCCGGCTTCAGGTGGAAGAAAACCTGGCAATTTTACATCTGGAAACGTCCTGCTGACTAGTTATGGGATTGTGGGGGGTGTGCAGGGCTCTGTCTTCGAATGCCCTCCTCCCTCTGCCTTCTGGACACTCCAGGTTCTCCTTGCAGGCATATAATGCCAGTGTTAGCTTTCTTTGGGCAAATTTGGTTCCAAAAATGAAATGTTAGCACTGCTTTCTATACAGCACCAAATTTTCCTTTCTCTCTGTTAAAGGTTTTAAACCTTAGCTGCTTTCTTACACTTTGCTTTGTTGCTCTGTGAATAATGACTGCAAGCAACCTGTAAAAGAAGTGAGAGTAGGAACTTCTGTAAAATTCTAGCAGATGAAGAGAAAATTTACCTCTACTCCTCTCAAAGTTGGGGTGTAGGAGAGGCATGGATGTGTTGAATGTAATCTCAAAAGACCTCACGTCAATAGAGGCTGGTGTTGATTCACTCCTTTGCAATGTTGCTGTGTAGGGATGCTGTAGCATGAAGCAAATGTGGCACACTGCCAATCCCGAGTGTATTTTGTGCCTCTGTCTGCAGCCATCCTGCAATGGTGAAGATCTTAAGGCTTGAGAACATATAAATTCTTTTTCTGTATCTTTCTCAGCAGTGGGAAAAGAAGGATTGATGTACAGAAAGAGAGTGTCACCAAGAAGTAAAACTGGAGCTCCCGAGAGACTTTCTTTTGGACTCTATGATCTTAAACCCCAGGTCTGGTTTCCACCACAGTACCTATGAGGGCAATTTGAGAATGGGTTGTGAAATTTATGACATTGTCTCGTGCTGTACGAAGTGCCAATAAAAAAACAGACTGAAAATCTCTGCACCAGTCCTTGGAGTGAGAAATGCCTCATCCTTTTCCTGTATCGCCTCTTTTCTCTGTAGTCCTTATCTTTAGCAAATAAATGGGAAGGTAGGAGATATAAGTGATTTAGCTGATAAGAAATATCTTTCTTGAGTGAGTGGGTGGGAAAACTGGTCAGAGAACTAAGAAATCAATTATACTTTTGCAGTTTTAGCTATTGTGAATGCTCAGTCTACTTGATGGAAATAGAGAAATGATGAAGTATGAGGCACATTGCATACATACAGGTAATGCTATGTTGTACTCAGACTTTAACATGTACCTTAATATATCTATGGTCACTTGACAGGAGGAAGAAACAGCAAATATTATAGAGCACCTTCAAATAAACTTTGAATTTTTAATTCAGGTAACTGTAAAGACAAATAATTAAGAATTTGTTTCAGTCTTTAAGCACAGACTTAAATCTAACCTTACAGGTTAATACAAAGAAGCTAAAGGTTTTACAGTTCATATGCACTGTAGATCATCTTAATGCTTTAGGGGAAATAGCCAGTTATAAAGTGACAAGTATTAAAAAGTTCATTTGAAAGTAGAAATTACTGCCTGTGCAGGGAAAAGTCTTTTGAGACTAGGTTCCTTTCAGAAACAAAGTAAACTATTAAGAAACTCAGTTTAAGTTTGACCTCTAGTTCCAATGAAAAAGAAAACTGAAATATGTTTAGAAAATATGAATCTTTAATTTTAAACGAGCTTAAAGGTAAAAAGCAGCTAAATTTAACACAGAAAAAATACAACAGAAAAAGGCATTTTTTCCTGTTACATTCAACTTAAGTGATAGTATCCAGGTTTATGGTTTAGTAACAATTCAATCTATTTTGGAAGGAAAGGACTATCATGAATAAGTTGCTAAGAAATGCTTTTTGTTTAAGAAACGGAATTAAAACTCATTTACTGATAGGGCCACTAGAAGGCCAATTAACTTGTTGCAGTGATTTAATTGAAAGGGGAAGAGAAAAGGAAGTTAAAAAGCTAAAAATAGAGAGATGGGAGAAGAAAAGGATTAAAGAGAACTAGTTAACTGCTATCTTTCTGACTTGCTTTACATTAACTATTATTTACACATCTCTGACAGCACTTTTTACACGGCTGTTTTCTTTATGACAGGCATTATTCTGTGCCTCAGAAACAGATGATAACTTTTGTACAGTGAAAGAAAAAGTGCATAAAACCAAGAGGGAGCATAATGCAATGGAAAATGCCCTTGTTCTATATAACAAATAGTTTGAGCACATTAACTGCCTGGTTCTTGTCAGATGGGATGTGGCTACCATACCTGATTCATCTAGGATCATCTAGGAATGTGCAGTTTAGATATTTCTATGTAATGAGACTGTTTATTGTGCATGCAAGGTAATTTTAAATACTTTAAAAAGAAAATAACTATGTTACTGTTCTGATGTAAGCCTAAGCACCTAAGCAGTTTAAGAACTGGCAAAAACTTTTATTCATAACAGGAAAATATGGAAAATAATAGATAATATGGAAAATACCTAGTTCCTGCTTATTTGGAATTGCTAACTCAAAAAGAGAAGTAAAACTACTCTTACTATACATATTTATAGCACTATGTTGTCTTTTGTGCTCATCCAGGAATGAGTGGACCTTTATGGCTTGGCCACCTGTCTGAAAAAGACAACCCAACAGTCTTAAATGTTCTGTGCTCTTGTACAAAAAATTGTCCAAGCTGCTTGTCCATGTTTGTTTGCAGTGTAAAGTGATGAATTTGCTCTTGGGGCAAGCATATAGTAGAGAGAATATCTGGGATGGGAGAGAATGCTTGCAAAAAAAACCCCAAATGTTGCTTTTCTCAAATGGATTAGATGTTTTATTTGTTCATTTCAGCATGAAATGGCCAACAAAAGCTACTTAACCACTTTATTATTTTCCTGCATCTCCTAATTATATGAAAGCATCAGCACTTTATTTAGGCTTTAATTAGCATAATCCAAGTACAAAGTTCAAGCCTGGGCAAGGACACAAGTATATTGATTATCTGTCCTTTCCACCAGAGTCAAAAAGCACTTCTGTGCTGCATTTATTAATATAGCATTGAAATCTATCACTGTGACTGACCTTTCTTTTCAGGCAGTCAATAGCCTTTGACCCATGTAGATAAATTACCGTAGTGAATTTGTAGGTGCTTGCTCAGACTCTTACATCAATAGTTGACCTACTGAACACTTATTCTTTTTTTCTTCCCTTTTTCCTACCAGTCATATAAAAACTGTGCACACAGATTCAGACAAATATATAAGAAGCAGGTCACAAATCACTTTGCTGTTCTCTGCTTGCACACATGGTACCTTCCTTATTTCTAACTTTTGGTGTCAGCAAAACAACCTGAAAGGAAGTGAGCAGGAATAGTTTAATCTAGACAGAACTTATGATAAGGAATATGTTATCTGTGGCTATGCAAGATACCTCTCAGATTTTATACATCCCAGTAAAATTTTCTTGGGTGATCATAGACTATAACATGGACTGAAATGTTTTGGCCTTGATTTGAATCTAAACATGACAAGGTTTAGATGTAATAGTATTAGATTGTTTTCTCTGTTCTACCAAAGACCTAGAGACCTCCCCCAAATATGGAGTCTGAATCTGGCCTTTCCCATAGATTTTGAAAGTTCAGATTTTTTTTTTTTTCCAGAGATGCAAGGCAGAATGACTACACTGTTTTGCCCTTCCTTTACACCCCCAACTCCGATATCTATTGTGGCTGTGTTTAGTTGGTTTTTTAAAAGCCATAGTGTCTAGAGTTAGAGCTGAGTCAGTCACTAGACCAATGACAGACCCTATTAACCCCTCTTCCTTCCCAAAGGGGAAAAAAAAAGGATAAGGGCAAGGGACTTCTGGATTGAAAAATAAAACTAAAACAGCTTTAATGCAATTAATAATAATAAAACAAACAGACAAACATACAAACCCAGTATTCAACCCAAGCTCCCTGATGGCAATGATGTCACCATCACTGCTGATGCTGTGAGTAGGCACTGGGAAGTCCCACACTGGGCTCAGTGGCAGACATGAACCAGGTTCAAAAACACACAGATTGGGATCAAAGGCAGAATGGACAGAGTCTTCCTCATAACAGCTATTGAAGAGAAGAGATTGCTTCTCATGATCCCTCAGCTTTATACTGAATGTGACATATATAGAATGGAATACCTCGTTGGTCAGTTTAGGGTCACCTGTCCTGTCCGCTCCTCTCCACAGGTGTGGCCTTTTACTTTCTGCACCCCTAACAAGGTACACAAGATTTATCTGTGCCCTTGGTCTGCACACTTGTCCTTGATAGTAACATCAATTATTATCACTGCTAGAAGCAGACACTGTCTGTGAAAATCTGCCATTAACTTCAGAAAGTGCAGTTAGTTAGAAGAGACTTGGCCAAAAAGTGAAATCACTGAACAGAATTAGTTCTGTTCCAGCTCAAACTAGGACAAGTAGTATGGTTTTGAAGCTAAGCCTCTCAGGGCCCTGAGAGTACTGATTGACCTTAATGGCCCTGATCATCATCACCTGGGGCCTCTACCGACCTCTGCACCTGAACCTGGGAGCTTATTTCAGCTCAGCCAGGGACCACCAGCCTTGACCTAAGCTGCAGTGTAGGTGTGCCTGTTTTTGCTCCCTGGATAGACCTTGGACTTGCATTGTAGCCCTTTTTCCTACAAAAGCTAACAAAGAAAGTATTTCTCCAGAGGTAGAGGACGTGGTAAAGGAGTCAGAATGCTGTTAATCTTATGACTGCCACTGGATACAAGAAGACTGATGAGCAATGCTAGGACATCAAGGAGATGGATATCATGCTTCTGGAGACCTATGACCACTGCTTTTTGTGTGAGAACCAATAGGTGTGCCCTACAACAGGTCTCTAGGTGGAAATGTTCCACCAAATCCACCAGATGCTTGGAAACCCTGCATCCCAGGACCAGAGACAATCCTCTGGTCTGATCCCATTCTCACTCACCACTGGGAGCTTGCTGTGGAAATGTCCTACACTGCCTTCCTGGTAGGTGCAATGTTTTTCTTTAATTGTTTTAATGGAGGAAAGGAAGGGGGGGTGTGAGGCTTCTTGTGGCTTAGGGTGTTGGACTCAGAGGAGAGAGGAACCATTGGATGTCAGATATTGATTAATTGAAAATGTTCTGTAATAGTTGCTGCAGCCATGGGATTAAGGCCACACTGCTGCTTCTATAGCACCTTCTAACCAACATATTCTCACCTCAGAGTGAGCAGGTATAAATGTTTCCACAATGAGGAGAACATCAACAGTGTTGTGGCTCTGGAGCAGGTTGAGGTTTCTTATTCTAAGCAGGTGAGAGGTAGAGTGGAAGGCTTAAAATCCTATCATCTTTTGTCATATACCAAAGATAGAGAAGAAAGAGTATCTGTGAATCAGGACAATTTCTGCCTCACCTCTGCTGAGATTATTGCTGTAAATCTGGAAGGTGGATTCTCAACATACAGCAGCTATCTGGAAACCTGCTCACTTCTTTGCACAAAGAAGCAGAGTAGAAGTTAGAAAAAGGAATCTGAAAATGGAGTGAAGTGTTGATTAAGCGAAGCAATTTGATAAGGTGACAAAGGCTAAAAAGTTGTTTTAAAAAAAGTAATCATGTTTATTATTGCATGAAAACATAATATGATGGTATAGAGTCCTGAAGATTGCAAGTAATGTTTCCTTTTGGAGGTGTGTGTTTGTCAGTACGACTGTGAAGGAGGATAATTGTACTTGCAGTAGCCAAGACAATAGTAACAAATTGTTTTAGGATTTTTTTTAACACTACACCCTACAATATTTTAGCACTTTGCAAAATCAGTGGAAACTTGCACAGTGAACTTGAATAGGCTCTGTTATGTCTGCAGGGGCTAAACCCCTCTGCTTCTTCCCTTGTTTTCCTTATCTGTGATCCCCTATCTCTTATCTCCCACAATGTTCAGTGTTGGAGGCAGTTATGTCAGAAGTTTAATTTCTTCCACCTTGAAATGAACACGAACTAACAATGCTTTTTGGGTTTTGTCGTGAAAAATATCTAATCAAATTATTCTTGTATGGATTGCTTGTAGATTATACCCCTCTGTAAGTCACAGTTTATGACATGTCAGTCCATCAGATAAATCATGAAATGCTATTATTGAGTGACTCGTGTTTAACACAGCCTTTTAGAAATGAGCATAATGGGGGCTTTTTCCCCTTGGCAAAACCCAAGTGAAGGTAATTCTTTCAGTGGGTACCTGTGGTAGGAAGTAATCATGCTTGTATGGAGTAGATATGATATGGTCACAGACACAGTACAAGTCATAGTTCATTTTATACTTCAAATATTTATGGAGGAAATAGGTCTTGTATTTGTTTAGCCTGGCAGCTAGGGAGTCCTGGGGGGATATGAGCAAACACTGCTGTCCTTTCAGATGTACTGTGCCATCTCAAGAAACCATGAGTGAGCAGCGCCTCTGCTTGTGCTGCATCTGAAAGACTATTTCTAGTAGTTGGGTACATTTGTGTGCAAGATATGACTCAAAGCAGGTCTGAAAGGCAAAGCAAATGAGAACCAATTTAGAAGAGAGAGCATTTCTTACAGGTTCACCACTGTGCCAATTGGTTTTCTTTGGAGATTTCCTATAAAAGAAATGAACAGAAGTAATTCTCACTACTAACTTAATATATTTCAAGATGTTTCTATCACAAAGTGCAGTTGGGTGTTCTAATCATAGTAAGCACTCTACAATTAGTGTTTCAAATGAATGTTTCCACTCAATAACTTGAATAAAGTTCTTAATTTACATAACTAAGTGCCAATAACAGCTTCATCTCCCTTGATCTGATTATATTCTGGTTTTATATCCACATTTCATTGGCCACCTGCCACTTTCTAAAAGATAGGAGGTAATTAGAGCCAGTGATAGTGCAGTATTGTTATACATTTTACAACACAGATGCAATTGGGTGCTATTATCATATCTGGTACAATTTTGTGGATAGTATCATTATGTCTCTGCTGCCCATAAATTTAATTGGAAATGTGAATCAATTGAAAATGTATTTTAATCTCTGCATCATAATACATTTCCCTTAACATAAAGGTACTTCAAAGTTGTAACAAAATATTTTACACTGTGTGCAGACAGCAAATCCTCCACTGCCTCTAGCTGTTCTGGATATTCATATACTTGCACAGAAAATTTTGTACTGTGGGAAAATAACCTACTGTACAAAATGCCACTGAAAGTATACTGAAATAACAAAAAATATTAATTATTATTACCCTAGCTTCCATATTGCATTTCACATGGATTAAGGGACCATATAACACCACAATAAATAATAACTTACTGCATGTAATGAAATTGTTTACATGTAATCATTTCACTTTAAAATGGTTGACACTAAACCTTATTTAAATACCCTGTTTCACTGTAGTACTGTTGGGTTTTGAGGCTGTGGTTTTGGGTTTGCGTTGTGTTTGGTTTGGTGGTTTTTTACTAGAAAACAAGCATAACAATGCTTGAAATAAAGCACGTTGTTCTGTAGAGAGAATTTTAAGAGTGTATTAGCAGAGAGATGGAGAAAATAAAGACGTTATTTGAATGACCACTAATTCCAGGCACAATTTCCTTAATATATTTAACATGGGGAATCTCTAATGTAGCAGAGTCAAAGTTTCCATCACTCCCTGATCTGCATCCTGGATTCTGCAGCAGTGAAAGCTTTTATGTCCTGAAATGGCATTTTAGAATCAATCCCTTAAAGTTTGATATAAACTTAAATTGACTAAAATGGCCAGTTAAATTGGTTCTTGGTAAAAATGTTCTAACTTGTTAGTTGTGTTGGGGTACTGAGTAAAGGAGGCTGACAGGAGACTTTATCACTCTCTACAACTTCCTGAAAGGTGGTGGTTCTGTTCTGCCCATGTAACAAGCAATAGGACAAAAGGAAATGGGCTCAAGTTGCATTTTGTCTCAAGTGAATAGGAAATATCCTGTATAGAAAAGAAAGAAATTAGTGTCAAGGAGAAAGAAATGTAGTATATGTCTCTGTAGTATATGATTACTGAAGATGTCTGCCAAGCAAACATGTAGCATCAATAGTTTGCAGTTTGCACTCTGATTTTCTCACAGAAGAAGCTGTGTCTTAAAGGCGATCCTCATGTGATTAAAACCTATTTCTGTTCCAGGATATAGTGATATACTAGATTTCCACCAATAGAGATGTGTTCCTGCACACCTCTGATGGCTTTAGGGATGCTGCGAGGTCTATCTGTAGGTATCTGTTTATGCAACTGGGCCTTGGTTAATCACATGTCTTCTCTTGGCTGCCCTGCCTCTATGGAAGCAATCACAAGATGCCTGCCCAGGGCTGAACATACCAGTGCAGATTCACCAGCAGAGATATTTTCCTTTATGATATCAAATCTACTTATTCAATCCCCTCAGTTTCTCTACCAACCCTCTAATCCTATAGCATAAGAAGGTCTTTTAAAAAAAAAAAAAAAGTCTTAAATGCCTTTGAAAGAGGATAATAAATGCCACCAGCCAAACTTGCCATCATAGATTCCCCAAAAGGCAGGATGGCTTTAAGGTCTCTGGACTGCAAGACTTCTAGAACTGTGCAAAGTAGTTTTGGAATAAATGTCTTCTAAAACAAAAAAAAGATCCTATAACAACAGCATGAAGAAGGAGAGAAGAATGTTTAAATAAATAAATTTATATGGTCGTTATGATTGTGATGTTCAGCTGAGCTTATTTGGCTTTCATTTATCCTTGAGGATAACCAGGTGGGTTTTCAGCAAGTTCTGCATGGCCAGTCACTCTGCAAGGGCTCATGCGTGTTGGCAACATCAAAACACAATGTCTTTTCTGTTGTTCTCAAATCTGGTGAATGTTTAGGAGGAGTTTTCATAAAGCTGATATCTATTCTGAAGGCTAGTTGTGTTATATTTGCCAATAGTCTTCCTGCTTATTCCTGCAACCGTTTGTAGAGCTCCTGTTTTAAAACTGACTTTGAGAATCTTTTTCCTGCTCTAAAAGTAGTTTGAGAAAAGCTCTTCTTATTCCAGAGAAGGAATAAAAAGGGTGGTATTCACACAGCCTTGTCTACTGGAATGTAGTCACTGCTTCTGAGAATGGGGACATTAATTCTTCTGCTTTTGTAAGTGTTGATCCACAGTGGTAGTTTGCAGACAGCAAAAGAAAGGTGGAAAAAAAAATAATAATTTACCATAAATCAGTCTTTTTCAGGATAATCTGAATTCACAATGAATAGACAAAGCTGAGGTCAGATAGTTTAGCTTTGATAACAAAAGTCCATTTTAAAATAATAATTAACCCCCAAGTGTATGCTTTAAAAAAAATAAAATCTCTAATTATTTCACTTTGATATTCCATTTTCTATTAAAAGGGGGGGAAAAGGAAACTATGCATCTTCTTACATTTTTCTGGAAGGGACAAAACAGCTGATTACAAGAATGAACTCTAAGCATAAAAGGAAAATTTAATGACATCTCATGAACAATTAAAGACCATTTGCATTTTTCTAAGTCTATTTAAAAAAAAAACCAAGGAACATTTGTCTATAATCACATGCTGAGAAAGGATAAAAAAAGAGAACATTAAATGTTTTTCATGATTCCTCCTAAACTCTTCGATAGCACAACAGGATGCTAATTAACATGCACATTGCTGTGACCTGGTTTACTCCAGCTTTGCACTTAGACAGGTGTTTAAAACTGATGTACAAATCTGTATTTTTTTTTTTCTCAGAACTCTGATAATATGGACAAGTGCAGTTTGTATGTCTGCTCTTTCCATAGGGATTTTCTGGCCTCTTGGATGCAGTAGGTGGCTTTAGAAGATCTTATTCAAGTTTATTTACAAGCTTTTTTGAAAGCTATCAGAAAAGTGAATTGTCAGTCTTCAGGAAAAATTTCCTTTCTTTTTCATTGGGCGAATGGGCGTTCTGAATGTGCAGGATGTTTGTGTCCCTCAGAATTTATGAAGTATCACTGGTGCTATATTGTAGCCCCAGTAACTTCTGTGGCATAATTGAGATTCCATATTAATTTTCCTCTTTCACTGTTCCCATCTATAATAACAGGGCTATCTGATGTAGAAATTACTTGGATGGGAACTAACAGGTCCTTCAAGGCATATTATTGCTGTAGAGGCCAAATATACACCTGGGAACAGCCATGAGCATCTAAACAAGATACAAATGAGTTTTGCCCTTAGATCACAGAATCAAAAAATACCTGATATTTCTACAATAATCTCTTATGTGCCTTTAAATCTAATCTTGCTGAGCTTCAGTGCTGTCAGCCAATGCTGGAAAGGTAGAAGGGAGCTCATCCAGCATGCAGGGCAGTAACTCTCACAACAGTTCACTGAGTATCTTTCAGTGTCTCTTTCCAGGATGAATTTGTTTTGCAGAGTCAGACTTTCCCTGCGGGACCACAGCCCTTCACTTTTCAGTCATTTACAAAATAAGCTAATTCAGGATCAGGTACTGGAAAGATAACAGAAAGAATATGTTAGACAGTACATAGGGTGTTGACACTAACCAGGTACAATTCAGGTTCAGGGTGATTTGGGATGTTAATGTCTATGCAAGGTGAAGGCTTTCTTTTTCTTTCCTTTTTTTTTTTCTTCTCTAAATAGGAAAATAATTGTTCAAGCTGATAAGTAACCTGTAATTCTTACACAAGCAAGCAGGGAAGGCACAAGAGCAACCTTTAGGGTATTATAAGTGTTGAACTGTGTAACTCTAAATGGTGAGATCTAATTGATGCTTTACTTAGCAGGGGAAGAGAAAACTCTAGCGAACAGTTAGTGGTTATTTTGCTTTCAGAAAGAACACTGTCACAGATACCTTCCTACAAATGCCACATCAGTTGCTAACAAGTTGTTCTGGGAGAATCTTCTCACTGATTTACGTGCTACCACACAATTATTTTCCAGTCACAGTCAACATCCTGAATTTCCCTTTTATTATGAAAGGTTGTCTTGAACATGGACAAGACAGCCACTTAAGCAGCTCACTTCTAGAACCTGAGAGCATAGTAAATTAACATACATCCTTTTCTTCACGTGTTAATGTGTATATGAAACAATGGAAAAAATAGGTTATTTACTGCCTCAGTTGTAGAGTTGCAAATATCTGGCTGTTCTGCATGGCATGGGGACACGCATTCCTTTTAATTCACATCATAATTGAAATTTAGCACCAAGCATGCCTGAAATGAACCACATTCTCTACTTTTGCAGAGGAAAAAGAGTAGCTGTAGGTAAGGCATTAAATTGGGAGTCAGGGGACTCGGGGTGAGTTACTGGTTCTCTTACAGGGTTTTGTTATATGAAAGGAATTCCTGCCTGGCTGCGGTGCTCTGAGATAAAATGGATGCTTGGGAGTGGAGTCAATACTGCATAGGGAGTGGGGGCTGATGGACAGAGACACAAGTTCTCTTTTTTTAGTCCTGTGACTTTTTTACTTCTTGGGAATATAGAAGTTGAAAGTCATGTGGAATTAGCTAACAGCAGCTGCAGCACTGGCTGAGAACACCTGCAGATAGGTGCTTTCTTAGAAGATGAGTTATGTGTGGTGCTCTTCACTGTGAACATCTTATGAGATGTTTCAGAATGTTTTGAAACAATAGAAGTAATTCATACCTGGTTCCAGAGCAGGCATTATTGTTAGTGGTGGCACTGTATAACTAGGTAAACCCACTATGCATCTGTACCTCTGGTGCTTTTGAAGATATTCACCCTCAGACCTGCATTTGGAGAGCACGCTCTTTACTGAAACGGATGGGCGGGCTAGGAAACTTTGGATGAGGCAGAAAAGCTCGATACTTTTATGATTTGGAATGACAAAATCTAATTATATGTTTTGAGCTCTCTTGTCATATGCAGTAAGAACTTTCCCTTTCCAGGAATTAGTGATTTTATTGCAGGGAGAAGCTAAGGGCTCTCTAGCTGAGGAATCAGTATAACACGTCAATAATTAATAAGAAAGAAACCTGTTCCTTGCTTAACCCATTCAATCCAGTGAAATGCTTCATTAAGCACTTGTGGCATAAAAATCATAGATATTCATGAAGCAAATAAGCTTTTTTCCCCTCCTCCCTATATTGCATGTGCACCTAAATGTACGCTCCTGGTTGCTTTGATATTTTTCTTGGAAGAGGATTCCTTCTGTTTTGTCCATGTCACCTTATACAAGTGACAGGGAGATTAAGTAAAATGCGATGCAGATAATTACAGCAAGGCTATTGGCAGCCTGTGACACAGTGTAAATGACAACTAATTCTGCTGTTGAGACATGTATGTGGCAAGTTTTTGTATTTCATATGAATTATGCTGCCTCCAGAGGCATGTGATGCATATAACTTTGTCCATGACTCAACCATAAACTCAGCATAGCCCTTCTACATAATGTTATTAGACTATGAGGAGCTGCCCTGTGACATTCAATTGCAATTAATTGTCAATTTTTGGTGAGCTTGTCTCGTTGCATAGATGTTCTTGTTTAAATTCAGATCGGATGTTTTGTATCTGATGCTCTGCTGTGAATTTTCTCTGCTAAGAAAAATATTTTACTGTCTGGAGAGAAGTTTTGACAGCTTTTGTGTAACTTATCCTTGAGAGATTGATCAGATTCTGGTTACGCATATGTTCAGTGACTCCATCCTTATATGCCCTTGGCTTTCTCAGAAGTAATATTGCAGCCATTCTGGTTTGAAAAACAAAACACCACCAACAAAGCATAATAATGTGGTGAAAATCTCCACCATGAGTGCTTTGCTTGCCGTATTCTGTTCTCCCACACACAAACTCTTTCAAGGTTATTAATTAACTGCCACGGAGGCAAAGCAGCTAATGAAACTTTCTTCACCAGCCTTGCCCCATTGCCTAGTGAAGAGCCACCATGTAATGCCAAGGATGAGCTGATGAGTTAAATTATGGAGAAGCATACAATGTGCATCATTTGTAATGCTGTCAGAAATGAGCCTCTTAAACTTGTTTGCTTATATTAATAGCGCCTGGAGCCAAGGCATTATGCAGCCAGGTTTAATAGCCTAAAGGGCTTTTTTAAATTTCCAAAATGCAGATTATTTATTTAAAAATGCAAAGGGATTATACATCTGAGAAGAACAGATATTTTATAAGTTGTGGGGTTTTTTTCACCTTGAATTCCATGGAAAAATTTTCTTTTGTGCCTAAGACAGCAACACCTTGGAAGAACGAAATGGATCACTGTTTTGTACATGGTGAACCCATTTTTCCATCACTTTTTTTTTTTAAGAATTAGGTAGCCATGGACAGGGAAGAATTTCACTTGCATCTGAATTTAAATTGCAATTGAAACATTCCATAAAATAGATGTAGGTGACAAACCATTATATGACAGCTGACACTAAAGAAAACAACTGGAATCCCTGTGACTTGCAGAACATAAGTAAAAACTATTCTTGGATGGTTCAAGTCCTTCAGACTTGAATCTTTTGTCATTTTACTGTGTAGGTTGCATGTTTGTCCAGTCATCAATAAACAAAGACTTCTTGGGATGGGAGGGGGCTAGAAATAAAGAAACTCAAAGATAGACAGTTGGTCCTGAGGGAAAACCAACCAGTAGAGAAAAAGTGGTGGCTGAGAGCTCAGAAATTGCTTGTAAAGGCACCAGAAAGAGATTTCTACTGCTGAGTGCTGCTTGTGTGATTGAGCTGTACTTCTGACTTCAGAGATGGCTGGTAGTGTCCATCTTTGTGTTCATGTTCAACCACAGGACAGGTTCACTTCTCTTCATAGCTTCTATTTCTGATCATCAAGACTTGGGCACCAGTTACTATATGTCACGGTTTCCCGTGAGAGATCATAAGCATTTCATTTTGACGTGACAGGACTCATTCAGGGACTGAGTCATTGAATTGAAATTATCTTGCTGTGTAAGCACAGTTAATGGTTTAAAAAAAACAAAACCAACAAAAAATCCCCAAACAACCAACAAACCAAATCAAACCACCAAAGCACAATCGTAAAAAGACACGTGTCCATTTCAGATGTACAGTGATAGACCAAAGGGTTAAATCCACCTCAGGAAAGTAATATCTGTGTCCATGTATACTCTTCTACAGAAGTGGGGTGAGAGTCTGTTGGGATGTTTGTTTTGAAAAAGGAATATACTTTTTACATGGAAAATAAATCATCAACCAAGTCAGTATTTTTGGATCATAAAGGTCTTAATGACAAAGAAGTTAGAAGGACAAATAATGAGAAATCCAAACTAGAAACAGGAGCTACAGCTGCCAAAGCAAATAGCAAGAAAATAAAACTGAGTTCAGCCTTCTACACCTCAGATAATTTCTTGTTGACCTTTTCTCCATAAGTTGTGGTAAGAGCTAACTTTAATCATCCCTGTTGCCATCAATCCTGTTTTCAGCGCTGTAATTGGAAAGATGTACTACCAGCCATCAATTAGAAGACACCGCTGCTTTTATAGTGCCATGGCCCATGAAACAATAGTGCCATATGAGGGCTACCTTGTCCTTCTCAGTGTCCTTGACACCAAGGACAACCCATAGGAGGAACAAAACAACGGGTAATGTACTACACCTGTTTAATTTTCTTTCTCTGAGAACTGAATTAACATAGCCCTGAAAATGGAGAGGAAGCAGCTGAAAATGAGTGTCTGCCTTTCTCTGTGACCCACCTAAGTGTATGTAACAAGCTGTAAAAGCTGTTTCAGCCTCTTCTCAGCTGGATGAAGAGCAATTTCTAATTAGGAACTTATCTAGTAAATTAAATAAAGGATTCTCTTTATAACATACATTAACATATCCTTATATATTGTAGCAAATGCAGAAGGAAGAGGAGAAAATCTAATACTAGGGGTTGCTTCGAAGTATAATCTGTCTGTAGGTTTAGCAAATAGGTGCTTGTTTTTATTCAGAATGTTTTTGTTGCCACTGCTTTTTAGGGTACCCAGTGTAAAGTGGCCTAGATACCTTACCAAGGACTCTTGTACAATGCAACACATGTTGCCCCACTTGACTTCCATAAGAACAATTCCTGGAGGCTGAAAGGAATTACATAAATTGTTGGTATGATTCATACTGCTTATTAGCTAAATGCTTCGAGTGTTGCCAGTTGAAGTGGTGTCTCTGTTTAGGGCTCA